>OZ005659.1:167026533-167489033 GCA_963930645.1 Salticus scenicus
AGGAAATAAGTAAAAAGAAAAAATGGATTAGAAATCTTCAAAACCGCTTTGAGGTAGCTGAGGACTTGACCTAAGTCATCCAAGGAGTCAAATTTCGTTGAGTTGAGTCGCATGACCTTTGCATGACGTGTTCCATGCACAAACTGTTTTCTTTTATTGAAAAATAAATGCCACTCGTATTTCTAAAAGAGAAGTAGGAAACTTTTATCGGTTATTTCTCCTTATTCTTTTTATAGTTTTAATTGTGTAAAATTGAAAAATGGATTTTTCGGGATTTACTCCTGGAAGTTTCACAAAAGTTTAAAAGTTTGCCATTTAACAATTGTAAATGCGAACTTCATATCCCCCCCCCCTCCAACCCTGACCTTGATTTTATTTAAATTTTATTCTTCTGTAAAATTACATAAAATATCAATTCGTGGCTATCCTCTAAGTAAATACTATTTTTATGAAATATCTAATTTTCTATCGAATTTAAAGATTTTTGGACTATGAATATATTTTTTTATTTTTTGTTAAAATTTGTTTTAATTTGCTGGCGATTTTTTGAAAGAAGGTTTTATACTTCAATCAAAAAATCGTGTGTCATATTTGCGATGCGTTGAAAGTTGCAAAATTCAACATCTCTCAACTTTTAAATCATAAATGTAGAATTTCATGCATTTTTAACTCAACTCATCTGCAATTAGTAATATAAATTTTTAACATTTTGCCTTTTTTGGTAAGTAGACATGGTTAAAATAATGTTGTCTATATCTGGCCTATCCAACCCCAAACACTTGGTGGGCCGCATTGGAAATCTGATTAATTCAGGCGGGCCGCACCGTATGCATATATGTGCATGTGTAATATGTTTGTGAGTGTACGAATCATACATGTACATACTTTTTTCGGGGAGGGCAGGCTGAAGATTCAGAGCAGAATACATTAATTTAGTTTTCATTCATGAATTAATAATAGAAAAAATAAATAAAATAAATAAATAAAATAAAATACATTGATAACTATAATAAAAAGAATGAATTATGGATCTAATAATATTTCATTACATAGTGAGATTCGTTAGCTACCATAATCGTTGAAAGTTATTTTCACTTCGGGAAATCAGAACGAGTTTATCAAACTTTAAATATCGTTAGTCTCCTCGCGGGTCGCAAAAAACTACACGGCGGGCCGCATGCAGCCCGGGGCCAGCATATTAGCCACCCCTGCTTTATATAAAACTGGTATTTCTTTTAATTTTTTAATGTATAATTTATGTTATGGATGAAAAATTCACAATATAAACAAGCATATTTAAAGAAATTTCTGAAATATAAATAAAATTCTTTTATCTGCATTCGTTTGTTGGAGAAGTTATTTAAGCTTCAGGAAAACTATCTTGTTTAAAAGAAAACTCTGTATTGTGTATTAACTGTAAAATAAATTTAAAATAAGATTTATTTATTATTTATTTTATACAGTTAGATGAAATTTTCTTTTTCATAACTTCTGCTCTAAAAGTAAGTATTTGATATAGATTTGTTTAAAATATTGCTGGTTAACTAAAAGTTATTTCGATTTATGCATATAGAGTAAAAAATACGTATATATTATATTTATTTTTAAGTACTTAATTTCTAAATAAAATTGACTTAAGTTAGTTTATATGAAAAATCGCAACTTTGTGAAAATTTGTTTAAAAGAATTCAGCAAATGTGTGTGTGTGGGGGGGGGGGGAATTCATAATAATATTTATTTTAAACTTTTCCAAATATATGTAGTTTTATTATTATTATTTTCCAAAAATTTTATTCTTCCTCTTATTTTTTTCTCTCTGTATGTAATAATACATTTTCAAATCTGCAATAAATAGGTCAACCTGAAAAATTTACGGATGGTTAAGTTTAAAAAAAAACCAAATGATAACGGAGTGCGAAAATAATAATAATAATAATAATAATAGACAAAAAGAAAGAAAAAGAAAATTTGTTTCTTAATTTGTAGTAACGAGCAACATGTTATAATTTTTTTTTTCTTTTTATGCTACGTAGTTATATTTTCAGATTAGCGTATCGTCTGGATTTATTTATTAAAACCTCAATACATAATGCCACATAGGATAATCACTCTTTGCTTTGTTTTAACCCTTTCAGGGGCAAGCAAATTTTTTTTCATTTAAAATCAACAACCACCAGAAATTACCAACTATATTAAAAGTCAAGAAATAAATGAAATTATTCGACTAAGTTATAAAAGAAAAATTTTATTAAAAAAATTCGGGGACAGTTTTTGAAATTTTAAATTAAAATTTGAGGTTGCACTATGCAACCCACCGCCCCTGAAAAGATTAACGTTCTTTTATCATTTGTCTAGAAAACATATGCGAGTATAACTACTTTTTCAAACTGTTGATATACTTTTTTTTTTTTTTTTGTTAAAATGCCCCCCCCCCCCCCCCAAAAAAAAAAAAAAAAAAAAAAAAAAAAAAATTGGTTGTTTAGACTGAAAGGCAGATAAATACAAAAATTAATAGGGATATGTATCGTCATGTAAGATGTTAGTAGTGGTTTTATCCCCCTTAAGAGGGAGAACGGTTGCGTACTATTGCATACTGCATAACATCTGCAAAGAAATCGATCAAATTAAAAATTATGCGTTGTTGTATTTTAAAAACAAATGACGGAATATACAAAACTAGATTTCCCCCCTCCCCCCCCCCCAATTTGTATGCTTATTTTATTTTAATGATAATTACTAGACATAAAAGCTCTAACTCACGTTTCTTTTTTGCTGCGTTTGCCCTATGCAAATTTTTTAGATCTGCAAGATACAAAATTGTGCGTATAGTTTCTCTCGTTATCATATTTTTAACAGCAAAATCAACCAAGTAATAGGGCCCTGCCTCTATAAATGTATTTTGACGAATTCTTGAAGAACTAGATTGAAACATCTATTTTGTAATTTAAAAATATTTACTTTCCTTTTTTAACTTGTTATCTACTACATTATGAAATAGATTTAGAATGTACAGTACCCGCCGTTTATTAAAACCACATTCGTTCTGAGCCAAAATGATTTTTTTTTTTAAGCGGCTGATTTTTACATCCAGCGATCGTTCCTGCACTCAAGAATAAAGTATTATACTTCTCTGAATTTAGAAAGAAATCTCAAAAGATAACGAATAATGGAATTAATAAACAATATTAATTAACTTTTGACGGATAATTTTTTCTTCAGTATGAGTAAATCAAACGCATTCGAAGTTTCTATGCGCTTTCCTTTGAGGAGAATCACAATTACTTCGCTAAAAGTTCACGCTTTTCTTTTTAAATTTAAAATCTTTTTCCGTTTAAACCTCTTGCTTCATAGTTATTTCAGAATAACAACTAGAAATTGTCTTTTTAATAATTAAAAATTCATATATATAGAGAGAGATAGATAGATATATATCACTTAAGTTACAAATTTGATTTGATTCCTATTACCGCGTTTTGAAGAATACGTTCCTTGAAAAAATTGAGATAAGTGATGGGGCTGGTTTAATTTGTAACTGAATTGCAAATATAAAAATTTCGACAAGGAGGGATGAGGGATTGCTGTGCTTTAATTTCTTTTTTTATTTGAAAAATAAAAACTACTGCAATGTAAATAGGGGGGGGGGGGAATTGCATAAATAATATTTTTGCTGCGGAAGATTTTTTTTTTTTTTTTAAGTTTATTAACCGAAAGTTGTAAAAGTAGTTTGCATTAGTTTGATTCCTGTCCTGGCAATCTGATCAGATTAAGCGGCTGATTTTATTAACCTGTGAAATTATTAAGTGGCGGTATCGCTTCTCGGCCTCTTGGCTAAGATCTAAGTGTAGCTGTAGTGTTAAGCAGCGGTAGCTGTATTTAGTTACAAAAAGTAGTTTTTAAAGATACAAGCAATAAAAATTATCTATATATATATAAAAATGAATTGCTGTTCGTTAGTCTCACTAAAACTCGAGAACGGCTGAACGGATTTCGATCATTCTTTTTTTGTTTTTTTTTCCTTATAGGTCAGGGATGGTTTAGGAAAAAAAAAAATTCGAAAAAATTCGAATAGTTTTCTTATTATTAATTAAAATATGAAAATAATAACCTCCTAATACCTTATAAATAACCATTAAAATATTAGCTATAATTTAATTGTTGCCAAAAAAAATTTACGAGTTCATTTTCTTTCGACATAAAAATAAATAAACGTGATTAAATAAATAATTTAATTAAACGTGAGCTTTAAAAAATTGTAAAAAATTAAATTATGTATCTCACAAAAATTGACGTCACTATCGGTTTAAAGATTTCATACGCATTGATAAAGTGCTGATGTAGTTAGTTCTATGATTCAACAGAAAATTTAAAAACACAGTTTATAAAAAGTTTTTTTTCTTATAATCTATATATATATATATATATATATATATATATATATAAATAAATGAATGTTTGTCTGTATGTCCATTATAAAATTGTAAACGGCTTGACCGATTTCGATCATTCTTTTTTTGTTTTTTTCCTTATAGGTCAGGGATGGTTTAGGAAAGAAAAAAATTTAAAAAATTCGGCCCCAAGGGGGGGGGGAGGGGGCAAAACGTGAATTCAAAATATCCTTCATAGCTCAAACAAAGAAACAGATATCCGTAAAATTTTTGCTTTAAAATATAGCTAATATAAATGTCTAAAAACCAATTCCTAGAATTTTCGAAATTTGATCCCCAAGGGGGGGGGGGGGGGCAAAAACAATTAGAAATACAGTTAGACCTTTCAAAATTGGTACAGATAGGTTTCAATAGCCTGCAAGTCGAATGGGGATATTTTCGAAAGTGTAAAGTTATTAGGAGGGGAGAGAAGGGGGGAGGGGAGAGGGGGGGGCAAAAAAATAAAAATAGAGTTAGATCGTTCAAATTTGGTATATAGAGGTTTTCGATACTTACAAATTGATTGCGGATATTTTCGAATTTGTAAAATTATTAGGAGGGGCGGGAAGGGGGGGGGCTATGGGCAAAAACAAATAGAAATACAGTTAGGGCATTCAAAATTGGTACAGATAGGTTTTAAAGGCCTGCAAGTCGAATGGGGGGGGGCAAAAAAATAAAAATAGAGTTAGATCGTTCAAAATTGGTACAGAAATGGTTTTCGATACTTAAAATCGAATGCGGATATTTTTGAATTTGTAAAATTATTAGGAGGGGCGGTAAGGGGGGGGGGGCTATGGGCAAAAACAAATAGAATTGCAGTTAGGCCGTTCAAAATTGGTACAGATTGGTTTTAGATGCCTGCAAGTCGAATGGGGATATTTTCGAAAGTGTAACGTTATTAGGACGGACGGAAGGGGGGCGGAGGGGCAAACAAAATAAAATAGAGTTAGATCATTCAAAATTGGTACATAGAGGTTTTCGATACTTACAAATCGATTGCGGATATTTTCGAATTTTTAAAATTATTGGGAAGGGGGAGAGTGGTGGGGCAAAAAAATAAAAATAGAGATAGATCGTTCAAAACTGGTGCATAGAGGTTTTTGATATTTACAAATCGATTGCGGATATTTTTGAATTTGTAAAATTATTAGGATAGACGGGAGGGGGGGGGGTCGAAGGGGGAAATAAGAGTTAGAGCATTTTGGGAATTTTTTCGGAAGGCAGTGAGAACCCGGTGCGACATTTTTCCTAATCAGATTTTGTTTCGCTTTTTTTTTTTTTTTTTTTTTTCACGTGATAAAAATTAATGCAATTTTGAGAATTCAGTAATTATGGTGATTGATTTTAAAATAGTGACCAGCGAAGCGGGCAAAGCCTGCTAGTATATATATATATATGAATCACTTCATCCTAGTAATTAATGCAGATTTAATGAAGTGACAATGGCAAAATTTCTGGTGAGTACCATTCTGGTAATAAAGTACCATTTTGGTTAAAAAAAAAAAAAGTTTTATACGACCCATATATGTATATATTCTATGATTGATCGTAGATTCTTGAAGTGTTGCATAAATTAATTATAATACATATGAAGATCGTGAAAAAATGCCAATCAAAAACAGGAACAGCACTTTATAATAAATTCTTTCGTGAATAAAAACGGCTACATGTAGCGTCTAGTGTCATGTAGCGAGATTAAAGTGAGGTATACACGTTCTATTCTTATAAAGACCTTTGATATTTCTTATATAACTTCGATTTTATAAGTTTTTTTAACTAATGGTACATTGAAGTTTTAAAGTACCGTTCAGTAAATAAAGGCTTAGTGTTTATTTCACAGTAGTAAAGGTAAGAAATACTTCTTCAAAACTGTATATTTCTATTATTAAGTTATGTAATTAAGTATATTTCAAAAGGATTGATTAATTTACTCACTTCTGCTTTTATTTTATGTGTTTTGTCTTTATCAAGTGATTTATAGAATTATTTATTTATTAATCAAGAAATTGAATTTAAAGATTTTTTTTTTTTAAATCTCTCTCATAAAGGCCAAAATTAGTAATAGCGATAGGGTTGAGTCGCTAAAGAATATGGCAAAAAGGTGGGGGGGGGGGGGCTACAGGTTAATCATTTTCTATTAATAGATATCTATTAATGCATTATCTTTTTCATTCTTCGTGTATCTCCACCCACTCCATACAACCTTTAATTCCTACCAATATCATTGTAAACATAAATTATTATATCATTAACATATTTATTTCCACTATTTAATTTTACATTAATGATATTAACATAAATTAAAAAGTTTAGTATTTTTAATTAAAGAAAGAAAACAAAGTGGCTATTAGTTTGAAAAAAATGACCTCTAATGAAATATTTATTTATCAGCCACTACTATAGTAAAAATTTCCAGTTTTATCCTTCAATTTTTCGGCTAAACTTTTAAAGCTTGGAAATCAGAAATAATTGACACTTTGCACTATTTTTAAAGATATGAAATCGCTTAATGGTTTCTCATTTTTTAAAATTGTAGAATTTTTTTTTTTTTTTTTTTTTTTTGCCTGCGTTATGTTTAATCTCTTCCTGAGGTGCTACTAATTGCTTTTAAATGATTTTTTAAGTGTCATACTTTACTTATGATCGTCAGTCTTGCGCTTAATGTAATTAGGGGAAAAAAAAAAAAAAAAAAAAAAACACGTAGCAGAAAATTCCTAAGGGCGAGTCTGAATAATCTAAATTAATATTTATGCAGGTTTTAAGTGTCATTAAGGTTTTTTTTTTTTCCCCTTCTTCTTTCTCTACTTTTGTAAGCTTTAATACTTAAAAAGAAAAGGTTACGTCATGACGCATGGAAGTAATGTAATGGCATGCCATTTAGTATAATTGTTAACAATTGTGAGTGGGAAAAAGATTAACCGCGGTTAATTTTGTAATTCGATTTAATTATTTTCTTTGACATATATACAAGATGAAGTATTAAAATCGTAAAAATTTTTCGACGAATTAATGTTTTGAGATGATCTAAACATGGTCTGAGCATTTTAGCAGGAAGATCTAAACGCCTCTCTTTGTGTATAAAAAAACGTTGTACAACTGTATCTCACGAACCAATGGGCAGAATTCAATATGAGTTTGTTTGGTTAGACCTTTATTTAACTTAATGCTGATCGGCTTTCGGTGCCTGCCACTCAACAGGTGTCGTTGTCGTATCGTTTTTCGAAATTTTTTAGTCGATTAAAAAAAAAAAAGTAATAGTCAACCATGATTTAAAAAAAAAAAAAAAAAAAAAAAAAAATTATCTAGGAGCATTGCTTCCCGGGGGTGTGATTTTTCATTGTAAGTATTTTTTTAAAGAAATCATCAATACTTTAAAATGAATAATTGAACCCTATATATATGATAATTTCAAATAGTTTTTAAATTAATGAAAAAAAAAAAAAAAATCTCCCCCCCCCCCCCCAAAAAAAAAAGAAAAAAAAAAAAGAGGGGAGGGAAGGACTGAGACTAAAAAATATTATTCGTCGTCAACTTGTAAGATTTTTTTTTTTTTTCTGTGATGAAAATCGTCTGCCCTATACGTTTATGAAAAAATAATTTTTTTAATAAAAGTAAATAAAAACCCTAAGCCTATTTTTTTGTTTTCTAAGTAATAGATATAAAATTCTGTGCAAAACATAATTTAATTTTAGTATGACAGAATTTATTTTAATCTATTCTTAAGGCATACAGTAACTGAGTTCCATTCCCTAGCATCGGTTACTATATTCATTTCTTAATATTTCTTTGGTATACTTTACCACAGAAGATCCTTCGAGGCTTAAGTTTTTATTATATTGGCGATAAATTAAAATGGCTATCGCAATTGCCTAAGTAACGATCTTGGCGAGAAACTTTAAATTTTGTCAAAGAGGGCTATACTAAAACTTAGAGTGTCTGGATTATTCTAGGCACCCTACTAAAACTGTGTCATTTCTTCAGCATGATTTTTCTACTATTTTTCTTTGTCTTCATTTAATCAATTTATAGTTTTTCTTTTTTCACTAGTTTACTTATTTTTGGGGTCAGTTTTTTTTTTTTTTTTTTTTTTTTTTTTTTATCATTTTAAAGATAAAATGGAGTTTTTGTTTAATATCTTTTGATCCAGTCATCTATTGATTGAATTAAAAAGTAAGGTGTTAGCTAGATTTGGCCCCTGATTAATAAGTGTACCAATCTTTTTAGCGATCGGTTGAATCATGTAGCTCTGCATAGCGAACTAAAAATCCGGACAGACACGATAACAAATTCCAGCTTTATATATTTAAAAAAAAATGTTTGAACATATATAGAAGGTGATAGACCGCAGAAATGGTAACAACGTAAAATCGCTTTCTGAAAGAAATAATACGACCTGTCGTACTAGAAAAGTAATTTTAATAAATTTGCGCTGCGTATATTTGTATAAGGAAATATATTGAAAAGTTTTGCCATGGCTAGAACATAGTAATTTTTCTCATTTTGTTAAATTATCAAGTTTTATTGTGGTAGTTGAAAACATAAAAAAAAAAGTAAGTTTCGTGTTTAAAATTCTTCTGGGAAATTAAATATTATAAATTACTTCCTATCCTTCTGTTCACAATATTATTTTTCGTTCTGAGAATTTCAGATCGTGAATCTTATTCATCTTAGATATCATTCTTTGGAAACCGATGGCAGGATGCTTTATTCTTTAAGAATAATGATGAGGTGAACAAATTTTCCATGTATAATTCACCGAACTGAATTTAAGATGATGGATGATATAAATGATGGAGGGATTATGCGAAGTAGCTTTGTAATTTGGTGACATTATTATGAAAATGGACAATGATGAAAGATTTTTAACATTTTCGGTTTTGTTTAGACCAATTCTTGACAGTTGTGATTAATCATTTGTCTTCGTTGAGATGTGGTATATAGATTGTTGAATTGTGGTGAATAATAAATAGATTGTTGGTATCCATGTCTTTTGAAATATTTTGATGAATAGAAATAAATAAATAAATATATATATGTATGTATGTATGAGAATATTTAAGAGAAAAGAGTTGAGTAGATAGTTTTTTTTCTTCCTCCAAAAAGACACCCCCCCCCAAAAAAAAAAAAAAAAAAAAAAAAATCTAATGATGTTTCGAATTTGTTTGATAAAATTTAGAATCTAAATTATTCACCCTATATTTTTGCTTAAAAATTGCTAGACTATTTTACTGGATTTTTAATGTTTGATATTGTTATTTATTACAAAAAACTTTTCACAATCGCAACCTAATTTTTACCACGTTCTACCTTTTTCTTTTTTTTTTTTTTTCCCTCTCAAGTATAGACAAAATTAACTATTCTATCATTCTCTCTCTATTTATCATAACAAATTTTTACATTTTCTTATCTATTTAATGGTACAAAAACTACTATTTTTGGGTCAAATTTTCGAAATAGAGATTTTGCTATATTTACACGTTTTGTGCCTCCACCCCAAGTCTGAAAATCGGACTTTTGGCGGCTGGTCAGTGTGCGTTATCAGTTACTAGCATATCCCAAGAACAAATATTACCAGAAAATCCAAACTCTATATTCTAAATCTGTATCATAAATGCTAAAATTTTTCATCGAGATCGGGAAAACGGTTGCTGTACAGGGACACCCAAGAGAATTCATATAGAACACGTCTGTAGGCGAAATTTCTGGTAGGTACAGTTGAGCCCGTGACAGGGTTGGCAAAAACCCGGGTTTTTCTAGAAAAACCCAACCCACTTGGGTTTTTGCGGGTTTTTCTGGGCATTTGTGGGTTTTTCTGGGCTTTTGTTTGAATACATTTGCATTGCAATGTTAGATATATGTTATTTAGCATATTAGTTGTAATACGCCTAATTATATTAAACTACTAATTAATAATTAATCTAATATTTATCTTAAAATAAAAATTGGTTTGATTCTAATATTAAAATAGTGTTAATTAGTAATATTAAGCTATATTTTATTTTAATGTATGCTTATTCAAAATAAATATTCTTAATGACAATAACTGATAAAATAAAAGAATTTAAATTCTTAAATACAATACATATCATTTAAATTTTTTAGTTCCCCATCATGCTATAGATGGAGAACTTAGGTAATCGTGAAAATTTTCGACCTCGGTTTTTTTACTTTTTTACACATTTTCATGTGTGAGGAATCCGAAAAATGACAAAATTTGTATGGTGTGTGTTAGTTTGTTAGTCCTTTAGTCTGTGTACATGATATCTCAAGAACAAATTGGCACAGAGAAGTCAGATCAGTTTTAAAATATTATTTTCGACACTGGCAAGAACCCTATTTATTTGCAACATTCGAATTAAAAAACTTCGTAAGTTATAAAAATGTATGCTTTTCTTAACATGGAAGAATAGGGCAAAATGTTACTTAAATGTGTATTAAATGGAAAATTTTTACTGAAAAAATATGAGACCAGTTTTAATATATGAGTTTTGATGTCGGAATGAACATCAGTAACTAGAAACATGCTACTTGGAAAATTTCGCAAGTTACTGGAAATTTACGAATTTTTAGCATGGCAGTATAGGGCAAAATTTCACATAAATGTCAATTTTGAGGAACATTTTCATCGTAAAGATGTCAGACCACTTTTGAAATATTATTTAAGGTACTGGCATGAATATCATAGATTCATAGAGTACAAATTTTTCAATTTAAAAAATTCGTAAATTATTTAGAATTTACGACTTACTTAAAATGGCAGAATACTGCAAAATTGAACATAAATGTCAATTTTAAGGATCATAAATATATCAGACAACTTCAAAATAACATTTATGATACTTGTTTAAACAAAATTGACTATAAATATTCTAATAAGAAAATTTCGCAAGTTACTCGCAATTTAAGATTTTATCAACATAGTAAAATGGGGGGATATCCCATATAAATATGCATTTTGTGGATTGTTGCATTGGAAATAGTAGCAAGAAAACAAAACTACGAAATTGATCCTAATAAAATAAATTAATAGATAAGAATAAGATAAATATATCAAAGTGAACGGTGGATAGCCTGTTAGGTGGGGATTTCATTCTGTCTCTGTGTCAAGTGTTTGGTCAGATTCATTTCTCTTAACATGATAATCATGTTAAGAGAATGCCCTGTACTAGAAATTTGTGAGAACATATATATGATGGAGAAATGAGCAGAATCCACTTATGCTAACTAGTTTTAATTATAAAAATAAGTTGCACTGATTTATACTTTTTTTTTTTTTTTAATTTTTTTAATAGTTGAAACGGTTATAGAAGAAAATGTTATTTTATTAGATTTATAATTATGTTCGTACTAAATTTAAAATAAAATTATTATAAAGTTTTTAAAATTAAACAATTTAATTAGTTAAATATTGATTCTGGACAACATTTATGTCCGCTGTTAGAAAAAAAATATCGTTCGGTTTTACAGGAAAAGGAAAATTGAACCAGTTATAGAAGATAAACTTGCTTTTATTATATTTATAACTGTAGTTACTTTTTATGGTTAATACTATTTTCTAGAAAATAAAGAGTTTTTTCTTTAAAGGTAAGGTGTTTTCTATACTTTATAGATGGTATTTGTAAATTATAAATAATTTTTAACAAAAACCCGCTTATTTGCAAAAACCCAGTGGGTTTTTGTTGGTGGGCCCGCCCAGAAAAACCCGGGCGGGTTTTTCTGGGCTGGGCCCACTTTGCCAACCCTGGCCCGTGATGCCAGATGGTCGAAAATTATTTTTCAAAAAGATTTTCAAATTTCCCCAAATCGGTTTTTTTTTTTTTTTCGAAAAAATTCCCAACTTGATTTCTACTAAAAAGGGAAAAATAAATTAATATATATATATATATATATCAAGCAGATTTTTCTATGATTTAAGCTCAGATTTTTCCCCAGATGAAGGCAATTTTTGAAGAAAATCTTCAAATAACAATAAAAAGCTATTGAAAGTCCCTTGTCGTAGGGATAAATCATTATGTTGCCAACATTGACAGGAAGTTGAACTCTCAGATTTGTCCCCAAAAATTTTAGAATTCCTCAAAAAAAGTCCCCACAAACATTTGGTCCCCAAAATTGAAGAGCTTGTTTCCAAATGGCGTTAAGTCAATTTTTTCCATTCTTTAAAAAACGTGATTTTGTTATGTAAGATTTATTATTAATTTAAGGAAAATATATTTTTTACCAGTAATCTATGGATGATAATAACACTAAATTATATAATTAAAAAAATCCTGAAGGTATAGTTATTTAGAAATAAAAAAAGAAAAAAATTACTTAACCCTTTTTGGAACAAAACTATGACTTATGCCCTTTTGGCAAAAACAAATAACGAAATGAAATGACTTACTTCCATTTGAAAGTAATCAAAGTATATATATATATATTTTTTTTTCATGTAAATACAGCATAAATTTTAAATGCACAATTTTGGAAGGGAGTTACCACAAATCTTCATTATTTACAAATTCTATTTCTGCATCTCTATCATTATTTTCACTTATGTCAGCGTTGGGTGTATCGTTGCATGATTGTTCATAAAAACAAAAACATTCGTGCTATTTGCTAAATCCCAAAGCTTTGTTAAATTCAAAACATCTGATTTTGTTTGCTTGCTTGATATTGTTTTTGGTTTTATTTCAGAAGGGGCGCACGGGAGTATTTTTTCCCACGTTTCAGGATCTTGTGACGGCAAAACGAACCACAATACGTTGTCTTGATTCCCACATCTCGCTTCGTAATTTCCAGTACTTTTGCCCCTAAAATTAAGAAAACTTGTTTGTTTTCATACGACTATGCGCAATTTTTTTTCCAATCTAAAATATTCCACTCATTCTTATAATAGAAAAGATTTCCAACCTTAGAGAAATGTTCAAAATATTCATAAGGTAGTAAAATTGTATTAATTTTCTGTAAGCTAGTCTCTACTCGGCCGAATGCTCTATCTGCTGGTACGTATGAGTGACCACGCATTGGGAAGTAGTTTGTCAAGGTAACGTTCAGCAGCCATTTCTTAAAGAATTCCTAACATGGTATAATTTTTATTTTGTCTTCCACACGAGTCACTGAACAATCAAACATTTTTCACTTCTGGAGGTATACGCTTTATGAAAAAATCATATAAAGCACTCGCAATTTCATTGGGAGCACATCCTGCCTCGTGTTCGCCCCAAGTGTAAAAAACTATATCCTCCTTTGCATACGCACAGTTTTTACCCCATGGATAGTTACAAAAAAAAGTATTGCTGTTGCTGCCGTGAATAATAGACTTCTGAATTAGGTGTGCAGGGTAATTCCTGATTTTGCATGAGGTGAAAACACACTGTAACTTCATCATTTCCTATGAGATTTTTCCCTAAAAGTGAATTTTTTGTTTCGGTGCTTATGAATCAAAAGTTCGGTGACAGGGTCTTCCTTTTTTTCTGTACATTTTTCTGAATTTTTTTGTATTTTTTTCCCAATATAAAAGGAACAAATGTCTTTTTTCGGGGTTCCAAAACCAAGATTAAAATCTTTTACAAACACATTATAATCAATGTTATTAGTATACTACTTTTTATAATTTTCTATGAATATTTTCCCCATTTTTCTAACGTTAAGCGTCGCAGGAAGGTATTTTCTGTCAGGCGTCTTTTTTCTCCCATATTGACTAGAAGGACAACGAAAATTTAGTATGTGCTCATGTATCAATTTCTTCTTTGACATTAAATTTGATGCGTTTTCTCCCCTCTACATTCCGGTCACCCAGTTTTATTCTTGAAGAAATAATTTGCAATATTTCCAATTCTTTTTGCTGCAACACAGAAGATAGATCGAAATGTGACAGCACATACGGGAACACCTGTATCATCATTAGAAATAAAAAACTTTATACTTTTCTATCTTATTTTTGGTTCATTTTACCGTGGACGATATGCTTTCTTAGGTGTAATTTCCATATGAGAAAACAAAAAAATATCTTGTCGCTGTTTATCTGTATCGCTGTTCTTAGCCTTAAATGCTCCTTCAATAACATTGATTGTGAGGATATTTGCCTTACAAAACACACTGTCAATATGACTGCAGGCGACTGTTCCATGCTTACCGGACTACTACTGAAGTATATATATATATATATATATATATATATATATATTTATACATTTTTTCCATAGACTTGGATCACGTTTACGCTTTTTCGTGTCCGGAGATAATACCACAGCTTCTTCATTCGAATCACTCATTATATTCTTTCCAACTTAACCTTATTAGAAAAAAAAAAAAAAAAAATCTATATCAATGTGACAACCTACAACAACATTATTTTCTGTATTTTTCACTTTTCACCCAAGACCAGACAAACCATGTCATCTAAAGGCACGCTACAATTGGTTAAACTTGACTTAATCCCTTTTGGCACAAAACTTACTTGTGACTTAATTCCATTCGGAAAAAAACACGAATTACACCATCTGTTTTCAATAAGACCAAAGTTTGTTTGGAACTTCTTCTTATTGAAAATACATTGATAAACATGTGCTAGAATCTTTTGCATCAAAAAGTCAATTTTTGAAAATTTTGACTTAACGCCTTTTGGAAACAAGCTCTTCAATTGTCTCCAGAAGCCTCAAAAATCCCCAAAATGGGGACAAAATCCCCAATCTGGCATCACTGAGTTGAGTACCCTCAATCTGCACTGAGCAAAATGAAATGAACATATTTGTTTTACATATTATTACAAATGAACATATTTATTTTATATATTATATTTATTTATGCATAGAATAATGTTTAGTTGTTTGGTATAAGATATAGTATGAAAACCATTCACTATACTTTTACAGGGCTACAGAAAATAATTCAGATATATTAAGAATGTACTTAGAAATTGCTGTGGAAGTGTCTTATGCTGTATTACGTCTTTTTCACACTGTGCTAAACTTAAGTACGCTGTGTCATGTGTATATAATTTATAAACAATAGTCAGGGATAGTCACAATTAAGTGAATACTTCTTTTCTATTAATAATGTTACTCATGCAAGTGCTTAAGTGAAATTAACCAAGTCTGGGAAAACTGTTTGGGAAAAATTTCTCATACACATATGGTGAACAAGGTATTGTTTGAAGTACAGTTTTCAATATTGATTTTTTGCTAGATTTACGTGTTTCGAGTTCCCCTGACCACGAAAATAAAAAATTTATCGGTTGAGGGTATGTGTAACTTAAACAATTGCAAGAAATTCAAATTTGGTGTTTTGAAGATCAAATGAGGACGTTTCTTGAAAGATTTCACTAAAATTGGTAAATTTTAAAGTTTTTTTTTTTTTTTTGTGAAAGTTTTCCGGATAGTTTGGAATAAACTTGTACATTTAATAACAGCTTTAAATTTTTTATGAATGTAGATACTATATTTAAAAGGGGGAGGTGTGTTGTTGAGAGGGTGGGTAACCTCCATCTCACACAGAAATATGTCAGATTAAAACTGTTTCTAAACGGTTTTTAAAGTGTATTCGTATACTTTGTTGTTTTACTGCTCAGTCTGTAATCTGTTTTTATAATATTCAAATGCAGGGTAAGAGGAAGTTGTGCGAGTTTCATAATAGATTATTCTTATTGGTGGAAAAAAAAATATTATTATTATTTTTATGTATTTATTTATTTTTTACTTATCTTTTATTTTTTATTTTATTTTTTATTTTAATTTATTTATTTATTTTATTTTATTTTTTATTTTATTTTTTGTGGGGGGGGGGGTTAATTTTTAGAAATTTCTATCAGCCAAAATTTTTTGCCAGTGACGATTAAATCAAGCATTTCCCCATCTCTTTTAGAAAGGAAGTGTAACACACTGTCAGATATTATAAAGTAATGTATTTGATTAGTTTTCAAACAATTATCAACCATATAAACAGGGTCTTAAAATTTGTCGCAATCTTTAAAGGGCAGGTTAAGAAAAAGAAAAAAAAAAAAACTTTCGAACAGAAACGAAGCAAATTTTCTCCATATATCTTTTACAATTGTAAAATGCTCTAAGAAAAACCTTTTTATATAAAAGGTCGTTATACTCTGTTAACAAAAAAGATCTTTTAAATAATTCCTTTCGAGCGGAAGAAAGCGAGCCTAGCCTTGTTTAATAAATATTTCTCTTATTATTGGGTTTAATAGTAGTCTTTTAGTAGTCTGCATGAGAGAATAATTATTACTTACACCCAGATAAGTTTCTCTTGACACATGCTATTATCGTTTCGAGTTACATCTGTATAAGAACTTTAAACGTTATTTTATTTATTTTATTTTTTTGTGCCTATTTTGTTTTTTGTTGAACAAATAAGTGGCTTTCCGTTTGTCAAGAACCCGAGGTTTGTTATGTTTCTTTTGTTGAACATTTAGGGGTAAATATATTATTAATTCCTTCGCTGTTATACTATTTAAATGTACAGAGGGATGGGTTTGAAACAAAATGTTTGGGATAAAGAAATTAAATCGATTCAGTTCTTTGAAGAAATTCTGTCCTTTACATATACAGGACGATTATGATTAAATTTCTTCTATAAACATGTTACCACGCATTTATTTACGATGTTGCCGGCACAAATGAGATAAAACATCGTAATGTTTCAAGGAGTATTTTTTCTAAAGTACTCGTCAATTCCTTTTTAACAACTGGTTGAACCATAGATTTGTGATAATTTGAAACAAAATTATTGTTTATTTTCATTTAAATAAATTAAAAAGAAAAAATGTATATAAGTGAAACCCCGATCTAACGTTCCCGCATCCATCGTTTTCCCGCATTGAGCGTTTTATTTCTATGGTGCCTGTACAAACTGGATTTAAATAATGTTAACGAAACCCGCATGTATCGTACTTCAAAAAGTCATTTCCCCGCATTCATCGTTGTAATTTTTTTCTTCTGACCGAAATGAAATTGAAAATCAAGTGATTCCGTGTGGCGTTCAAACTGGGATTACTTCATTTATCCTAAAATAACTTTTTTCCTTCTCCGCGGAGGGTCAGAATTGTGATGGCATGTCTCCGGACCATCCTCAAAGGTGAATTCCAGACCGTCGCCATTTGCCTATATTGTAGCACTAGTGCGATGTAAAACCCAACCAACCTCAACTACTCGAACTTATGCTGTTTTAGGTGAAGAACAGGGATCATGCAGATATTGTAACATATATAATTACTGAATACGGATCGTGTTTTGCTGCTTGGAGAATAAGTTATTCTACTTTGTGTAAAGAGGCAGGCCCCGACTTACGGCAGGGCATACGGGGCAAATGCCCTGGGCCCCCCTTCTGGAAGGGGCCCCCCTACAGGCGAATACAGAAATTCCGCAATCTAAAGACCTCTTATGCCACTGCAAGGGGGCCCCCCAGAATAGGCTTGCCCCGGGGCTGCAGGTAGTCTAAGTCGGGCCCTGTAAAGAGGAGAATGGATTCATCCAGTATGGCCAGCTACTACATTTTTTTCACATTCCTGAGGCTGAGCCCTAAGCCAGAGCCAAGTGTGTCTGATGTAATTAAGGCATTTGAAAATGCACAAATTCTTTCATATGCACATAAAATTACAGAAAAGGACCAGGAAATGTTGCAAATCTGGAAAATTCCCATTTTATTTATAAAATGAACAAAAAATTGAACATAAAATTTCTGATTTTTAAAAATACATATCGCTTAATATTCTACAACTTTGATTTATTTCTTTGGCAGTTTGGAGAGTAATAAATTAGTTTTTATTAGTAGTATGCTATATATATTGCGTGTATTGTTTCATAAACATTGTTTTATTCGTGTTTTGACTTTAACCCGCATTAATCTTTTTTTTTTTTTTTTTTTTTTCGCGTACCCCATGAAAAACGATGGATCGAGGTTCTACTGTATATGTATATGTATATAGGTATTATCTGTAAAACAAAAAATTGACTTTCATTGGTCATTTAGTATTATATACTTCTCTGATATAAAAATCGTTTGCACTCATCATGAGGAGGGGAAAAAATTACAAATAATTTGTACTGCGTGAATTTGCATAAAAAAATATAGAAGAAAGTTTTGTGAAGGTCGGAACATGCTAGTTTTTTTTATTATTATTCCTTAATTTTATTTCGTGTACTGTTCGTATACCAAACTTGGTTACTATCGGCTCTTCTATTTAATTGCAAGATGTTCATAGAAGAAGTTTAATGCTATTAACTTTCTGTAAAATGAAAGCGGTCTAACGTAATTTCACAAATAAAGATATTAAAGTGTCATGTTTAATGAGGGAGTCCTTTTTAATTTTCTTTTGTGTATTTATTTATTTCAAATATAGTAAAATGAAAAACATAAGTGTAAAAAATCAAGGACATAAGGAATTGTGTATTATTCTGAAATTTTGCGAGAAATTGTAAAGTCATCTGTAAAATAAAAGCTTCATTAAACAACAAAAATAATGTACTTTTTCATTGTAATAGTTTCATTTGAGGGTTATTAGGAAATTTAATTCCACATTGTTTGGTATAAATTTTAATCATGTAAATAATTATAGTTTATGTGAATATAATCTTACTATTATTGAAGTTAATTAATTTTAATTCAAATCTCTGTGTATAGTTTGTAATATGACATGAGTCACTCATTTCAGTAATATGAAATTAAAAGAAATTTTATTATGCGGTTTTTTTTTCTCTCTAGATGTCATGCTGAAAAATAATTTATAGTTACTCAATTCCTTCTTGATTATTCTATGTTGTTTTGCTTTAATAATGTTAGTCATATAAATTATAGACCAAACTGTTCTTGAAACGAATTCATTTTTCAGATATTCTAAATTTACCGAACTTGTAATTTGACACGGCAGCCTCATTTCGTTATTATGAAATTAAAAGTAATCTTCTGGCGAAGTTCATACTTGCCAATTCTCCTTTATTTTAGAACTATCTTCCATTTTATAAAAAGGCACCGCAGAACTAATGTTTAAAAGTAATAAGTTCAAAACTTTGAATAAACGTCATAAAATGCAAGAACTCTCAACAATTGTTTCGAGTCGAAAGAAAACACGACCCTTCATCGAGCGAACAAATTAGGCACAAGTGCTGCAAACAAAGCGGCTTGGTGCGTTGCCGCTTTGTTTGCAGCACTCTCATGCCTACTTTGTTTGCCTGACGAAGGGTTCTCTTCTTTCGACCAGAAACAATTGTTGCGAATTCTTACATTTTATGGCGTTTATTCAAAACTTTGTATTTATTATCTTCCACTTTCATTTATCCTCATGCATTTATTCCTTTTTCTGAGCATATTTTAAAATTATAATTAATCAAAACAAAACTTTAACAAATCTTCAAATATTTTAAGAAAGATTTTCGCTTTTGTTGAAAAATTCTTTTGCATCTCAATAGATAACACTATTTTTAATTAATAATTACTAGCTTTTTATTTATTAATTAAATTTAACCTATGCATGTATTCAAAGATGGCATAAGTCGAAAACTTATCGATGTTTTTGTCTACGCTTGAAAATGTTGTTTACAAAACCTCCCTTATTTTTATCTATTAATGTTGACAGATATGGAAGTTCATTTTTATTCTAAAAATATTATTCTAAGATGTGGCTTATAATGCGAAGAACTTCATTTGAGCATTTAAATGTCACTTGTTTGCTTTATTTGATAGGTTTTACATAAGTCTAAATGTCATGCTGAAATCTGATTTAAAATGCGAAGAACGTACTCTAAGGGTACACTTAATTGTTTTAAACGATATTGTTTTACATCAATAATGTTAGTCCTATAAATTGCAGCTTATGTGACTGCAGATGTACTATGAATAAAGTGGATTAATTCTTCTGATTTTCTAAAATTATCTAGCTTAACATGACATGACGTCTTCATTTCAGCGATATGAAATTCAAAGAAACCTGTGACAAAATTTCTTTTCTGCATTACTTAATATGCTGAAATCTGACTCATAAAGAAGGTTAGAAATATTTGGTTAGAGAAATGTCTGCAGAATTCTATACCTACAGATTTTTTTTTTTTTCCCTGATAAATTTGAAATTGTTCAAACATTATAACCGCTAAAGTTTTATTGTGCTTTGACCATTTATATCATTAAATGTTAAATGGACCACGTTTTAAAAGTAAAATATTTTTAAACATTAATTAAGTAAATAATAATTTGTCATTGCTAACTTTACAAATTTTATAATTTTTTCTTTTTTTTTTTTTTTTTTCTCTCTCTCTCTATTAGAAATATTCTTTCAATAGAAAATGAATAAATCGATTTGATACGTATGGCGAGAGAGACACTAGGTGAAATTAGGATCGTTTAGACAAGATTTGATTCTAAATTATATGAATCTACAGATTTTGCATATTCATGAAAAAAAAAAATCAATAATACATCATAAATAATACATTTCATCCTTTGAAAACTATTCGACAACTTGCTTTTTTCATAACCGTTGTCGTCCTAAATTATCCAATTTTTCTTGTTGGGATAAAATTTAACTGAATTAAAGGTAAAATTGAAATTTATCTTCTACAGATCTTAAATTTCGCCCGAAATGACTATTTCTTTTCCGACAAATATTGGAAAGTGTTTCATAATTCATGAGCTATGCGTATTTTACTTTCTTATTTATTTTTTACCTTTATTTTTTTTTTTTTTTTTTTTTTTTAATTCAAACATTCATTGGTTCATTCTCTTATTTTATAATTATATTCTTTAATGTTGGGAAACTCATTATCTGTGCATGATTTTAATTTTCTTGTTTATATTATTACTTTGACAATTTTCTTTCTTCTGTGTTCAACTGAAAATATTGGGTTCGTAAGCTTTCAACTTGCCGTGTTAGATGGATTTACATGCTTTGAGAGTTCCAGAACACGATTTGAAAATTTTTTTAATATGTGTTTGACAAAACGTTTATGGTAGCTCTAAAAATAATATTTAATAGTGATTAATCCACCAAGAAAAGTGTTTTGTATATCTAGAAATACCACCCCCCCACCACCACCACCATCACCAAGAAGTATAGATTTTCAATATGAATAATTTTTAAAAGAACTTGTCAATACCTTTTTAAAACGATTGGTTGAACCATCTATGTTATTTTTTAAAAGAAAGTACCGATTTTTCCCCCCCTCCATTTAAAAAAAAAAAAAAAAAAAAAAAAAAAACTATTTTTTCTGATGTATTTAGGGCACAAAACTGAACTTTCTTTCGACATTTACTTCTCTGAGATGAAAATAGTCTGCATTCACCGTTGGGAATAATTTTAATAATTTGTACAGTGTGAATTTTTGTAGGAAAATATAGAAGGAAGCTTTGTGATAGCTACAACATATTAATTTCAAATAGAAACACTACGGAGAAATATTTACACGTGATAAGGTTTTAAATTAGAAACTTTCTTGTTTGCAGTGAACAATTTTTTGCCATTGTTGTTGCGGTAATTTCATTGTTTACGAATCTTTTTACTGACCCTGAAATAGTTGATCTGCTCGAGCAAGTTTTCTTAGGGATTGGTTGGTAATTCCATCTATAGATTATTATTTTCCTCATTTAAACAAATTTTTTTAATGTCTTAGAGGAGAAATAAATAAAAATAAAAAATAAAAGAGCCTTCTAAATTGCGAAGTGAAAAATAAGTAAAACGCTATAATCTTAAATACAATGCAATCTCAGGTATTGAACAACTCCCTGACTTAGTATTCATTTTTCTAGGAAATTAATATAGCCACAGCATTTGCATTAAATCCCATTTCTAGTAGTTTTTTATTTTCCGTATTGACTGAAAAACAAAAAAATCTGGAGTGACTCCACTCGACTTTCCGAACATTGAGTAACTAACAGTTTTGTAGATAAAATAAAGAAAGGGGAGTTGCTAAACAAACAAAAAAGAGAAAACCATAACAGACTGTTTGAGTATTTTTCTCCATATATCACACGAGGTTTTATTTAACGCTACTGAACTTTGAGCCTTTAGATCATAAGGATAAAGAACTTTTCGTTGTGTCCCTGTAAAAATCTATAAATGCTAGATTCACCAAAATGCTTATAGTTAGTGCAACAGTGATTTATAATATTCATACAAATTTTCAGCTCAATTGAATAAGGCATTTAGATGCTATCGCTGGTCTCATAGGCCATAAAGATAAAGAATTTTTCTTTGTGTCCCTGTAAACAAACTGTAAGTGGTAGATTCACCAAAATCTATACAGTTGGTTCAAATGTGACCTATAACATGTGTACAAATTCTTTGCTGAGATTAATAAGGCGTTTAGACGCTATCACGCTTTTAAAAATTTGGCAAAGAATTTTTCTTTGTGTCCCTGTAAAAAAACTAAGAGTGCTAGATTCTCCAAAATCTATACAGATTGAGTATCTGTGACCTATAATATGTGTATAAAGTTTTTGCTCAATTGAATAAGGCGTTTAGATGCTATCTCACTTTTAAGATTTTGGTCCCTTGGCCATAATGATAAAGAATTTTTCTTTGTGTCCCTGTAAAAAACTATAAGTGCTAGATTCACCAAAATCTATAGGGTTCGTACTATGGTGACTTACAATATACGTACCAACTTTCAGTTTATTCGAACAAAGCGTTTAGACGCTAGCGTGTTCACTCACAGACATACATACATACATACATACATACATATATCATCGTAAAAATAGTGGAAACGGACTCAGGGGACTTCGAAACGTATAGAAACATCAAAATCTCCAATTCGGATTTTTGACATGATTACAATACTTTCCTCACTATAGTGTTCGGAAAGTAAAAAGGGGGAGGGGATTCTTTCTGGACATGAAATGTATTTATAGAATTAAACATATTAGATTTATACCAGAAATTGTTTTTAATTAAGCGTCTAATCCACCTATCTCTTAATACCTGTTGTTACTGTTGCTTTATACTTGTCCCTGTCAATTTCGTTATTTATTGTAATTAAATTCTACTTTGTTATATATATAATTATACTCTTACCTATATTTCGGAAACTTAGTTTTTACCGAGTATATTTACGTACCTGAGAAGACTTTACATGTAAATTACGACTGCCGGTTTTTGAATAATTATATATATGTATACTAGCAGACCCGGCCACGCGTTGCTGTGACTAAGTTATACGTTGAATTATACGGCTGTAAACTATTTAGTACAGTTAAATTATTATTTACGAACAAAGACGAAAACGTTGTAGCCGATGTAAAAACCCACAGGGTTGAGATTTGAAACTTAGGTCAAAATTTGGAAGCGATTGATAAAAATTTTCGTAGTGTTGATATTAAGCACAAATTAATTTTATTGTAGGGTCCTATAAATTTTAATGGAGAAGTGATATATATTATTTCTAATGCTACTTTGGATAAAATTGCTAAAATGACTAATATATAAATTAAATTCTATTAAAATAAAAGTATAAAAGAAACAGACGATTTTAAAATCAATTTTTATGGAGGAGTGAAATATAATATATGCTATAATGGATAATTTTACTATTAAATGACCTCATCATTTTAAATATTTTAAAGAGGGCAACAGCTGTAGTTATAAAAGGGAAAACAATAAGGCTAAACCAGAAAAATAAGTAAATTTGATAAATATTTTAAAACTTTAAAATTGGAAATCTTATGAAATATTGGACATTTAAAGTAAATACATGTATCATTTTAAATACAAAAAGATTTTGGAAAAGTTTAGTGTATTTTAACGAAGTGATGAGAAGTTTTTGAGTATGTTAAAATTTTAATAGTAAATTCAAGTCAATAAAGATGGGAAACATTGAGGATTAAGATAAGAATAATTATAAGATTTAAAAAAAAAAAAAAAAACTTTTTATATACCATGCTTTTAAATTTTAATATACTAATAATATACAAATTAAAAGGAAAATGATAAATATTCTATCATAGTTTGAAGTCAAATTTGTTTTCAAATGTCTAAATAAAATATCTGATGTAAGATACTAATATTTTGCAGCGGAATAGATTTCATTTCTGTCATCCTTGGCGAAAAAAAAAGAATATCGCCAAATTATCTGGCGAAAATATTTAATTCCTTTCAAAAATCATGGTTATTTTAACAACTTATATTAAAAGAGTAATGAATAATATGAAACAATATTTCGTACAATACATATTACATGTCATACATACGTACAATGAATAATACATATTACATTTCGTACAATGCATACATCTGGCATGTATATTTTCGTGTTACGCTTTTGATCGCCAAATAATAATAATAATAATAATAATAAAAAGCCAAGGGCGACAGAGTTTAAAAATTTAAAATTAAAATTTTGTCAATTTGACAGCAAAATAATTCAATCTAAAACCCGCGATAACTAATACATATCTATACCCAAATATAAGGATTAAAATCGGGAAATAAATTTCCTCGATTTTTAATAATTTCTTACAAAAAATCCAGTGGGCAATTAACATAGGAAATCTTTTTCTTGGCTGCACAGACGGTCAGTGAGTCACACTTCGCTTGCGTATAGAACTCATAGATATAGTATAGCATATATAGAATAGAGTGATCATTGGGGAGAAAAAAGTTATTCCTTTTCATTTGGGAAAAGACGACGTTTTTACCAAAATATGGCCGTCTTTCCCCGAGTGAATACACACGGGAATACATACTAATATTTTAGCAAATAAAATTTATGAATAATTTATTTGCTAAAGGGGAATGGAAGACTCCAGATACAGTTTCAAATTCATATTTCTTTCTTTCTTTTCTTTTTTTTTTTTTTTTTTTTTTCAATACCACTTAATGGCTGTTTCCAAAGCTTTTATTTTTATCTTTTTTCGGCATCAAAAATCTTTCTACGATAACATGGGGATGAGAGATCTATATATATTACTATATCTATGATAGAACTACATTAGCACTTTATCAATGTGTATAAAATCTTTAAATTGATTATGACGTCAATTTTCGTGAGATGCATAATTTAACTTTTTATAATTTTTTAACGTTCACGTTTGATTAAATGTATTTATTTTTATGTCGAAAGAAAATGAACTCGTATTTTTTTTTTTTTTTTTTTTTTTTTGGCAACAATTAAATTAATGGAACTCACAGATATTTTGGAGCAACTTTAATAAAGGTCTATAATTAACAAATAATTGCAATAAAACAATATTGTGACAATAAATTGAGATAAAAACTATCCTATCTCTCAAGTTGGATCAAACTGCACACAGTGTGCAAAATTTCATCAAAATCAGTTCCTTAGTTTAGGAGTTTACCCCGGACAAACATCGTAATTATAAAGTTTTGATCAATGAAGCACAAATAAGTAAAAAACAGGATTAATTTCACTGTATTATCTTCATTATAATATGAATTCAATTTACACTTCAGTCTAAGTAACACGTGGCCGGCTATGCTAACACCAAAAATTTAAAAAGTGGAAATAATTGAATTATACGAAATTTATTAATAGGTTAAAAAGTTGAAGATTCTTTGTGTAGATGGCAGCACCAAATATATTTCAGCTTTCATTTCAACCCAGTCGAAAGGTATCGACATCTGTTAGAATCATTTGGAGTTAACAGATAATTGTGACTGTCAAATAATAACAGACAAATAATTAGCAATAAATTAAAATTGCGACTATAATTTGAGATTTAAACTATCCTATCTCTCAAGTTGGATCGAACTGCACATGGTGTGCGAATTTTATTATAATCGGTTAAGTGGTTTAGGAGTCCATTGAGGACAAACATTGTGACACGAGATTTATATATATTAAGATATATATATTTAATTACATTATATTTTTTTTATTACAAAAATGATTAAATATTGTGTAAAGTGCAAAATTTCACTACGATAATATGAGATTTCGCAAGCGATGAGGACTACTTATAATTATATATTCATTTAAAAAAAAAAAAACCTTCTGATTATTTCTGTGCTTACGAACAGATATGAGACATCTGAAATCTAATTTCTTTGAACTTTAATCTATAAAATATGTCAGCTGTAAGCTAATTTAGCAATTTCTTGGAGGTCTCTTTGGAAAATTGGAAAACTCTAACCCTCTGTAAGAATGTTCATTTAAATAGAATAATTATATGTAGAAGTAATCCTCTTTCTTTAGGACTGTTCCTTTCTTTAATAACAAATAGTATTAATAGTATTTGCGAAATACCAACAAAAGAAAATTTGCTTTAAATGTTTAATCTGAAAAAAATGTCCGTAGAGCGATATCCCAAAATCCATAACAAAATTCCCCGTAGAATAACATGAGAGTTGGCTACCAGCGACAGAAAAATTATATATTTAAATAAGCACGTGTAAAATTTTAGATTTAAAAATGTTAATAGTTGGTATTACGTACTCTTTTTTTTTTTTTTAATTTTTAATTTAATGTATTAAGTAAAAATCTGATGTGGGCACCACATGACTTCCTTATACACTTTTAGAAATATACATAATGTTGAAAAACATTGACATTGGACCCGAAACAGTTGGCTAAAAATATTTTAAAAAAAATGAATTATCACCGTGTTCTAAGCTTTTCTGAAAGTTAGCTAAAAACCGATTGCAAGATTTATACTAGTAACGCTGACGAAGGCAGCAGGGACCCGAAAAAATTGGCTAAAAGCATAAAAAAAAAAAAAAAAAAATGCATTTTCACCGTGTTCTGAACTATTCTGAAAGTTTCAAATGTCTAGCTAGTCGAGAAGTTAGTTATATAAATTTTCTGTTGAATCATATAAACGCTGCCGAAGGCAGTAGGGACCTGAAACAGTTGGCTAAAAGTTTTAAAAATATGCATATTCACCGTGTTCTGAACTATTCTGAAAGTTTCAAATGTCTAGCTAGTCGAGAAGTTAGTTAAGTAAATTTACTGTTGAACCATATAAACGCTGCCGAAGGCAGCAGTGACCGGAAACAATTGGCTAAAAATATTTTAAAAATGCATTGTCACCGTGTTCTGAGCTTTTCCGGAAGTTTTAAATGTCTAGCTAGTCGGGAGGTTAGTTAAAACTTGATTCCAATATTTGTACTGGTAACGCTGCCGAAGGCAGCAGGGACGTTGGCTAAAAGTATTTAAAAAATGCATTTTCGCCGTGTTCTCATCTAGTCTGAAAGATTCAAATGTCTAGCTAGTCAGGAAGTTAGTTAAATAAATTTTCTATTGAATCACATAAACGCTGCTGAAGGCAGCAGGTATCGGAAACAGTTGGCTAAAAATATTTAAAAAATACATTGCCAACGTGTTCTGAGCTTTTCTGAAAGTTTCAAATGTCTAGCTAGTCGGGAAGTCAGTTAAATTGCAAGATTTGTCTAAACCGTTTTTTGATACATTATGGCCCAAACCTATGTATTTTTGTCATTATGAACCTGATTTTCCTAAATATCTCGAAAACGGAAAATCATACAAAGTCCAAAAAGGGAGGTGCACAACTAGATGTTATAACAAACCTATGTGCCCTTTCTACGTCCAACCGTTTTTGAGTTATGCGACATACACACACTCAGACACAAACACACACATACAGACGTCACGAAAAATCGTGTAAAATCCCTTATATCTCTGAAACTGCAGGTGTGTAGCTAGACATCATGACAGTCACACGTATAAATTGACAACATTCAGCGATCATTCGTTTTCGAGCAATTTGAAATACAAAATCCATTTCGCAAATCGGGATTACTATACTTCCTTATACTTTGTATAAGGAAGTAAAAAATTAATTTGTATTTAAAGGGATAATGGGCATTGAAAATAGTTTTTCTTTTTCTCTTCTTTTTTTTTTTTTTTTTATTACGGCGTCAGGAATTTGATAGTTTTTCTTATATGTGCATCGAAGTGTATTAATTTTAAATATATTAAAATTTCTCGTAAACTATTAAAATTCAAAATTTTTTATTTTTTAAAATACCTTTTTTTTTTCCCCCTTTGTTTTTACATTAACAGTCTATCAATATATTCTAAACATATTTGTTCATTACTGTGTGGATAAGTTATTATTATTATTATTTAGTATTTTTTTATGTTTGAATATTAAAAATTTGCATGAAATTTCAGTATTCAAACATAAAAATATTTAAAAAAGAGAAAAAGAATTATCAATAAATCCATAAAGTAATGCACCAATATGTTTAGAATCCATTGATAAACTATAATAATGTAAAATCGAGGAAGAATTAAAAAAAAGAGAGAGAGAGAGAGGATTAAAAAAAAAAAAAAAAAAAGGTTACATGAAGCATTTTTAAAAATTTAAAAGAAACTAGAATTTTTATTATTTTTTCTTTTTTAATTTAATTTATTTTCGAGGAATTTTAATATATTTAATGTGATACATTTCAATGCATATGTATATTAACTTTCATAACTTTAAGACAGTAATTTCTAATAACTGTTTCCAACCTGCACCAACTCCTTAAATATTAAATTCTTACTGCTTGAATACTAAAATACAAGATTTAAATAATTTATATTAACATTACGCAACTATACTGTCCTGAATATCGAAATTTAATGCGACTCCGGTTATTTCATCTCCCATTCTGCCAATGACTTGCTTCCTACACTCTCTGAAGAACTTGTTACACAAGACTAATCTCTTATCGTTCGGAAAATAAATATTCTGCATTTTAGAATTTAATTTGGCGCATTCTAAAATGCCTGATTTCGTTCCCACTTACTTAGTTTCTTAGGCCGATTTTCTGTTCCATTGATTTGATAAGAGACCGAAGATGTAAATTGGGGAATACTACCTTAATACTTGGTTCGCTCCTTTGCATGAATGAGTTGTATAACAATCCATTGTTCTGCAACCGCTGTTCGTGACGCATAAGATATTGCTCATGGGTGTAACATATGCAATTTCCCAACTGAGTTGTTGAGATCGGTTATTGGCTTGTTATTTGCGCAAAAGATTGATTTATGCTGTAATTGTTCTAAGCTGATGGCTGTTTTGAATCGCAAAAGATGTGCAGTAGCGAGTTTTCATGGCTGGAGCATTTAAGCTTAGTGGCGTAATTTAAAACTTTTACACGCATTTTCGAAAAGGATGGGGTTTTATTACAATGTGATGGTTGGTAAATTTATTGCGCTGTAAAAGTTTCTTTTTTCAAACGTGGTAATTTAATGTATAGGAAAACAAATTCATCTCTCAATTTATATGGATATATGAAAGTTTGTGTGTGTGTATTTAAATAGTTAAAAACTGAAAAATCATTATCCATGGTAATAAAAAGATATTCAACCTTATTTTTAGTTTCTCGTCATATAATGAATATAAATATGGGAAATATAGATGGAAGTTTCGACCTCAATTTTTTGACGTTTTACACGTTTTGAGACTTGTGAAATCCGTGGTGTTCGTCTCTAAGTTAATCATTTTGTTAATTAGTTATCCTGTATAGACACTACTTCAAGAACAAATGATCGTATAATGCTCGGACCAGTTTTAAAGTATCGCCTACGGTACTTACAAGGTCCCTATTTCGTTTCAGAGAATGGAACAAAATTTTGTATAAACTGAGCATGCATTATGAGGAATGTTTTCAACATAAAAGATATGAGACTATTTTCTAAATAGCATTTAGAATACTGACAGGAGTATCATTGTTTATGAATATTGTAATTTGTAAACTACTTCGAAGATATTCGAAATTTAAAAAAGGAAAGAAAAGAAAAAGAAAATTTTCGCATAAACGTCCATTATGAAAATTATTTCATTGCATAAAATTCATAAGAATACGGAACTGTAGCCTTTGTAAAATTAATAAGCAAACTAGAATAAGGTAAATACTTTGAATTGGACGTAAGTCAGCCTAGTGGGTGTGGCATTTCAATCTGACACTGTACTATGCAATTGATTTTCATTTCTCTTAACATGAGTATAATTTGCCTTGTTGTAGAAATTTATTTTGACAAATATAAGATGGAGAACTAAGCAGAGTCCATATTTAAAAACTATTTTAATAATTTTGCTTCTACTGATTAAAATCTGGTAAAGTTTGATTATTAACGACTTTAAACTTGAAAGAAATTAAGCAAAATTTAGCTAGTTTCTCAAATATCATATGTAACTCTTCTTTTTATTCTCTTTTTCGCCTACCATTTAAAATATATTGTGTTTTCGTGTTTGTGTGTGTGTATATATATATATATATATATATATATGAATGATAGATATCGTAGTAAAATTTAACCTTAAAACTTAGCAATTAATAGATACAAAACAATACCTACACAACAAAAATAGAACTGATTGTAACATTTAGGTAAGACTGACACAAAAATGTTGCGATACAGATTAAGAACCAATAAGAGACAAAAACAATTTAAATTACTTACGCCGACATGAATAATAATAATAAAAAAAAGGACCATTACACTTAATGACGGAGAAAGTAAATAAAGGACCACAGAGATAATAATTGGATAAAAATGCTTAAAATGTGAAGTATAAACACTTCAGGGGGCATGTACTTCATAAAACTGTGAAAGCTGCATCGATTTCGTAAAACAATATAGCTAATCATAGCATTTTATATTGTTTCAGCCCCGATCGAGGCAGCAAAACCATTTTGAATGAGAAATTAAATAATTTGTTAAATCAGATCATCAAGGAATCCAGAGAGAAAACTAATATATATTTGGCAATTAATTCTAAATTTTATTGGAATGCCTGTTAACTTGGTCAGTATTTTCTTTACAGTAAGCAGGCGGAGAGGATATTTTTATTTATTCATTTATTGCTGGTGTGTGTTTGTGTTCTATAATGCGACCACGTTACCTACTACTATCAGTGAGGCCGAGTCCAAAAGTTTAGAGGGATGCAAAATTGGCCGAGAGATAGTTATTTGGTAAACATCCAGTTATTCGGTGTTCCCTTATCGCTTGTTTTCTCTCAGTCACCCCTATTTTAACACTGGACTCGTTCAATTCGCACTTGCGCAGAGGCTTCCATGGTCGCAAGAAATGTGGTTAAAGAATAAATGTTTTTTGCTTTGGTATCACCATATCCCCATATTTAAAAAAAAAAAAAAAAAAAAAAAAAAAATGCAGATGGTTTTCAAAAATACTCCCTGCTTAAAAAAGAAAAATAAATAAATAAAAATATGCAGATGGTTTTCAAAAATACTCCCTGCTTAAAAAAGAAAAATAAATAAATAAAAATATGCAGACGGTTTTCAAAAATGCTCCCTGCTTAAAAAAGAAAAATAAATAAATAAAAATATGCAAACGATTTTCAAAAATACCCCTTGCTTAAAAAAAAAAAAAAAAAAAAAAAAAAAAAAAAGGCTGTGACTCCACTCGACTTTCCGAACATTAAGTAATTAACGGTTGTATAATTAAAGTAAGACAAATGGTTAAATAAATAAAAGTGAAAATTATAATGGGATGTTTGAGTATTTTTCTCCATTGTTTAATTTCACGCTATTGCACTTCAAATAATTTGAGCCCATCATAGCTCATAATGATAATGAAATTTTCGTTGTGTCCCTGTAAAAATCTATAAGGGCTAAATTCATCAAAATCTGTACAGTTCGTGCGACTGTGACTTGTAATATGTGTATAAATTTTTAACTCAATCGAATAAGGCGTTTTGACGCTATCGCACTTTAAAAAATTTCGGCGTATAGGCCATAATGATAAATAATTTTTCTTTATGTCCTTGTAAAAAAACTAATGTCCTAGATTCACCGAAATCAATTTTGGTTCGGACTATGGTGATCTATAACATACGTACCAGCTTTCAACTCATTCGAACAAAACGTTTATGCCCTATCGTATTCACTCTCACACACACATGCATATCATCATAAAAATAGTAACTTTGATTTAACTTTAGATTTAACTTAGAATAAATTTTTAAACTGCTTGTGTATGAAGTTAAACCGAGAATATGACCTTAAATGTCTGTCTAAATCGTCGAAGTGTGTCCTTTCTTTGAGAAAGGCCACATGTGTTTATTTAATCACAACTTAACTTCCTGATTACAGCCTTTTTTTTTTTTTTTTTAGACATTCTAAAAATAAAAATTAAAACTATTTCTCAACCTAAGATAAAAAATAAATAAATAAATAAAAATTCTATATAATCATAAAATTCTTTATTAAATCAAAATAGAAATAAATTGGGCTGGGACCAAAAAAAATGTGTTTTTTATTAAAAAAATAAAATCTTTTCCAGTCATATCATACATATTCATAAATAAAAAGTGCATCTTTAAATAACAGTGAATACTCTAATACGAGGGTTGCTATTTATATTTCTGGCCTTGGCAACAGTAAGTGTTGCTAGGAGACCGCAGACGATTTTAATCGAAACTTTGATATTTTTAAACGTAAATTCAGCAGACGATTTACCATTATAGCTTTATTTGTGTTGTTGACAGTAAATTGAAAAGTTCTTCTCTTTCAAAAAATGGAATTGAATCGTGAAAATTTTCGTGCGATTATTTTTCATAACTTTCGACGTGGATTGTCAAGACAAGAGTGCTTCGATGAACTTAATTCTTTATACAGCGATAAAGCGCCATCCTACAGCACTGTAAAAAATTGGTATAACGAATTTAATCGTGGTCGATGTTCGATCCAGGACGAATCCCGTGCAGGTCGTCCAAAATCCGTTGTTGTGCCAGAAAAGATCGATGCTGTGCGTGAACTGATAAAGCAAGATCGTCATGTGACATACCGTGAGATTGAGGCGTCTTTGGACATTAGTATGACTAGCATCAATAAAATATTGCATGAACATTTGAGCGTAAAAAAAATTTGTTCGCGTTGGATCCCGAATAATGTGACAAACACTCAAAAAAAGGCTCGTGTCGATTGGTGCAAGGAAATGTTGGAAAAATACGTTCAAGGTACATCAAAGGCTGTGTATAACATCTACATAAGTGACGAATCATGGATCTATGCATATGAGCCGGAAACAAAACAGCAATCAACTGTATGGGTCTTCCAAGGCGAGGCAAAACCAACAAAAGTTGTTCGAGGAAGAAGCACATCGAAACAAATGATTGCCTGTTTCTTCGGCATTAATGGTCATGTTGCAACAGTGGCGTTGGAGCAACGCAGGACGGTCAATTCTGAATGGTACACGACCATTTGTTTGCCAGAAGTCATCGGAGAAATTCGAAAAAGCAGAAGAACAGTCGAATCATTCTTCATCATGACAATGCGAGCTCTCACACATCGACTCAAACAAATGCATTTCTGACTGAGCGAAAGATCGAACTGATGGGTCATCCGCCGTACAGCCCTGATTTGGCACCCAATGACTTCTTCTTATTCCCACACATCAAAAATAAATTACGTGGACAACGATTTTCGACCCCCGAAGAAGCGGTTGATGCATTCAAAACGCATGTTTTGGAGTTACCTCAATCGGACTGGAAAAAGTGCTTTGAAAATTGGTTCAAACGCATGCAAAAGTGTATTGATCATCATGGGGAATATTTTGAAAAACAATAAAACCAATTTCGATCCTACATATTTGTTTTTTCATTATTAGGCCAGAAATATAAATAGCAACCCTCGTATTACTTAATTGGATAATAATTCAAGTTAATAACTTATGTTCAAAATTGTTATATACATATATTTTTTCAGTAATTGTACTATGTTATATAACAATAAATCATATTTAAAATTATTATTATTATTATTAATATAATGCATATAATAATGATTATAATAATGATTACAATATGTTAACAAAAATTTAATGGATCTTTAATTGGATGAATCTTAAAAATACAAAATGCTTTATATTTATATAGTTTTTTTTTTTTTTTTTTTTTTTTTTATGAAGACCACAGTTTTTTCTAACAAAAGTAAATATTTTTAGTTTTAATTTTAGGAGCTACAAACAAATTAAATTTCATTTCCAATACAATAAAAAAAAAATTCGTTGGAAGTTATTAAAGAAAAAAATATCCTGTAATTAAAGTTAAAAATTTGCTTCTTAAATGGAATTTAAATAAATATCTACTATATTAATGGGCAAACAATGAAATTTGTCGCACACTTTTAACATATTAATTATGGGAGTAGAGAATTGAAAGTGGTATCATTCGAAAGGTACGATTAGCCAGATTTGCAGAATACAAAAATTATTTTCTTACAATATCAAGAAGGTAATTTAAAGTACTTTTTATTTTTTATGCACTTTTTCATTTTATACACATATTCTTTTGCAGTAAAAAATTCCAAAAGAAGAAAGTTGTTAAATATGGCAATTACTTAAAATTCAAATAAAACCATGGACACAGTAATTTGTATAGATGTAGCATTCTTGAACTCTCGACTACATATTTTTCATTCTAAAAGGCAACGGCTATAAGAGTAGTAAAATTTACTTCCTTATACAAAGTATAAGGAAGTATAGTAATCCCGATTTGCGAAATGGATTTTGTATTTCACATTGTTCGAAAACGAATGATCGCTGAATGTTGCTAATTTATACGTGTGACTTTCATGATGTCTAGTTGCACACCTGCAAGTGTCATCTTAACACGAGCTCTCGTTTTAGAGATATAAGGGATTTTACACGATTTTTCGTGACGTCTGTGTGTGTGTGTGTCTGTGTGTGGGTATGTCGCATAACTCAAAAACGGTTGGACGTAGAAAGTTGCGAATTGGTACATAGGTTTGTTATAACATCTAGTTGTGCACCTCCTTTTTTGGACTTTCTATGATTTTTCGTTTTGGAGATATTTAGGAAAATTAGGTTCATAATGACAAAAATTTGGCCATAATGTATCAAAAAACGGTAATAACTCAAAAAAGGTTCAGACAAATCTTGCATTTTAACTGACTTTCCGATTAGCTAGACATTTGAAACTTTCAGAAAAGCTCAGAACACGTTGACAATGCATTTTTTTAATATTTTTAGTCAACTGTTTCCGATACCTGCTGCCTTCAGCAGCGTTTATGCGATTCAACAGAAAATTTATTTAACTAACTTCCCGACTAGCTAGACATTTGAAACTTTGAGATTAGATCAGAACACGGTGAAAATACATTTTTTAAATACTTTTAGCCAACTGTATAGGGTCCCTGCTGCCTTCGGCAGCGTTACCAGTTCAAATCTTGGAATCGATTTGTAACTAACTTCCCGACTAGCTAGACATTTAAAACTTCCGGAAAAGCTCAAAATACGGTGACAATGCATTTTTAAAATATTTTTGGCCAATTGTTTCGGGTCACTGCTGCCTTCGGCAGCGTTTACATGGTTCAACAGAAAATTTATTTAACTAACTTCCCGACTAGCTAGACATTTGAAACATTCAGAATAGTTCAGAACACGGTGAATATGCATCTTTTTAATACTTTTAGCCAACTGTTTCAGGTCCCTGCTGCCTTAGGCAGCGTTTATATGGTCCAACAAAAAAATTATTTAACTAACTTCCCGACTAGGTAGACATTTGAAACTTTCAGAATAGTTCAGAACATGGTAAAATTCCTTTTTTTAATACTTTTAGCCAATTTTTTCGGGTCCCTGCTGCCTTCGTCAGCGTTACCAGTACAAATCTTGCAATCGGTTTTTAGCTAACTTTCAGAAAAGCTCAGAACACGGTGATAATTCATTTTTTTTAAATATTTTTAGCCAATTGTTTCGGGTCCAATGTCAATGTTTTTTAACATTATGTATATTTCTAAAAGTGTATAAGGAAGTCATGTGGTGCCCACATCAGATTTTTTTTTTTTTTTTTTTTTTTTTTTTTTAATGTGTGTGATTTACGTTAGCTCCAATTTGAAGATACATTTTTAGCAAAAACTTAATGCATTTCAACTAACTGAAATTGATTATTTATTTTTAAATAAGTGGATTTATTATATCTTCTGCATATATATATGTATGAAGAAAGTACAAGATTCGGAAAATTTTTCAATTTCTGGTTTTCGATGAATTTACGCGTTTTGAGATTTCTTGAACACGATTGAATATTGATTATATTAATTGTCATAATTGCTATATTATAACAAATATTTGGTCTTTTTCAAAACAGCTTTGTTTAAATTTAAATGAAACATCCTTAATATAGAAATGGAAAACAGTTTCTTTTAATTATGCAAAGTTCACCATATTATCTTGGTCAAAGCTTTTTTTTTTTTTTTTTGCTATTGCATTTTTGTTTGACAATTCAAAATCAGCCTGTCTTGTTTTTGGATTCAGCATACAGATAAAAATATTGGTCGGTGTAATTTGCCTTATTATGATATATCCAGTCATTTTCAAAACAGCTTTGTTCAAATTTAAATGAAACATAATTTTAAAAAGTTTTTTTTAATTATACTAATTTTACCTTATTATTCCTGCTGAAGCAATTTATTTTTGACAATTCCATCATATCGATAACAAGATTGGTTGGTTTAATTGCCATTTCCTATATTATGATAAATAACCAATCTTTTCCAAAACAGCTTTGTTTAAATTTAAATGAAACATCTTTTTATAAGTCTTCTTAAAAAATTAAAATAGCTTCTTTGATGATACAAATTTCACATATTATCCTGTCCAAAGCAATTTCTTTCTTTCTTTCTCCCCCCCCCCCCCCTCTTCCCGCATTTAGACCTACATATTTTTAATTATATGGCCTTGCACCATTTTTTTTTTTTTTTAATCATTTTTTAACTCTACAATATAGAGTTATTCTTCTGTCAAAGCTAGATATTTTTTCTCGTAGAATAATTATTTTTATTAGTCATGCACATATAAATATCCACCAATAGCCGAGCGGTTCTGCGCTCAAAGCTAGTAGATAAAAAAAATGCCGGGTTCGATGTCAGGTCGCGCTCACCGAACTAAGCGTACGAAGTTTTTCATGGTTTTCTGAGAAACTCGCGTAAATACCAACCTCGCCCCCTTAGAAAGACCCCCATGGAGGACATTTCTCCTATAATCCTGGAACCCTGGAGTAGTCAACTGGCCTTAAGCCACACACACACACACACACACACACAGGGCCTGATTACCCAAAAGGCTCGGGAATCACAAGCTTCCACTCTAAAATTTAAGAGGAGCCCCCAAAATGACTAAAAACAGAGTCTTGAATTTTCTGTTTTATATTTTCATACTGAGATTGAATTTTTCTGAGAAAATTCGTCTAAAGCAAGATAAAATACTCACTATTTCGGGAAAAATCTATTATTTAACCTCAAAAATCTGAATGTTCTTAATAAGTTATACGATTTTAATGTTGTGTGTAGAAACCACCCAGATATATGAATGAAAAAAAAATAACTATAAACACACACTAATTTTTGGTCTGTAGCATTTTTATATTACGATATGTAACAGGAAAACAAGATTTTCTGAAATGAAAGAGTGCCCCGAAATGATACTGAGCTTCCCCTAGCTTCAAAGCTTAATCGGGCCCTACACACACATACATGCACAAATAAAACTTCAACTAAAGCAGTGTAACACTTGAAAAGAGTTGGGCTATTCCATTAAAAGAAACTACGTAAAAGTAGTTCAGAAATTTCAATTTAAAAAAAGGAGGGGGGGGGGCATAAAAATTTAGATTTTTTTTTTTTTTTTTAATAGATACGTATTTTATTTTTATTTATTTATTTTTGTTTAAACCATGCCAACCTCGATTTAAACCAATAAATTTCAATCAATCTTCCTGAATTTACTGAAACAAATCTGATGCCTTTTTTTGTGTGTGTGTTTGCTTGTATTTCAGTCAAAATTTGGTATGGAAAGTGTTGTGGTAGTAGATATCTAGGAGCAGTAGATAAATCAGATTAACAATCGGGAAGGAAGAAGCTGCGCAATATCCGTAAATAATTGGGACGCATTTAGGAAGTACTCCGGAAATTGTTACTTATGCGATTCACTGAGATATAAACATACATTTATTTCTGAAAATCTGTTCCTTTTTTTATTTACATTAAAAACTAGTAAGTTGTGGCCACCACAAGACTGTCTTCGATATTATTTTATACAAATTCACGCAGTACAAATTATTTATTAAATTATCATTTATAAAAATTATTTTCAATGGTGAAGGCAGTAGATTTTTATCCCAGAAGAGTTGAATGCTAAAAGAAAGTCGATTTTGTACCAACATCAGGAAAAATATTTTTTTTTCCGTTAAAAATGGGGAAAAAAAAATATTATAACTTTGTTTTAAATTATGAAAAATCCATGGTTCAACCATTCCTTTCAACGGCATTGACGAGTTCTTTCGAAAGATACCCATATTGAAAGTTTACAATCCCCCTCCCCCCCCCCCCCCCCCCAAATGAGGGTTGAGCAATGATCCTACAAGCACATTTTTTCCCTAGTTTACTACTACTACTATTATCAAAAATTCATGTTAATATTACAATTATGTGTTCAAAATGTATATTTATACGAACGTATATTTGAATGTATATAGGAATTTTTCATTATATATATTAATCCTGTACTGCCATGTTAAAAATTTAGAAAAAATGGGTTGGCAGCGCCACCTGTTGAGCGATTGGTCTCAAAATGTAGTCAACGCCAGTTTAGGTCAAGGTCCAACTAAATACCAAGTTTGGTTAAATTTCGTTCACTGATTCGTCAGATACAACGTCCACAGAATTTGTGATACACACGCACACAGACGTTTTCAAAAAATAGTCAAATCATGCTCAGGACATCTGAAAACATATAAATCCATCGAAAACCGGAGTTCAAAAAATGTTTCATGAATCCTGTACTGTCTTCTTATGTGTGTGTGTGTGTATATATATATGTGTGTAATATAGAAGCACTAATAGGGCTAACGCGCGCCTTTTACCGAGTTAAAAATGGCCAACCTTCATTTAAGAATAGTCAGGCCTGAATTGTTTCACTTTGTTTGCTTTTGACACTCTTTGCTTTATTAGTGTTCATTGGCGATTGATTTTATTTGGGAGTGAGGATGCTAACGAGAGCCCGGGAGCAGAAACAAGAAACAATGCAGCACGGCAGCGAGTGCTGTAGATTAATTAAATCTCTGCAGATTAATTAATTAAAAAAAAAATACAGCCTTAAAAAGATAAATATATTTTTTGTCTCTTCGTTATTGTACTTGTTGTATATTCTTAATTTTCGTCATAGACAGTTAGAAAACTTTTCCTTAAAGAGGCCTCTCCACTTATCGTCCCCAGAAGCTAGAGCCGATGTTATTAAATGGAGAATTTCGCCCCATTATAACTTATTAACTAATATATGTTTTTAAATTCCGTTTTCACATTCAGAAACTTCACAACTATTAAACAATTTATCACTTTCTAAAAATTATTTCTTTTAATTTTTAATATTTTATTTTGAGGTTGTAAAATGCGATTTTTCCCAATGTGAAATTTTTGAGCTTAAAAATGAAATCTTAAAAATAAAAAAAATTGATTTTTAGAGAGCGATAAATTGTTTAATAGTTGTGAAGTTTATGAACGGAATTTAAAAATATATATTAGTTAAAAAGTTATAATGGGACAAAATTCTCCATAGAATATAACATTGGCTCTGGATTCTGGGGGCGATAAGTGGAGAGGCCTCTTAACGAAAGGGAACCACGAAGTGATACTGTGCTTCCTCTAGCTTCAGGAGTTAATGAAGCCCTGTATGTATATATATATATATATATATATATGAGAAAGAACATGTTATTGCTGAATTTGATTGAGCTCAAATTTGGTAGGTATGCTACAGGTCGCCGTTGCAGGAACTATTTAGGTTTTCATGAGTGTAGTACTAGTACTGATAGTTCTCCTTTACAAGGACACAAAGAGTACTCAAATACCCTGCTTATAATTTTCACTTTTATTTATTTACGCATTCAAATTTGTTTGATAACCGCTAAATGTTCGTCAAGTTGAATGGAGTCTAAATAAATATTTATCTACTTTTAAGTGCTATTTTGATTTGCCCGGAGTAACTGTATTTGATAAATGATGACGGAAACAAATGCCTTTGAGAGACTTCCCTAAATACTCCGCATAACTTTACCTGGCATGCTGATGATAAATTTTTAATCCCATCTCATAATCTGATTTCGATGACTAAGTTGCGTCGGCGAGAATTGTTTGGCGTCACGGAACGCGCTCGAAAGGAAAATCGATTTATGTTATCTCCTCCAGTACCTGCTCAGAATGTTTAGGAGTTGCATTATTTGTCCAATAAAAGAAAAAAAATAAAAGTAAACACGAAACATTTCGTTTAAGAAAGGTATTTTCGTAACAGTGTTAAAGTTTTTAGCTGACGTAAGAAAGAAGGGTTTCTATTTAAAATAACTTTCCCCCTTTTTTTTATGTGATAAAAATATATTGTTCTAAAATTCTATACATCTAGTGATGATAAAAAATTTAGATTGTAAGACAAATAATTCCTTTATGCATAATTTTGATAGTTTAAAACTGTTATCCAAAAGGCAATAATTCTTCTTTATTCTGTGCTAAGTTAAAGTTAGAAATGCTATGGTCATCAAAACTTTTTATATTTGTTCTAAGGTAATTTATTTCTCACCAGTCGTGCCATTCTCAGTAATGTAATCATTAGATATAAATTTAGTTTCTTTCTACCAAATAGAGTTTGAGAAACAGCTGTAATGTTTATCGAAAACAGCATACAATAGCATGGGTGCCAACTCTCCCGATTTTCTAGTGAGACTTAATGCTGGAAAATTTTTATAATTGTTTCCATCTTATTTTATCGTCAAAAATATGTGAGATTTTCCTTTAAAAAAATTCTGGTGATGAATCCGATTAAAAAAAATTGGCAGCTAGGCAATAGTAATGCTCCCTGATGTTTTTTTTTTTTTTTTTTTTTTTTTTTTTTAATAATAGTATTATTCAACTTCAGTACTATTTTATGCCCACCAGGTTGTGTTATAGCGGTCATCGATTTTTGATACATTTCACCTTAGGCAACTGTAACATAATTTAGCCACAAGGCTTATTTACAAAAGAACTATATATGTAGATATGTTACGTTCACCTTCGTGTATTTTTTAAATTACAAAGTCTCATAAATTTTTACTATATGCAGAGCTGCCAACCTAATCCGGCAAATTGTTAACGCCTATTGAAAAACGCCCATTTTTCTACACCACTTAATTTTTAGAGCAATTCTCTTCAAATATATCTATGATGAATTAAGTAAAAAAATACTCTAAAAATTAAGTGGTGTAGAAAAAGGGGCGGTACTAACAATTTGCCGGATTAGGTTGGCAGCTCTGTATATGCTGTACTGTATTCATGAGAGCAATGAATTCGGTTGGTGGCCAAGCTGGAGTGGAAATTAAAATGCTTCTGTCACTAGGCTACACATCCTGAGCTTCGATACTTCTATCTTATCCCAGTATTGATGTCAATTTCGTAATTTTATTTTCCTGAAATCCCATTTAATAACCCCCGATAATGCATGTTTAAATGAAATGTTCTGCTACAATATGAACTAGTATGTTGTGGCCACCACAAGACTTTCTTCTATATTTTCCTATACAAATTCACTCAATAACAATAAAAAAAAAAATTAAAAAAAAAAGATTTTTTTTCTAAGTTTTTTTTTTCGTTAAAAGTAAAAAAAATCGATAACTTTGTTTTAAATTATCACAGATTTATAGTTCAACCATTCGTTTTAAAGGTACTGACGAGACCTTTCGAAAGATACCCATCTTGAAAATTTACTTCCCTCCAGGGGGGACTTCCCCCCCAGGGGGGGTGGCGAGGCTCCTACACATACAAAAAAATTCTCCCAGTTGACTATCTCTATTATAAATAATTCTTGTAAATTTCATAATGATTACTAAAAAATAATTCACTTTATGCACATTTATGCAAAATTTTGTCCTATATCACCATGTTAAAAATTTAGAAAAAGCGGGATGGCAACGCAACCTGTAAGACAATTTTTACCAAAAGTTGATAGGCACTAATTTATGTCAAGGTGCAACTACATATCAACTTGTATGAAATTCTGTGCAGTAGTTCCTGAGATACAGTTGCCACAAAATTTTGTCACACACACACACACAGACTGACAGACAGACAGACAGACAGACAGACATTTTCTAAAAATGGTCAAATCGTGTTCTACAGCTCTCAAAACGTGTAAATCCATCAAAAACCCGAGGTCGAAAATTTTTACGAATCCAATACTTTCTTCTATTGAATATAGAAGAAAGTAAAAATACGTAATATTTCGAATATGTACGAAGTATATTATTACGAAGTGTATAAAGTAGAATTTTTATCTGCAACATTGTTCATGCCAGTATCATGAATATAATTTTGAAACTAGTCATGCTTCTTTATAAGGAAAATTACCCCTATGAATCACGTTTATGCAAAATTTTAGCTTATTCTGCATGGTTAAAAAGAAATTTTAATTTTGAATAACTTACGAAGTTTTCGAAGTAGAACGTTGAAATTTTGTGGGGGTTCTGACCTGTATCATAAATTATATTTAAAAACTGGTCCAACTTTTTTACGATAATTCATTCTTGAGATAATGCCTATATAATTAGCGTACATTGATATTCCCCGTACCTCATTTTGTGATAAAACAGAGGTCGAAAATTTTCCCGAATAGTATAATTCCCCATACTTGTGGTTACGATGAGGGGGAACTAATGGAAGAGTAATAAATAAATCTTGTCTGATTTAAGTGATTAACTATCTAAATAAAAGTTGTAATCTTTTAAATAATGTTTCACAAAATGGAAGAATTTAGGAATATTAAAAAATACAGGGTGCCTCCAGTGAACGATCAAGTTAAAAATAGCCCCAAGGCATAATACGCATTTGGGCCTCTTATCGTAATTTTTCCTACAATTTCTCCCAAAAATGTATATTTGAGTAAAATAATTAGTTTCTAAACTTTTCATTTTGCTTTCCCCGGAAATTTTCATTAGGTGTTATTTTCAAAGGCATTTTTGTATTTATTTTTAGTAAAAAATTTTTGAACTGTTAATGAAATTTCGGGCGCCCCAAGTCAAGAACCCCTGTGTCATGACCCAGTCGGCTCGAGCGTTAATCAGGCCCTGTAAGGTTTGATCATCCCATCAAGGTCATTGAAAGTCTGCACTGGTAGATTCCTCGCTTGATATACATAAAATACCCAAAGAAATACATGCTTTGGTAAGATTCCTCGCTTGGTATACATAAAATACCCTGTAAAACCAATAATTTTCGAGAAAAATGGCTGGATATCGTGTATTTAGGCTAATGTCTTGAAGGTGAGGTTTACTGGCCGCCAAGATATCCAGATCTGACATCTTTGAATTCTGCCTGTGAAAGCCATCCAAAAGTATTAGTCAATCGGGATCGAGTTACTATAGAAAATCTCTATGCTGCGTGTACTTTCGTGGACATAAAGCTGTTTTAGTATCTGCAGTCAACTATTTTACGTTTCCTGCATATTTAATTGCTAAACAAATTCTTTAAATTTTCGTTTGAATCTGGCTGTACGTTTTTGTGGTAGTACGAGCCAAAGGTGAAAAGCTGCAAAACTGAAGAGTAAAATTTTTAAATGATCATTTTATAATTATTAAATAATCCATTTAAAAATTTTATTGTAGTACCCTTATATTGTATATGGTGATAATTGAATTTATTATAATAATTTCGCTCTAATGAATAATTTTTATACGATTCTTTGAGTTTCGGAAGTTATAAAGTTTTAAGTGTAAACCAAAAGAAGAAGAAAAAAAAAATTATCTGGATCAATTGAATGGTACTTTGACCCTTTTCGTTCAGACGTGCGTGCAGACATATACATTTTTTTTTTTTTTTTTTTTTTTTTTAAACAGTAAATACCTTTTTGCTGCCGATTCGTAAAATGTTGAATATTTTAACATTTGTCTGAAACATATTTTAAACTAGTATGTTGTGGCCACCGCAAAACTTTCTTTTATATTTTCCAATACAATTTCACGCAGTACAAATTATTAAAATTATTTTCCTTGATAAATGCAGGCTATTTTTTCACTTCAGAAAAGATTAACGTATGTCGAAAGAAAGAAAATTTTCGTTAACTTTTTTTAAATTATCACAGATCTAAGATTCCTCCATTCGTTTTAAATGTATTGGTGAGTTCTTTTGAAAGATACCCATATTGAAAATATACATGCGCTTACATGTGCAATTTTTTCCTACTTGATTATTCCATGATAAATAATTATTTTTAATTTCATGATTCGTTTAAAACGCATCTTATTTCTAGGCATTTATATGAAATTTTCTCCTATATTACCATATGCCATATTAAACTTGTATACCATATTAGCACATTTACCTAGAGATATCCTTTTAAAAATTCAGAAAAAATGTAATACCAATGTCACCTATTGGACGATTTTCACCAAATGTTGATGGGCACTATGTCAAGTAGTGCCTTTTCACATTTTTTTTTAATAATGATTATTTTGTTATTGTTGTGATAAAAATTGTTATAGCATTTGCATTGTACTCGCTATATTCCCCTCATAAATTAAAATTCTTTAACTCCAACTTTTTTCTAAATACCTTTTTGTAGTATTTCCGAAAACTTGAAAAAAGAGTTATTATAAATTTCCCTCTAACTCATCAATGTATTGGATTCAAAGATTTCTGTTGTCATAAAAAAGGTTTCTTTTCTTTTTTTTTTTTTTTTTTTTTTTTTTTTTTACTAATTTAAAGAAGCGTTGAGACAGAGAGGAAGGAGGGGGAAGGGAATGGAGTTAGAGACTTATGAAGACAGAATATATTCTACATTTCTTTTCTTAAATTAAGGATACTAAAATTCTATAAACTATGAAAATTAATTTTTTTAATAATTTAAACATCTGAGGCCTAGGATCCTAGTACGGTCAATTGGTCTTGATACCAACACACCAAACGTCAATTTACACACCTGTTCCAAGTGACTTTATTAGCAAATGAATCTCAGATCTGTAACAGTACTTCAAGTGTCTTGAAAAAAATGACTATAAAATTGTTTTATCATTTTTGACATCGACATCTACTTTTATTTGATCCAGATGACTTCAAAGCCTCATATAATTGGTTGTGGCAAGACTGGTATAAAAATTAATTCCTTTTAATGTTCAATATAAAAGTTTGGAATTAAATCAGAGTTGGATTGATTTTGCCTGAATGAAAAGATCCAGGTGGATTTTTTTCAATAAAACCCACTTGAAAAAACTTTTTTTTTTTTTTTTTTTTTTTTTTTTAAACTAAACACTCATTTAAAATTGCACCTTTATCTAACTTATTTAATAAACATGCAAATGTAAAACAAATTATTTTATACATTATTAAACCTTGGACAAAGAAGATTTTAAAATATTGGAGATGCTCAAATTGCTGTATAGAACAAAATCTTGAAAAGATCTCTATCTCCATAGAAAAATAGTTTACAGTTATCTTGTTAAAACACAACGAAAAAATCACGTAAAAAAATAAAAACAAGGAAAAACAGAGTAACTTGTTAATATAATGAAAATTGTTCGATTCAAGGAATGTAAAATACAAATAAATAGAAATCTTCATCAGCGAAATACTAAATATCATGTACATTGTACATTTAACAGGGGTCCCAGCATTTCTATATTTTTACGATCATTTTATTATACTCACGCCACAATTTTCAAAAAGAAAATTTTCTGGTAGCTTTTGATGCCATTTTTGTCGTGAAAACTTTCATGAAAATTCCCTTTTTGAAAATTGTGGTGAGAGTATAATAAAATGATCGTAAAAATATAGGAACGCTGGGATCCCTGATTTAAGAAGAAAATTTTTTTAAGACAATACTGGTGGAAGAGTGCTTATAAAAAGGCAAGGTTGTCGAAACCCTGATTTATTCCAGTTTAGCACAGTTATAAAAACACATAATGCAATTTGAAATGCACTTCGGTGAATTTCCAAATATAGCATTGATATAATAAATCAAAGATATTTTGGGTGACCCTGTAAACGAATAATGGATACTTTTAGTACCATACTTTTTATGTATATAATTTAACTGTTTGTTTTAAGATAGTAAAATGTACCAATTTCGGTAGTAAACGTTATTTATTGGCATTCTTTTGTGTGTCCCTGTGCACGAACCCTTTGTGCAGTTTGAATGTTTTTGTATGTCCTTGTACATAAACAATTTGTCCGATATCAATAAAAAATTAGTAGTAATATCCCCATCAGGGGCGAAGCGTGGTTCAGAAAACTATGAAAGCGCCGAAACGAAGCACTTCCGAAAGCAGAGGAAGAATCAGTTCAGTTTTTCGACGAGGCGGCGTTACTTCATTACTTTTTTAAAATCTTAAATAGGGGGAGCGCTACTTCCATAGACGCTTCGCCACTGATTCCCATACAATACAGATTTAATAATACGAGATTGGACTCCCTGCTTATTTGTTCTGATTAGACTTTTCGCATATGCTCTCATAGTTTTAAAAATAAAGTTAATAAACTAATTTTAAAAATAAATGTTAGAAAATTTAGTTTTTTTTTTTTCTTTCTTTTTTTTTTTTCTTTTTTTTTTTTAATTATGAGATACATGAATAATTAATTCTACTTTATAATTTTAGTAATCAGTAATAAACTTTTTACTATTTTACAATATTTAATTGGGAATGATGATCTCATGTGCAACTGAATATAACCTTGATTAAAGGCACCAGATCTGACCTATGCGATAATGTTCCATTGCTATGAAATTCTAAATATCAATGTTTTATTCAGAAAGAGGGGGGGGGGGATCAATGAAGAACATATTCTTAACAGAAGTTTTGTGTGCGGTTCGGGAGAAGTTGGTAATATTTTATTTTATATGCATTTTACAATTATGTATTAATATTTTTGAAATTGCTATAAAGTTTCTTCATATCAAATGACATGGTGAATTTCTTTTTTATAAAATGTTCTAGAAACCTGCCAATTTGTTCATTAAATAAGTTTCATCAAAAACGTGTAGTATATAAGTATTTGTTTTATTATTTTATTTGACCAAAAGTTAATTTTGTCACCTAATAATGATATTACAAAATGTAAAAATATTCACGGGAAAAAAAAAATGGTTAAATATATAAAAAAGTTTATTTCTCTCCTAATTTTTCTTTTTATTAAAGTTCCTAAATATTTAAGTTTTACATTTCAATGAAATTTTTTATGGTGAGAGGGGAATAAAAATATTTATCGTGAAAGTGATTTTCTTCTAATCACTCATTCTTTGTTCAAGTTCCCAAATATGTAGTAGTTTTTTATTCCACAGTGGACGTTTTTTTTTTTTTTTTTTTTTTTTATACGAGAAAAGCAAAATTGACTAACAATAAAGATACAATATCATTTACATAATAATGTTTATCAATTGCATACAATAATAAGTTATTAACGAAAAAAAAATATTAATCTTTCTGCTCCCCTCCCCCCCCCCCTAAATTTTTGTTTAATTTAGCAATTAAAATTCAATCTGTTCTAGTCAGGGTTGTCTGAGTCGGATCCAATGAATTTTTCCTAAATTTGAAAAAAATCACAATTTTCCTCACCTTAGGTTTTTTACTTTCCGAACACTATAGTGAGGAAAGTATTGTAATCATGTCAAAAATCCGAATTCGAGATTTTGATGTTTCTATACGTTTTGAGGTCCCCTGAGTCCGTTTTCACTATTTTTACGATGATGTATGTGTGTGTGTATGTGTATGTGTGTATGTTTGTGAACACGCTAGCGTCTAAAGGCTTTGTTCGATTAACCTGAAAGTTGGTACGTATATTGTAAGTCACCATAGTACGAACCCTATAGATTTTGGTGAATCTAGCACTTATAGTTTTTTTACAGGGACACAAAGAAAAATTCTTTATCATTATGGCCTATGGGACCAAAATCTTAAAAGTGCGATAGCATCTAAACGCCTTATTCAATTGAGCAAAAATTTTATACCCATATTATAGGTCACAGATACTCAATCTGTATAGATTTTGGAGAATCTAGCACTTATAGTTTTTTTACAGGGACACAAAGAAAAATTCTTTATCATTAAGGCCAATGGGGCCAAATTTTTAAAAGTGTGATAGCGTCTAAACGCCTTATTAATCTGAGCAAAATAATTGTACACATGTTATAGGTCGCATTTGCACCAACTGTATAGATTTTGGTGAATCTAGCACTACAGTTTTTTTACAGGGACACAAAGAAAAATTCTTTATCATTATGGCCTATGAGACCAAATTTTTAAAAGTGCGATAGCATCTAAACGCCTTATTCAATTGAGCTGAAAATTTGTATGAATATTATAAATCACTGTTGCACTAACTATAAGCATTTTGGTGAATCTAGCATCTATAGATTTTTACAGGGACAAAACGAAAAATTCTTTATCATTATGATCTAAGGGCTCAAAGTTCAGTAGCGTTAAATAAAACCTCGTGTGATATATGGAGAAAAAAACACTCTATTATGGTTTTCTCTCTTTTGTTTGTTTATCAACTCCTCTTTCTTTATTTTATCTACAAAACTGTTAGTTACTCAATGTTCGGAAAGTCGAGTGGAGTCACTCCAGATTTTTTTTTTTTAGTTCCCCATCATACTATAGGTATGGGGAACTTAGGTAATCGTGAAAATTTTCGACCTCGGTTTTTTACTTTTCTACACGTTTTCAGGTATGAGGAATCCGAAAATGACAAAATTTGTATGGTGTCTGTCTGTAGGGTGTCCGTTAGTTTGTTAGTCTGTGTACACGATATCTCAAGAACAAATTGTCGCAGAGAGGTCAGATCAGTTTTAAAATGTTACTTTCGACACTGGCAAGAACCCTATTCATTTGCAACATTCAATTTTAAAAACTTCGCAAGTTATTAGAAATTTACGATTTTCTTAACATGGGAGAATAGGACAAAAATTCACTTAAACGTGCATTAAATGGAAACTTTTTACTGTAAAATTGTCAGACCAGTTTTAAAATATCAGTTTTGATGCCGGAATGAACATCAGTAACTATAAATATGCTTCTTTGAAAATTTCGCAAGTTATTGGAAATTTACGAATTTCTTAACATGGTGGTATAGGGCGAAATTTCACATAAACGTCAATTTTGAGAGATATTTTCATCGTAAAGATGTCAGAATACTTTTGAAATATTATTTAGGACACTGGCATGAATATTGATGACTATGAATTTTCCAATATAAAAATTTCGTAAGTTATTGGAAATTTACGAATTTCTTATCACAATAGAATAGGGCAAAATTTTACACAAACGTGAAATCTTGAGGGATATTTTCATCGTAAAGATGTCAAACCACTTTTGAAATATTATGTAGGATATTTACATAAATACCATAGAGTATGAATTTTCCAATTTAAAAAAATCGTAAGTTATTTGGAATTTACAATTTACTTAAAATGGCAGAATAAGGCAAAATCGAGCACAAACGTCCATTTTGAGGATCATAAATATATCAGACAATTTCAAAATAACATTTATGATACTTGAATGAACACGATTGACTACAAATATTCTAATGGTAAAATTTCGTAAGTTATTCGAAATTTTAAGATTTTATCAACATAGCAAAATGTTGCAATATTTCATATAGATATGCATTTTTAGGATTGTTGCATTGGAAATATTAGCATGAAAAATAAACTACGAAATTGATCCCAATAAAATAAATTAATAGATTAGAATAAGATAAATATGTTGAACTGAATGGTGGGTGGCCTATTAGGTGAGGATTTCGTTCTGTCATTGTGCCAAGCGTTTGGTCAAATTAATTTCTCTTAACATGAATATAATATGTCCTGTACAAGAAATTTATGAGAACATACATATGATGGGGAACTGAGCAGAGTCCACCTATGCCAACTAGTTTAAGTTTGATTTTCAAAATAGTAAGCAGTTGAAATTTAATTTGTGTTCATGATTAAACAGAATAGTTTGTTTTGTAAACTATTTGTTTGTAAATACATAGTTTGTTTGCAAATTACTTACAAAACAAATAGTTCACATACAAAATGAAATTTATTTTGAGTTTTAAGAATGTTTACAAATGTAAGATTTAGCATTATATTCATATGCTTACAATAATAGTGTTACAACCAAAAGCTAGATAGCATAGATAATATCTACTCAGTGCCCCATAATGTACTTGTTCTCATAAATATTTGCTATAGAAAATATTACATTCAAGGTTCGAACAATGAACTCAGTTGATAACCATTTTTCAGTCAGATACTAAAATGCCCTACCAACTCGGCTATCCTTCTTCCTCTTTGACATGTTTACTTGATATTGATTTGCTGCTTAATCTTATAGATGCCGTTTTTGTATTGAACTTTTTATTTAATAATTCTTAACTGTATGTTATGAGTTTAACAAAGATCGTCGTAAGATAATATGGCTTGCGATAGAATAAACATAGATTGCTAGAAACATTGAACGATAGTTCTGAAAGAAGGGAAAAAAAGAAATAGTTCAGAATAATTCATTGGTCACTTCACTTCATTTCATAGTAGTGATTAATCACTGGCATGCGGTTAATATGAAAATAACGGGATTTAAAAAGTTTTGAACAGCAGTTAAGGACTAAAATAAAAATATTTTTTTCTTTTTCTCTTAAAAGTTAAAATTTTCCAAAAATATGTTATCTGAAGAAACATAAATATTTTAAATTTTAACTGCCTTTAGTTACTTCTATTTATTACGTTAAAAAAAAAAAAATGAAAGAAAGAAAATCTGGGAAAAACTCCCCCCCCCCCCCCCCCAACCTCTTTGAAACCCAACCCATTTGCAATTTTTCTTTAAAAAAAAAAAAAAAGAGGAAGGGGTGGGGTTGTCAACTCTTATTTTAATTTTATACAGCTGTTTGCCTAAATCTTTAAGAATTTTATAAATTTGTTATTCTTTAAATTTTATAGAAATAAAGTATAATTCTATACAATTAAACCCAAATTCTTACTCATTTGTTAATTTTCTTAAATAACGATTTATAGTGTTTCGTTTTGTGTAAATTTTTTGTAGATATATTTTTATTTCCTAGTTATATTTTTTATCTCCCCCCTAGATATATTTTTCTACAGGTATATTTTTCTTATTACTTTCACTATAAAACTTTTAACTTCAGTCAAGCAATCTTAAGTTCAACTTTTTTTATCTTTAACATTTTAAAATTATAAGAGGAAAAAATGCGTTTATAGTGTGCTGAAACCAAAAATTAAGTCTGATTGTCTGTATCACGTACAATATTTTTGCTTTAACCGCATTTAAAATCCCTGAATACGGTTAAAATATTCAAAGTTTCCTACCTGAATTTTTATACGGAAAAATCCAATCGTGTCATTTGAACAGAATATTGAATTTTGTGTGCTTTCTTTCACAAGTGTTTTGAATAAAAATGTCTAATCATTAATCCCTTCTAAATTTAATTTTTCGAAAGTAAAATTTATCCCAGAAATTCAGAACAAATTCTTACATCCTAATGAAAAGAAAAACTAATTTTTCATAAAAATTCGTTTGAAAGTTCCAGTGACTTTTGAAAATTAACGTAATTGCGTCCTGCTTCACAAAGTTAATTTCCAGTTGATATTGTAAGGTTGACCCGCCTTTTTTCGTGACTATCTCACCACTGTATTCGCGTTAAAAAAATAATAATTATTATTATTAATCATGGAAACATAACTATACAAGTTACCATATAATTATATTGGCGGAACAGCCACGGAAAAAAATGTCAGTAGACACCCTGTATTTACAAAAATCGATACGTGATAGAGAAAAACTGGCTTCATTTTTGGTTTCAGAAAAAAAAATCTGGAGTGACTCCACTCGACTTTCCGAACAATGAGTAATTAACAGTTTTGTAGATAAAGTAAAGAAAGGAGTTGTTAAACAAACAAAAGAGAGAAAACCGTAATAGAGTGTTTGAGTATTTTTCTCCATATATTACACGATGTTTTATTTAACGCTACTGAACTTTGAGCCCATAGATCCTAATGATGAAGAATTTTTCGTCGTGTCCCTGTAAAAACCTATAAATGTTAGATTCACCAAAATGCTTATATTTAGTGCAACAGTGATTTATAATATTATATAAATTTTCAGCTCAATTGAATAAGGCGTTTAGATGCTATCGCACTTTTAAAAATTTGGCCCCATAGGCCATAATGATAAGGAATTTTTCTTTATGTCCCTGTAAAAAATGTGTAAGTGCTAGATTCATCAAAATCTATACAGTTGGTGCAACTGTGACCTATAACATGTGTACAAATTTTTTGCTCAGATTAACAAATCGTTTAGACGCTATCGCACTTTTAAAAATGTGGCCCCATAGACCATAATGATAAAGAATTTTTCCTGGTGTCCCTATAAAAAAACTAAGTGCTAGATTCACCAAAATCTATAGGGTTCGTACTATGGTGACTTACAATATACGTACCAACTTTCAGCTTATTTGAACAAAGCGTTTAGACGCTAGCGTGTTCACTCACAGACATACACACATACACACACATACATACATACATCATCGTAAAAATAGTGGAAACGGACTCAGGGGACCTCGAAACGTATAGAAACATCAAAATCTCCAATTCGGACTTTTGACATGATTACAATACTTTCCTCACTATAGTGTTCGAAAAGTAAAAAACATATATATCAGCTAAAATTATCAAATCAAATTTTGCCAACATTATTTTTGTAGATTTGTGTTATTAATAAACGCTGTTCTATTTATTTATTTTTTAACTGCTTTTAAGAGATCTTTGAATTTGAAAACAATTCCATATCAATCTTGCATTTTAAATAAAAATTAAAATACATGAAAGTCTAATTCTGCATTTATTGTCTAAAGCTTTTTAAAAGTCTTTCTATTTTACCTTTAATTTGAAATTCAATGCTTTGCCGCTGAATACATCCAAAAGTAAAATGATTTTTGCAAATGAAATATTTCTTTGAATAAATTCTTAACATTTTTAACTGGTCTTTCGTAAAAAGGAAGAGGAAAAAATCAAACGAGCATGCAATTAGTTAAGATGCCAAGAGCTTCGATTTCCAAGAGTTACTCCCCTATTTTGTGCTTTTAGGAATCTCATATTTCCTCTTCAAAGTCCCCATTTTTAAAGTTTTAGCATATTTTTATGCAGTTTCCCGAATTCTAATTGCAAAACTTCTAGATATTTCAGCTTATTATTCCACAAAAATGCGAAAAAATTTTTTCTAGTTCTCAGTAAAGTTTCCGGCGAAAAAAAAAGAAAGAAAATTTTATTGTTTTTAAGAAAGTTTTGAAATATATGGAGTTTCGTTTGAAGATGTTTAGTTTCATATTACTATCTAAATGTTGAAATTTTTTTTATTCTTTGTTAAATTTTGTAAAAAAAAATTAGCCATAGGATTGAAGAATGCATTTGAATAGTAATTAGTTTCGCACCAGCATTTTAATCTTTCATTTAACAACGGTAGAGTTTTAATTTTTTTTTTTTCTTTCAATACGAATTAATTTTGATTAAATAAAATTTGCAACATAGTCTAATCTATTTTATAACCCCCTTTTTTTTTTACAATAAGCTACTTTATTTTTAAAGGTTTATTCGATAAATTCCAACCTTGTCATTGTCTCCATTATCTTTTATATATCTTAATTGAGGGATGAGGAAGGGGGAATTAAAAGATTGAGTATTTTTACTTTCCGAACATATATATATGTAAGGAAAGTATTGTAATCATGAAAAAAATTCGTTTTTGAGTTTTTAGTGTATCTATATTTTGAGGCCTCCAGAGTTACTTTTTGCTATTTTTAGAGTGGTGTCTGTGTATGTATGTGTGTGATTGAACAAGATAGCGTCTAAACGCTTTGTTCGAATGAGCTGAAAGCTGGTACGTATGCTGTAGGTCACCGTAGCATGAACCCTATTGATTTTGGTGAATCTAGCACTTAGATTTACTGGAACACAAAGAAAAATTCTTTTTCATTGTGCGCTATGAATTCGAATTATTTAAATTGTGATAGCGTCAAAATGCCTTATCCGATTGAAAATTTATATGCATGTTATAGGTCACTGTCACATGAACTGCATAGATTTCGGTGAATCTAGCTCTTCAAGATTTTTATAGGGGCAAAACGAAAAATTCTTTGATTTATAGGTTCAAAATATTTGAAGTGCTGTGGCGCAAAATTAAATAGTATCGTATAAAAATACTAAAACACCCTGTTGTTATAATTTTCGTTTTTGTTTATTTAACGATTTCTCTTGCATTATTGACACAACTGTTGAATACTTAATGTTCGGAAAGTCGAGTGGAGTTACTCCTGATTTTTGTAATATATGGCGACAAAGAAAAATAAAAACATATTTTTCTTTTTAAAATATTATATATGAAACCAATAAATAAAAAAAATAAAATAAACTTATTAAAATCTGCTCAAAAATAAATTAAATAAAAAGCAACTTATCGAAAAACGATTCAAGCAAATATTAGTATTTCTTGGGAGTTCTCCACAAAATTCTATTTCGTCAAAGAGCCCCGATTCTCCTTTCGGTAATTTCGTAAAATTAACCTCTCATTTTGTTTCTTAAGATATGGATGTAAAGTAAGAATGTTATTAAGTATATTAGGATTATATACTATGATTAAAGTAGCAAGTTTAATAATATTTAAATAAGCTCGCCAGAAATAAAAATTTTTACAGGTGGAATTAGAAAAATTGTTAATAGATTAGGAATTAAAGTAATTTGATCTTTCATTTCAAAATATTTTTTTACAAATACATAAAAAATTTTACAAAACACTCTCTTTCCCTATCCTCCACCCTTTCCTTAAAATCGGGGTCCAATGAAAAATAGTTTTAATGAAAAAAACCTGCATCGACCCTGCCTTATCATATTCAGTTATCTACATCTAAAAATGTTTTAAAAGAATTTGGCCTTTTTCCAGTTTTATGAAAGAAAATATATATTTTTTGTTAGATTTATCAGCATTCCTGACAGAAGGATAGAGAAACCGATAAGTGTTGTTATTATAAGATGATGCATTCACTCGTTTTTTAACTTTAAAAATTTTTGGCTAGAAAATAGCTCAGCATTAATAAAATTGTATTAGATGATGTGTCATGATAATTCTTTGCCATGTCAGCAGTGCCCTAATATGTTAAGGGTAAGTTAGGACAGATGGAGGTATTTACTCAGAACAGACTCATCAAGGGGCTTAAACTTTAAATTCATGAATTATAATGATGAGCTGAGATATATCATTATATAATAGCTACAATTTAACAAAAATGAATAAAACTTATTTGACTTTTTTTTTTTTTTTTTTTTTAATACGACAGGGGCAGGACTAATATTTTCAGACATTTCACGTTGTGATCATTTGCTATGTTTCACCTTCAATATGTCAGGCTGTTTTTCCCTTTGGCAACAAGTTTAAAAATATATATACGTATATTAACTTAAAAATGTAATGAAACCTGCAAAAGAAATTTTAAGAAATGAATATGGTAACCTTTGTTAAGGAACACAACTTCATATTTTAAGGTAAAAAAAAAAAAAAAAAAAAAGTCTTGTCACACTAAGTTAAATTCTGTTTTGTATAGAATTTTATGTGTTACTTAAAAAAACAAATCCAAGCATTTTAAATCTGGAGTATGGGAGTATGCGCACATGTAAATATCAAAGATGAGATACAAAAAAATTTAAATATTTTCATAAGATAACTCTACAGTGAATATAGTAAAAAAAAGGCAAGGTCATACATAGATATTTAATAAGATTATTTACCGTGCTTTTTATTTTGCTATATATTTCATGTATTGAGGTATATTTTCCTTTTGTTAGAGTTGTCATTTCTGTCACCTTATCTTTTTCATTTTTAAATTTTTTTATTGAATATAAAGTTCATTACAGTACTTTTAATAAACTCATAAACTTATTTTAACCCTGCCAATGGCCGAGAGCTCTTCTGCATTCGAATCTGGTGGACGAGAAGTGTCTGGTTCAATCCCAGGTTGAACTCGTCAGCCTAGCTGTTTGAAGTTTTCTCCGAAATCTACGGACTAGGACCCCTTAGAAATCCCCCCCCCCACACACACACACACCAAATTGAGAGCACTTCACTAGGACCCTCGTTGTCAGTCTCACCACAACTTTTTATTTCGTTATTTTTAAAAATTTTGTGCATTGTTAATGCTGCATTTCTCATCCGAGTCCTCCTTTGTCTTTTACACTTTTTTTGTTGTTGTTGTTTCGTGTTTTTGAACGAGTTTGGTATTTTGTTTCCCAATAATTTTCAAAACTTTTTTTTTTTTGTGTGTGTGTATTTCGTAACTTCTAAACAATGTGAACTTTTTCAGCTCTACAGACGACTTTAGATGTTTTTGTAAATTTAGTAAACTCGAAAATTTGAGTGAAATCGCCTTAGTTTTTTTTTTTTTTTTTTTTTTCACTATGTATCATATTTTATGGTAATCACTTTTACCTAGACATATATATATATTTGCATGACAATCCCAAATTAATATTTATAGCGGAGTAATTTCCTCGTAATTCATCTCGAATCTTGTCGGCGTTTACGACAAATATGTATTGTATACGAGAGAAATTACGTATATAAATGCTATGCGATTATGTGAATGTTTCATTTATGTGCATTTAGCTTATCAATTGCCTCGTTCGCAAATTATTTGTCAACGTACTAAAATAAATCTAGAGAATAATTTACAGATAATTTTGGCAAATATTTCACCGCTTGTTTTCTTTTTTATTCTTAGATAGAAACGGGACTCCATGGGCAACTGCTTGATAAATATATCTGCAATTCAGTGTTTGTTATTTACGATTGCATTGTATTGTAATGAATTCGATATTACTATATCTAGATCGCGTATCGGATGATACGGTTGCTCTATATACGGATTTCCATCTTATTTCCTTCCCCCCTTATTTTTATTTATTTTTTTATTTAGAGGAACGAGTCTGCATTTATTATAACCTTCTTTCAGAAATGACCTTCTCTGAACCTGATGAGGTCATCACCTAAACTTGAGCAATTTGAAGGCTAAGCGGACCGCGAAAGCGGAAATAACTAAGAAGTTGAGTCACGTGAGTTCTATAGACACGATATTGCTTGGATTAAGATTTTTCTAGATCACTTCATTTACTAGATTTTTTTAGTGGTCTTTCCCGCCGCACTAAAACATGATTGAAAAAACATGTTTTTAATGATTGAAATGAAAAGGAAATTTGTATGTATAATCCGAAATTAGCGGAAAGACCAGCGCCAGATTAAGACACGGGCACACAGGGCGCTGCCCAGGGCCTGCAAATTAAATAAATAGGGCCTTAAATAAATGTGAAACAACATTAAAATAACTGTATACTTAGTAATATTGCTACCTTTTGTTTAAATGTGAGGAATGCACCGATAGACTATAATTTGTTAAGAGCATATTTTTAATATTATTAAAAACTTTGCTTTCATAATATTAAATTTATTAAAGTGTCCTTCTTCGCATCTTATATTCATTTTACGAATTAAATTATTGTTAAAGACCCTTCTTCAAAGTTATGTAGCATATACTCCTATCAAAATAGGTGATCAAAATCATTGAACTTTAAATTCATGGAGATCTTAAAATATAACTTGAGCTCGGGGTCTTGCGGAGCATGGGCGACGGCAGAATGGGGCAGGGGGGGGGGGGGGGCACTTGCCCCTCCCTAGAAAATTCTGCTAAGCATTTTTTCTTTAAATTTAAAACTATGCTATCAGAATTTTATTTAAAAAAATATTTTTTCAGGTTGTGCCCCCCTCTGAGTTTTTTTCTGGCGACGCCACTGTTGGGGGGAAAAGCCTACCTAAAATTTAACTTAAACATAGTCTCAAAGTGTATTAGTTTTAAATCGGGTTTGTATGTACGTGAAATTTATTTTAATTTAATATGAATTCGTGCATAACTATAATGAGAGATACTTATTTAGTTATTTATTATTTTTTTTTTTTATTATAGGAAAGTTATTAAAATAAATATGGATATTTATTTATCCTATTCTCTGAATTTTGATGCATTTTCATACATTGCACTTTCTACAATTTCTTGGTTTTATTCTTCTTCTTAAATACGTTGTCTATGATGAGAAATGTAAAAAATCCTCCATATCTCATATCAATAAATTTTGATCAAACATTAAATTTTATAGAAATAATTACAAATATAAATATTTAATTTAATTTATAAATATTTTTATCAAATTTTAATATTTTGATTGAAATTCATTCATAGAATTGGGTCAAAATATGCTAAGATCTACTGGAAGGGAGGGAAGTTTTAATATCCAGAGTATGTCACTGAAGCTTTTTATCTAATTACTTCATTCTTTTTTTCTTTTTCTTTTTTCCGCTCTAATGTTTAAATGACAAGGGACGTACTGCATTGTATAATATTTCTTCACCATTAATTTTAAATAATTCTTGTCATTTTTAAAATAAGCTTATAAATTTTAAAATGGTTATTTTATGTGGAAAGTGTTAGAAAAATATAGTGGTTTTCACCAGGAGCGTAGCTATTCAAAGATCATGAGAAGGGATCAAACAATTTAATTTCAAAGTGATTCGAAATGATTTTAAGAAAAATCAATAATCAAACGTTAATTAATATTTACTCCTTATTAATATCAATTGCAAAATTAAAATAAATGAGCCATTTTCTAAAGGATGTTTCTTTCATTTGACATTAAAATGAAATTTCTTCTTAGCCAGTGAAAAGGATTAAGTCACAAGAGCTGAGCACTCCTCTCTGTTAGATTGCATGACCAAGGAAGATAAGGATAATAAGCACGATAAGGAGTCTATCCTTTTGAAGCAACATTAGTATGGCTCCAAAAGCAGTCCGAAGTCCCTGTAGCGCAGTGGATAGCGCGTTGGACTTCTAATCCAAAGGTCCCGGGTTCGAATCCCGGCAGGGATGTTCGAGTAAGATTCTTTTTTTTTTTTTTTTTTTTTTTTTTTTTTTTAAAGCCCGAATTTAGCTATCAAATTGAGTTTTGACGTCATATGGTTGTAATCAAAATTGATTTATTAGTACTGAAGAAATCTTATAAAAACTCGTTATTTCGCTTATTGTTTCACGTAAAAGGTAATTAAATTTGTATCATTAATTTCGTTCTAAGCCCGTGGTAGTTTTTATTATTATTATTTTTATTAGATCAGTATTATTCATAATCAAATTAGAAATATTGCACTATTTACTCTTGCTTGCTTTAAAAGGAAGTCTCAAAAATATGGAAGGGAAAAAAGAAAAAAGGATCTTTCATATCTAAAATGTTTATCAGTAGCAAATTTCGTACAGTGCCAAATTTGACGACGAACCAGCTCTTTTTATCTCCCATTCTACACTAGAATGTGAATGTTTATGAATATTATCGAAAACAAAATATTCTCTTCTGGGTTAATTTCTTTAGAAATCGACCTTATTTTTATTTATCATTTTTTGATCCAATCATTATATTCTTGTAAAGAAAATATTCATAAATTTCAAAATGTAAATTATTTACTGGAATATTGTTGCAACATTTTAAACTTTTATAATTAACTCACGTGTGTGTGGGGGGGGGGGATATTTAAAGTAAAGCAATAGTTACACTGTAAACCAATTTTGATGTCTTACTACAAAGGTTTTAATTTTATTGGAATTTGTATTCAGATGTTTTACAGCGTCAATGAAATTAAAAACTAGTAGATGTAATTTTAATTCTAAAATTCTGCATTTGATATATATATATATATATATATATATTTTTTTTTTTTTTTTAAGTACATTGGGACTTTTAATTTGCGGGTAAAAATAAGTATGAAGAATTTCTTGTTTCATATTTGTATTCGTTCAATTTGATTTGACACATTTCTTTTGCGTTTCTCCACTGTCTTGAACAATCCACTAAATTTCAACTAAAATATATTTGTGAGAATATGTGAACATTGTAAAATGTAATTTTTCAAATTATCAACTATATGAATAATAATGATTTGAAGAGATATTTCTAAAACAAGGTAATAGGTAATTCTTTTTTTTTTTTTTTTGTCACTGCCCTTTTTCGCCATTCTCCACATTTCGAAGGACATTTCTCTATTATTATTATTCCTTTTGTCTGCAAATCTAATTTAATTTTTACTTTATTTTAAAAAGTTGTTTAATGGTCATTGCGAAATATTAAACAATGATTTGGATTTTTTTTTTTTTTTTTTATCAAAGCTAATAAATAGCTTTTTATATGAACCGAATTTTGGCATAGTTCTTTTTTTTTTTTTTTTTTTTTTTTTTTTAACTCTAGATTAATTCACTTTGTGAGTAAAAATGTCTGCAAATTTTGATTAAAGTTATCATTTAAATATGTCTGGATGAAGTTGTCTGTCTGGTTTTCAATTAAAAAAAACTGTTTAATGTTTTTTTTTTTTTCCCTTCCTAACTGGTTTCATAACTATGTGTATTAACACGAATGTATTGTTTTATGTATCTGTACGTTGAAATGCAGACGATTGATTAAAATACATGTACTCATGAAGCGATTATAAATTTAGTACTGAAAAATTCTTTTTAAATTTTTATTTATTTATTTATTTTTTAATTTGAATTTTTTCAATGATTACAAATTTTTCTTTCAATTTCATATTAATACTTATTGATTTATAATCAATTTAAAGTTTAACTTTCTTCGCTGAGAAAGATTGAAAATAAAGTTAACCCTTTGTTGCATCGTGTCCACTGTAGTGGACAAAAGTTTAATTTTTTTTTCCTTTCACACAAATAGTTTTACAGATTTGGTTTCAATGTTTATTCTTTCTGTATTATTTAAGCTTTCAACTGTTGCTCATAGATAGCAGCATAATATAAAATTACAGACTGCATTGCTAGTTTGAAAATAGCGTCAGCCTCTACTTCCAAGTTAGTATGATTTCTCATTGTAAACATTGTATATAAGTGTTAAACCTTTTTTATTTTGACATTTTGCATTTTGAAATAGTAATTTTAGGCATTTGAGAATATGTTTGAATAGAACACTTATTTTCATGTGCTATTTTTCATGAAAATTGATGTATTTTTCTTTTTGTCAACTACAATGGGCGTTATGAGCATAGGCTAATGTAGGACTGTTTTCGTTTGTCCATTGTAGGGGTACAAAAGGGTATTATTTCAATTTATAGATGTTACCGTGATAAATTCTTGGCTTCTTTACAAAGCTGTCATACCACAATGTTCTATGCAACTAGGATTTTTCAAGATGTCCATTGCCAGAGGACTAATACAAGCAGTATCAAGAGTAATTTATGAACAAGATACATAAAGACTTACGCAAACAAGGGCCAATGTCAGTGTAAAAACCTACGAAAAAAAAATGTCAGTCAAAGCAAGCTCTGTCCTCTACGATGGAGTGGATCATTTTGCTAGACAAATATCAAATAGTGCTCAAAGATGTAAGATAAAGTTATGCTCAAGAAAATCTATATATTCATGCGTAAAATGCAAAGTTCATCTGTATATCTATGAAAAAAGTGACTGATTTTATTATTTTCATCACCACTTCTACTTTAGATATCCAGTTTCTATATGCATACTGTCCACTACAGTGGACAAACTGTAACTTTTAAAATAAACAAAATTTTGATGAAACAATTTTTTTCCCTGATTTCTGGGGCGATTTTAAATAGGAAAAACACAATAATTTCCATTAAAGTTTCCCAGGTGATTAATATGCAACAAAGGGTTAAAAAAGAGAAAAAAAAAACTTGCAATCAGAAGATCAAACAATAATTAAATAACCCGAATTCATACAATTTCGTGTTATTTGAAAATTTTACTCACATGCACGTACACATATACTAGATACGTTTCTAATCATTAGAAGACTAAGTTTTTTTTAAGTATTTATTATAATCCATTCACTATTTTCTCGCTTGTATTGTGTTACCAAAAATCAACTGATTACCTTTATTATAAAAAATCTATTCTGAATGTTATTATTTTTCATTTTTGGCATTTCCAATGGTCAAACCTTAGTATTATAGTTAATCATAGTTTAAAAATTCGTTTTGTGAATTTGACATTGTGCATCTTCCGTTCAACTTACACTTTAGAAAATATTTTTAATGGCTACAGATACTGAGTCAAATTTCTGAGACGACATTGTTATTACTCATAATTCTTACAGCAACCAGAATTCCATTAATAATGTTCTGTCAGTGCCATATTTTGACCTATATCTTCTCTTCCATTCTTACAGACTGGAGATACGAGTTTGTAAGTCAAGGGTCAATCTCTTCCAATCATCTTGCTGAAAATGTTCTTTTATGAAGTAAACTACAATATCATCTTTAAAGAATGGAAATTCTTTTCGTTTCACAACTATTACACGACACAGGGTCTGTCAAAAAATAAAGCAATAACTAGCAAGGTAAAGTAAAGTAGAAAAGTAAAGAAATTACTAGCAAGCAAGATAAAGTAAAATCGAAAAGTAAAGAAATAGCTAGCATACTTTTTAGCTATGTTTATAAAGCATTTAAGATTATTATTAAATTTAAAAATTTATTTCATATTCTTCAGAGATTTACCGCTTACACCAACCACACTTAAAAACTTATTCGATTAGTTTTCAGTAACTCTGTATATTATTTATAAATAAATATAATATTCATACATTTCGAACAAGAAAAAAGGGGGGATACATGATACAACTTGAGGCACACTTCAAACCGTTCCAAATATAATACTAATGTATGAGAATCTTTTTGTGTGGCTCTATAAATATAGGATAAATACTTTCCGTACCATATTCTATGTGAAACATGCTTTTGTGTATATAAAACATATATCTTAATTTCATTATCTTTGGTATGGTATGGTATGGTATGCTAAAGGTTTGGTTTGGTTATGCTATTGGTTTGGTATGCTAAATTGTACCTATGAGAAGTTTCGCCCATAGGCGGTAATGTATTTCAATATTTTTGTATGTCCCTGTAAATGATCGATTTAAGCGCATTCATTATTATCACTTTTATTTTTTATTTTATTTTATTTTTGTAACATTCCCTTGTGACATCGAAAATTTGATCCAAAAATAAAACTTTTCTATTATATAATTATATGGATGAAAGAAAGTAAAAATTCTAAATGTTCGTAGTGATTCAACACGAATCATGCATAAAAAATTGTCTGAATTTCATATACATTTTATGAATGATAATAAAGTGATTTCCGGATAGTATTTCTCACTTTTCTATTGTAAAAACAAGTTGTTTCACCGCAAGATTTAGATCCCTATTGTTGAATCAGGTTTGCGGTATTGTAATTTCCTAACACACGCTGACTAGTTTTTGGAAAGTGTATATCCTCCCATAACTTTTTATTATTATTATTATTCACAAAATGTCACTTTCTTACAACTATTAATATGAAGTATCGCCCAACTTGGTGGGGTTTCTTTCTCAATTTTATTTTTCAAATAATTCTTTGATGGCTGAAGTAGTCATTAAAGACCGTAGTAGTTTTTAAGAGTGATCAGAATTTTTTAATTTCACTGGTTTTTACAATATTTAAAGGGTCTCTGCACGGTTCGCAGCTATTATTATTGTTATACAATGATGTTTTTTTTTTTTTTTTTTTTTAAGAATATTAAATGTTTTTTATCATAGGAAAATAAGCAATTCTCTTTGTGCAATTTGCATTATACTGATAAAATTATGTATTTAAAATAATAATTCTGCCAGAGTTAGCTTGATTTTTGTCCTACCCGAAAAACGAGTAATATAAAAGAGAATTTTTTAAAGTCAATTCCTACTTACAAACACTATCAAAAGTTTTTTTCTTTCCTTTCCTTTTTTTTTTTTTTTTTTTTTTTTATAATTTTGAATTAGGAAATAAAAAGCGCGCGTGCAAAATGAAATAAAAATAATAAGTTAAAAAAAAAAAAAAAAAAAAAGTTTTATATACCACGTTTTAAATTTTCTGATGAATTTTTATGAGATGCATAATTTCACTTTTAATATTTTTTTTAATGTTCACGTTTAATTAAATGTATTTATGTTAACTCGGAATTTTTTTTTTTTTTTTTTTTTTTTTTTGGAAACAATTAAATTATAGCTAATAATTTTAATAGCTATTTTAACGCTATCCGCGATTGTAATGAAATGCTCGCCCTCTGGTGGGCTAAGGTGAAATTATCACACCACTGCATATCATAATATTATGCAATCGATTTTCCATGATGAAATGGCGGAGAAAGAAGAATAATAAATACACGTGGCTGTTATATTTACTAACAACTGCAGTTCAGAGAGCGCCATCTATCAATCATTACAAACGCGGATTAGGATGTTATTATTTTCATATTTTAATTAATTATAAGAAAACTAATAAAAAAAATCCGAAAATCGACTTCGAAGTATTGTGTTATTACCGTGTTCTTGAACAATCCTGAAAGTTTCAAATTTCTAGCTAGTCGGGTAGTTGGTTAAAAATCGATTGCAAGATTTGTACAAAATATGTATAGGAAGAGTGTGAACTAATAGTAGGAATTGAAAAAGATGGGTTTTTTCAAAATCTTTATTTGAAATTGCTCTTTTTTCGAACAATTAATAAACATATACAAATTTAAAACAAACGTAATATATACGTATTATACAATGGGTCAAGAATTTTCATGCAATAAAAAACTATTTTTTCGTAATGGAATTTCGTTATAATGTTCTACAAGTGTTTAAATATTGGAATATTGACAACTTTTTTTTTTGTTATGAAGTTAAAGCTTGCATACTCGTCTTAAATTATTAAATTAAAAAATAAATAAATAACACTTATGACCTTCTTTACCTCTCTCTTACCAGCTGTTACATTTCTCCAGCTATTTTTCTTTCTTTCTCTTTCAATCATCATTTGAAAATGTAAGAAATTGGTGTTAATTCGAATTTACAACACAAGTATTTCAAGTACCAAATCAGTTGGGTTTAAAAAAGGCCGTAGAATCTACGAACGCGATGCTGTTTTCCTTAAGACTAAGTAACTTGTTCAGCCTTAATAACTTTCATTTAAAATGCATTAGAAACAAAGAGGAAAAAAGAACAGAAAGACGTCTAAATTAAGAAATTGCCATTTACATTTGAAATTTCAACAATCCCCCCCCCCTATTTTTTCTAGGTCAATTTTTCCCACCTCCCCATACTTGAAGATGTGACAATTTCTTAAAAACCTATTCTTTTGAAACATCTAGTTGTGTCATCTAGTTGTTACTCTCAAAATATAGTTTAATTGTTGGGTGTTTAAAGTTTTTGAGGAAATGTTCGGATAATGTTGGCAAATGTCGTTGACGAAGAAACATAGTTTTATTTGTCAGCAACATTATAATTAGATTGGACAAGTTTTCGATGTATGAGTGTTTTTATACGCTTTAATGGGCTCTTCCCACCTGACGTCAGAGGTCACATGATAGATGAAAAACAAATAGCAGACGAAGTCTTGTTAATCTAGAGCGATTGCTAAAATAACATATTTTCTATTCTTATTTTTGATCAATAGTATTTAATCTATGTTATTTTTTATACATCATCATTTTTAATCCATTTTATATCATTATTCATCATCTTTCGTTTGCTGTATACATTTACAATCATCATTTAGTTTATACCTGTTATTGATGTTCATGAGGACCGTGTTTAAATACTCTGATTTTTGGTACTTAAATCAGTGACAGTGCAATATCGTACTACGTAAATCCATTTAGACCAGTAACTAAGTTAATTAACTTGTTGTAACACCTTTATGCAATTCAATTAAATGAAAACATTTTATAATCCGTAAACATTCCACAAGAACAAGCTATTATTTATTGCTAGTTCAGTTAATGTTACAGTTACACTAAAATATACAAAAATCGATTCTTATAAGTAAAAATAAATAAACACATAAAATGTTTTTTAAAAATTATTAAATTTACAAATACAATTATTCTACTGTTTACAAATGCACAATATTACTTTTATTTTATTTTATATTAAATATTAAAATTTTTGTTCTTAAGAACAATATTTAATTGAATTCGATTCTCAGAATTCGTTTATTCGTTTTCCTCTATCACGTGATTGAGCAGACGATGCTGGGAAGAGCCCATTAGATTTCTGTCATAGATAGCAAAAAATGTTTTTATTGAAATTGGGCAGATTAAAATTTATTTAAAGTATTTTTACGAATTTATAAATAGCAGCATAGTTGCCACAATAAATACATAAATAAATAAATTTCTGATTTTTTTTTTTTTTTTTTTTTTTTTTCTCCTTTCTTTTAATTGTCATCTGCAAATGTAAGAAGTTGTTGTCAATTCAAATTTACAATCCGCGATTGTAATGAAATGTTCGCCCTCTGGTGGGCTAAGGTGAAATTATCACACCACTGCATATCATCATATTATGCAATCGATTTTCCATGATGTAATGGCGGAGAAAGAACAATTATTAATCCACGTGGCTATTATTTTTACTAACAACTGCAGTTCAGAGAGCGCCATCTATCGATCATTACAAACGCGGATGCAAATGAAGCATCAAATCTGAGTTTTTATTTACTTTTTAAACTGTAAAAGAGTTACGAGCACAAAACTATTTTTATTTTATTTATTTTTTTCCCTTTTCTTTTTTCTGTTAAAAACTAAGTAACTTGTTCTTTACTTAACGTCCATTTAAAATGCAAGAATGAGAAAAAAAAAGAAGAAAATAAGATTTAAGAACTGCAGTTTGCATCTGAAATCTTCCCAACAAAGTTTTATTTTCTTCCGTGCCTTTTATATTATTTTTCCGTCTTACAAAATCTCTCTACTACGTCCTTATTTCAAAACGTAACATTTTCCAAATTTTATTCCTTTTTAAACATCCAGTTGTGTCTGTTACACTCGGAATATTGTTTCAGATGCTTTTGTCAATTGTCGGATGCGTTTAAGCATTTGAGGAAATGTTCAGAATAATGTAGGTAAAGGTCGTTTGCTTAGTAGAAACATCTTTATTTATGAGAAATTATATATTAGGATAGACAAGTTTTTGAGGTCTGAGTATCTTTACCGGTTTTACTTTTCAATGTCATGGCAAAGAATGTTTTATTCAATTCGGGCAGAGTAAAAAAATTATTCAAATATTTTTATACATTTACATACATAATGTTTTGTATAGAAATCCCATTTAAAAGCCAGATTATTTAAATGATTTATTGTAAAATGTTTTAATCGGTTTTAATAGGATCACAAAATATTAAATAACTGATAATTAATTAATTTGACATGATTAAAAGGTGGTGATTTAAGTCAGAACTTGCAGTTCGTTTTATTCAAATATTTAGTCTTTTGTGATTTAAACCAAAAAAAAAAAAAAAAAAAAAAAAGGGGGGGGGGAATTATGTTCAAAGGTTATTAAAATTATATTGTGTATTCAAGAGGTCTACAACAAAAAAAATAACAGCCTTTTACATTTTTATAATTAGTTTCATAATTAATCAGCTTTTAATTCAACCAGGGACTGATTTAGACCGGGGCACACATTATTTATACTTACACCATTATTTTTCAAGCAATACTTTCCTTTTATAATAAACAAAAAATTCTGATTAAAAACTATTTTAAAAGAATTCTGGTGTCTAATAACTATGAGTAAATTCGATTGCTTTACACCGTTCATTTTTTATAAAAATAATTTCCTAGTCAAAAAGTGGAATTTCTCTGATATGCAGTAAAAAATAATTGTAAAAATATTCCGGTGAGAGAGTGCCCCGGCTTAAATCAGGCTCTGAATTCAACCCAGTTTAAATAAACTTGTATGCGAAATACCATTGATTCATTTATCCACCCCGAGATCAAACCCCTAAAGTAAAAACATAACATTTGGACAACAGAGCGCCTTTCATGATGCAAGAGTTCACTAAGTACGGATTTAATTAAATTAAACCCTTATTCTTAGAAGGATCAAAAGGGAATGTCGAAATATTTGAACCTTATCTCTATATCTCTGCAGTGGTTTTCTGCAAATACTTCAAATTTAGTAAGATTAAAATATTTCGAAATGTAACATTTAAGGATTGAAATGGGGTAGCAAAGATTTTGCGCCTTATCTGTGCAGTGTTTTTCAATAGAAGCTTGAAAGAAGGAAAAAAAGGTCTTTTCTTAGTTTTTTATCAAGGTAAAAGAAGAAAAATTTCCGAAATTCAGCTCCTAAAGGAGTGAAGTTGTATTTCTGGGTATTTTTTCCACGAATCATTATTTTTCAATGGATTTGAACTAAGCTTGGTCTTCATCAGATCTCCAGTCTCTTACCAACGGGTCAAAATTAATTGGCTTTAGCTTTTATTGTCTATTTTCGAAGAACGGGTAGAGCTGCTAGTGTTAAAATAAAAGCGAAATAAACACTGTGTTGGACAGTATATTTAAAACCCATCTAAACATTTCCCTTACCTTGAAAGATGTTAAATTATACAATATATATAATATAGCAAAAGATTCACACAGTATTGATATGAATAAATAAATATATGATAAAATCCAAAATGATATGCAACTGTGTAGCTAAATCAAGGTTTGAAACATTGTTAAACAATTTTATTTGAACCTCAGGTAAAAGCTATGTAAAATAAAAAGTGCATCACATGTACAAAAATGCAAGGTATATATGAACAAATTTATTTAAACATATTTGCACATTTGCAGCAGAATAATTTACAATGACTAATTTTTGAATCATTTAAATACTCAAGATATTAAGTTGAACCAAATAAGAACAATGTAAGGTAAAATATTTAATGCAGAAATTCTATGAATATTTTTATTTTTTCCCCTCTTATTTCTTCAGTTATAATGTTTTGAATACTTCATGTTTTTTCCAATAATTGAGAACGACTTTAAATATGACTATAATTTTTGAAGGAGAAAGAAAAAAATGTAAAGCTACTCAACAATGTAATTTTTTCTGATGCATTTACGAATCTATTTCATTCCCATTAACCTAAATTCTACCCAATTAACCCCTAAATTAATATTAAGATATCTAAAAATCGTATAGCGTTTTCAATATTTCTGTAGATTTTTATGCATTTTGAGTTACAAAGGCTTAGTCTTTTAGCAGCCTCCAGTTTATTGTCGCCATTTTACGAAAATTAGTTCAAAACATCGAAAAAATCCATACTTTTATCAGAAAAATAGGAAACATTTGATTTTCTTGGGCAGGTTTACCTTTAGTTTAAATCAGGATTTCTTGGTTTTAATTTATACTTCTTACTTGCAGCTTTCCAAAGTTTTGAACAGCGTCCACATTTTGCCAAACATTTATTAGTCCCCTCCATCGAACTATAGATGTGGAAAATGGGGGGGGGGGGGGGGGGAGGAAAGACCCAAGTTTACTCCTCTCTCTTTTAAAAGTAAAATAGATTGCACGTAATATACTTGCCAATATCCTAATTAATATTTCGTAGTATCGTTAGCTCCGCCTTTTTTTTTTCACACCAGTAAATTTGAAGAGTAATATTCTCCAAATTCAATTACGATTAAATAACAAGAATAATACTCTTAAAAAATATTGGTGTGAAATAAAGGGCGTGGCTAACGATACTACGGAATATTAATTAGGATATGGCATAATCATGTCGTATTAGAATCTACGTCAATAAACATATAATTACATAGATAATTAGATATGTCTAAGGTATATTAATTTTATTAACTTGCTTATCAAAGAAAATCATATAATTAACTGTTTTTTTATACATTATTTGTTCAACAATTAACTATAAACTGGATAAATTAAAATTTTATTATGATTTTTTTTCTATGTTTTTCTAAAAAAAAAAAAAAAAAAATTTTTTTTTAAATTCCATGAATTTTTTGTGTATTTGCGATTATTTTTACTCACCCCCTCTCAACCCCCTTAAATTTTCCCTGCTTTTTAATAGATTTTTCAAATTCTCTGAGATTTTCGGATTTTTTTTCTGATTCCCGGGTAACATAGCAGCCTTGTTCATATCATAGAAATATTGATGTAACATAAAAAAGAAATAAGCATACTATTTCAAACAAATATATATATATATATATATATATATATATATATATATATATATATTAAACACTTTCTAACAATGTTGTAAAGTTTTTGAGACTTCGGTTTGTCTGTTTACCACGCTCTAACTCCCGTAAGTATTCATGGAATTCCTGATATATTATTAAAGTACACTGTCTTGCATCCTTGCTATAGTAAGAAATTATGAATAGACTTTAAATTAGACTAGATGTTGTTCTTTCATTTTTACACACTTTATAATGAATGACAAATGGACGATTACATTTTTAAGATTGACTGTGTTAGAGTGAAGAAACGTATAGGGATTATAACAGATTTTACATTGGTTGTTACACTTTAGACATACCTGTATTTTGTGTGATGTCATTATATCAGTAGTCTAACACTTATGATAAACCGATGCAGAAACACCACACTATGGGATGTTTCCTACTGAAAATGGAGTAAATACCACCACAGGTTTGTGTACAAGGACACCCCGAGTATTTCAAAGCGTTGCATTCAACGAGAAATATTTCAATAATTTGCGCTTTTCTATACATTTTAAAAGCTTTATATCAGGGTTGGGGTTTAGGATGTCCGAAACTGGTTTTGGACAGGACAAGTGGTTTTTAACGTCCAAAAGTGTCCTAAACTGTCTAAAACCTAAAATTATGAGAAATTCCTTTTTAGAATCCCTTCATTTCTTAGCAGAATTATAATTAGTAATTAAAGGCATTTTACACTGAAAATTTAGATATATATATTTTTTTTTAATATTTTTCAAATGTGAAAAGAAATTTAAAATTTAACAGTAGCTATATAAAATAAAAATTTCAATACTCTTAAAATTTTTCTTGCAATAAAAAATGTGATAATATACTCAATTTGAATAGTCAGCCAATTTATTCATATTTTTTTTTTTTTTTTTTTTTTTTTTTTTTTTTCTCATGACTGACTTATACATTATTTTACAGAAATTCTGTTTAAAAATGGTTTTATTAAAAAAAAAAAAAAAAAAAAAAAAAAAAGGAATATAGATTAAAAGTTACCAAAAATAAACATTAATTAAAATATAAAATTATAGTTAGGCAATGAAGTCTATACATTATATATATATAATTTCTTTTAAATGTTTATTTCAAGATGATTTTTTTTTTAACATTTAATTAATATATATATATATATATATATATATAAAGACATTCAAATGCAATATTTATTCATATTATGTGTGTATAAATAATACAAATGTCAATATCTGAGACACAATTATCTTTTTTTTTTTTCCCCTTACAGCTTCAGTAATAATGTTTTTATTTTTTTTTTTTTTTTCTGTTTTATACTATGATTGTTCTCTCACTGTATTATATATTATCTAAATTAAAACAATGGCAAATACTTGAAAAAGTTACAAAATAACAATTAGTAATTATATATGTATATGCACACATATTTATAATAATTATTTTATAAATCCTCTGAATATTTGCATCATTTTTAATAAACTATAATCTATTAAAAACCATAGTTTTGGACAGTTTAGGGCACTAAGGTTTTGGACAGGACGGTAAAAACCATGGTTTATACCGTGGTTTTTACCATAGTGTCCGAAACCTTGACAACCCTGCTTTATATTACATAAATCATAATGAAATTGTGATTTCTTATTCATATGCACAAAAATAAATAAATAAATAAGTAAATGAATAATAAATAAGTAATAATAATAAATAAATACCTATAAAATACTGTATGCTTGCGTTAAAATTCACAGGGCCACACAAAAATATTCAGATACATTAAGGGTTATCTTTGGAAATTACTTCAGCAGCATTTTTTAACATTTTCTAACAATGTTTAACAGTGCTTTTTATTTGAATTAGTCAATCTGTCTTTCTGCTTGTCTATATGTGCCTTTCGAATGTCAATAAATATTTTCAGAATTTTTCTTCAAAATGATTTGTTATAAAAGTTTACTATGCCTGGCATTGTTTCCTAATTTAAAATCGTATGAAACAGCACAATTGGTTTATGTACAGGGACACCAAAAAGAATGCCAATGCTTTGCGTTCTTTAAGAGACATTTTTATAAATCATATTTCAATAACTCTGTACTGTGCAAATCATAGTGAAAATGACATTTATTATTCAAATGCTTTAAAAAAAAATGTTTTCTATAAAATAGGGTATTTTTATCGTTACGATTTACAGGGCTACACTAAAAAATATTCAGCTATATTAAAGGCTACAGTTTGGAAATTACTGGAATTGCATTTCCATTTATGTTAAGCGGTTTTTAACTTTTCTACAATGCTTTAGAATGATCATGAAATTCAATTAATTAGTTTGTCTGTCCGTTGTGTGATCACGTGGGCAAAGTGCAATAAAGGTAAAAACGATGCAACGGATAACAGTTACCAGTTAGAAAAGGGTTAATATGCGAACCGTATGATTATTCATTCTTGTTTAAAATATTCTGCGATTTCACGAGCGCGAGATTGCGAAAATCTCGCATGTTTTTTTTTTTCCTCGTATAAAATTTGTAACATTGCGAGAAATTCGTGCACTCTTTTGGAATAAAATTTTTGGTCCGAAAACAGATCATTCATAAAAATCAACAAATATAAACGGACCCTTCACAGAAAATGAATCACAAAAAAATTCAAAAGTTAAAATAATAATAATAAATAAATAATGGAAAAGAAAATTTTCATATTTTGTTGATCAGCCGCAAAAATACATTATACTTCTACGGTGAAGCGCCCCCCCCCCCCCCAAAAAAAAAAAAAAAAAAAAAAAAAAAAATACGTGTGGCACTCGAGGACTGCCGCGGTAAAGCTATTGCATAGCATTTTTTATCAACTTATGCAATTATAATTATTTATTTATTTTATTTATGCAGTATTTTTTTTTTCTTTGATATTAATTCAAGTTACACTTTTTGAGCGTGGTGACCGATAAGAAAACAAATTTTTTTCTTTTATTGAATAAATGAGAATATATCCGCAATGAGAATATATAAAAAATATCCGCAATCGATTTGTAGGTATCGAAAACCTCGATGTACCAAATTTCAATGATCTAACTCTATTTTTTGAAAAAAGGTATTTTAATAGGTTTTTAAAGGCCTGCAAGTCGAATGGGGATATTCAAGTTTTTTCTTTGATATAATTTCAAGTTACACTTTGTGAGCGTGGTGACCGATAAGAAAACAAATTTTAATAGAGAAAAGGTATTTAATAGGTTTTAAAGGCCTGCAAGTCGAATGGGGATATTCAAGTTTTTTCTTTGATATTAATGAATAAGATAACAATAATAAGAAAGCAAATTTTAATAGAGAAAAGGTATTTTAATAGGTTTTAAAGGCCTGCAAGTCGAATGGGGATATTCAAGTTTTTTCTTTGATATTAATGAATAAGATAACAATAATAAGAAAGCAAATTTTAATAGAGAAAAGGTATTTTAATAGGTTTTAAAGGCCTGCAAGTCGAATGGGGATATTCAAGTTTTTTCTTTGATATTAATTCAAGTTACACTTTTTGAGCGTGGTGACCGATATAAAACAAATTTTAATAGAGAAAAGGTATTTAATAGGTTTTAAAGGCCTGCAAGTCGAATGGGGATATTCAAGGTTTTTCTTTGATATTAATGAATAAGATAACAATAATGATAAGATAACAATAATGATAAGAAAACAAATTTTAATAGAGAAAAGGTATTTTAATAGGTTTTAAAGGCCTGCAAGTCGAATGGGGATATTCAATTTTTTTCTTTGATATTAATTCAAGTTACACTTTTTGAGCGTGGTGACCGATAAGAAAACAAATTTTAATAGAGAAAAGGTATTTAATAGGTTTTAAAGGCCTGCAAGTCGAATGGGGATATTCAAGTTTTTTCTTTGATATTAATGAATAAGATAACAATAATAAAAAAGCAAATTTTAATAGAGAAAAGGTATTTTAATAGGTTTTAAAGGCCTGCAAGTCGAATGGGGATATTCAAGTTTTTTCTTTGATATTAATTCAAGTTACACTTTTTGAGCGTGGTGACCGATATAAAACAAATTTTAATAGAGAAAAGGTATTTAATAGGTTTTAAAGGCCTGCAAGTCGAATGGGGATATTCAAGGTTTTTCTTTGATATTAATGAATAAGATAACAATAATGATAAGAAAACAAATTTTAATAGAGAAAAGGTATTTTAATAGGTTTTAAAGGCCTGCAAGTCGAATGGGGATATTCAATTTTTTTCTTTGATATTAATTCAAGTTACACTTTTTGAGCGTGGTGACCGATAAGAAAACAAATTTTAATAGAGAAAAGGTATTTAATAGGTTTTAAAGGCCTGCAAGTCGAATGGGGATATTAAAGTTTTTTCTTTGATATTAATTCAAGTTACACTTTTTGAGCGTGGTGACCGATAAGAAAACAAATTTTAATAGAGAAAAGGTATTTAATAGGTTTTAAATGCCTGCAAGTCGAATGTAGATATTCAAGTTTTTTCTTTGATATTAATTCAAGTTACACTTTTTGAGCGTGGTGACCGATATAAAACAAATTTTAATAGAGAAAAGGTATTTAATAGGTTTTAAAGGCTTGCAAGTCGAATGGGGATATTCAAGGTTTTTCTTTGATATTAATGAATAAGATAACAATGATAAGAAAACAAATTTTAATAGAGAAAAGGTATTTAATAGGTTTTAAAGGCCTGCAAGTCGAATGGAGATATTCAAGTTTTATCTGATCTACTTTATACACAAATTTTACGCGTACAGCTATTCACTGTTGTACATAGATAACAGATACCTATACACCTATATACTTTCTCACAAACAGCTGCTTATGTATTCGTCCGATTTCGGAGCAGCTCGTCTCGATCTGTGCGAGCTTCGTACAGCCGAAGTTTACCGAACTGTGTTAGGTTTTTTTTTTCGTTACGGAATTTTTCAATTCGGTCGCCGCGCTCAAAGCCCGCGATAAAAGCTATACAATAGCTTAAAAAAACTGGAATTAAATAAGTAATGTTATATTGAAGTTATGTAAAATAATAATAATAAATAACTATAAGTTTCTTCAACTTGCAGTACAATAGCTGTCTATTCAGTGATCGGCAGTGAAAAATATAGTGATATTTAAGCAATTAAGTCCGATTAAATTCAAATTATGCTAATTAGCTGTAAGATTAGACATCATTAGCAAGTTGATGAGAACCCTGTTTCAGGTTATAAAGTATTTCATTTATTATTCTGTCACCAAATTAACCTTCTGTAATTTTTTTTTTTTTTTTTTTTTTTAGAATACCAGAAAATTATTCCAATTAAAACAGTTTTCACCAATAACGTATGCACATTTTGTTTTTCGGCAAGTAGGAGTAATTACCTGAAACTGACATTTTTAATATGACTAATGATATAAAAATTTCACGTTAAAGTACATTATATTGATTCGTATATTATAAATGCGCAATATATTTTTATAAGAGTGGTTGTTAAAAATAATTGTATAAATTAAGATAATTATTCTATTGATATTTTTATAAGAACGATTCTTAACATTTATGTTATTTATACAACCTTTTTAAAGATATTTTTACTTTCTCTTATCCATAAGGTAGAGAAAGTATTGTTTTTGGCTCAAATTTTCGAACGCGAGATTTTGTTATATCTACACGTTTTGAGGTCCCCTGAATACGAAAATCATGTTTTTAGCAAATGGTCTGTGTGTATGTCTGTGTGTCTGTCTGTTATCAGCATATCTCAAAAACAAATTATGGCAGAAAGTTCAAACTTGGTATTCTAAATGTGTATCATATAGGGATGCTACAGTAAGCTTTTCGTTAAGATCAAACAAATGGTTCGTGTACAGGGATAATCAAGAGAATTCTAATACATTACGTCTATGGGGGAAATTGCAGGTAAGTGGAGTTTAACATCTATAGACTGCACTAAACCAAATGGAACGAATATATATTTTTTGTAATAGAGATAGTTAACTGGGAAAAAAAAATTGTGTATGTAGGAGCCTCGCCTCCCCCTCCTGGGGGGGAAGTCCCCCCTCGAGGGGAGTAAATTTTCATGATGGGTATCTTTCAAAAGAGCTCGCCAATACCTTTAAAACGGTAATTAGTCGGTTGAACCATCGATCTGCGATAATTTAAAACAAAGTTATCGATTTTTTTCACTTTTAACGAAAAAAAAAAAACTTAGAAAAAAAAAATCTTTTTTTTTTTTTTTTTTTTTTTTTTTAAATATTGAGAATAAAATGGACTTTTTTTTTTGATATTTAGTGTTACACTTCTTCTCTAATATGGAAATCGTCTGCATTATCATAAAAGATAATTTTTTCAAATAATAATTTTATCACATTATTTTTTAAAAAGAGAATTATTTTTTAATAACCGAATTATATTTTATATAAATCTAGGTGCATTAATGAAACGGGGTGTTGAGGGGGGCGGTAGCCCCCCTCACACAGAATTAATTATCATATGAAACTCTTCCGAAACCTAATTTGATTTGTTTAACATAGGTTTACATAACATGGTTATCTTACCTCTTAATCTCCAACCTATATTTATAGTATTAAATTTCAGGGTAAGAGAAAGTCGTGTGAGTGACACACCAGATTATTTAGACTACAAAAAGTAATTAATTTTAAAGTAGTTTTTCATTTGCATCTCTTATTTTAATGACCTTTATAATCATCATCATTTAGCTTATCATTCAAAATAAATCAAATCTTTTTATTTTGAATCAAAATTTGCTGTCACTGAAAATTGCTGACATGGAACTAAATAAATTTACGAACAGCTCTTGGTTTTTAAAAATTAATTCTTCTAAGCTCAGTTCCGCGTTATCTTTTGTTAATAGTTCGAAATAAATTTGCTTTTTCCCATTGTAGGTACATCGTGTCAAAACTATGTAATTTACTCTGAATCAAGCTGAAAGCTAAGCATTTTGGTAAGGTCGTAGCAATTTTTTTTTTAGTCATTACAGTGATTAACATGCCTCATGTTTCACTGTAACCGTTTTGCGTTATTTGTGCCTTTAGCCATTTAAAATACTATGAATGATATATGATCAGCTTACATCGTTTCTATTTGTACAATCATATAATTCACATTTTTTTTTTCTTTAATGTCAGTAATTCAGGAGATTTCATTGTCTTGACACCAGTGTTGCCAGATATGACGGATTTTTTATTCAATAAACACCAATAATTTTGATAAGTGATATTTGATATATATATAATAGACTACCCTTCTTCGAAGTGATTAGGCAAACGTTACAATTAAAAATTATTAGTGATTATTGAATAAAAAATCCGCCAGATTTGGCCAACACTGCTTGACACCTCCTTACCTCTAATTTTAAAAACCAACTTTTGGTATGGGTCTTTTTAATTCACGAAAATCATTTCCGCTGAAAAATTCACCCAGGCAACAGTTGCAAGCCCCTGTAGCTCAGGCCCCCACCAGAGGCTAAGCAGTTCTGCACTCAAAGCTGGTAGACTGGAGGTGCCGGGTTTGATTCCAAGTCGCGCTCGTCGACCTAGCCGTTCAGAGTTTTCCGTGGTTTTCTTCGAAATTCGTAATTACTGGCTAGAACTCCTTAGAAAGACCTTACTGAAGGCAATCCACCTATAGACCTAGGGCCCTAGTGTAATCAATCGGCCTTAATTCCCACAACCTAATCCAACCGTCTAACGCAGTTGGACTTCTAATCCAAAGATTCAGGGTTCAAATCCTGGCAGGGATGTTGAGTAAAAATGTGTACTTTTTTAATCTGCAATCTGCTGTTTTTTAACGTAATATATTTGTAATCACAACTGTAATATTCTATCAGTACTGAAGTATTTTTATGTAGTCTTATTGGTCAATTAACATTTAAATAAACATCAATTAACATTAAATAAAATAAATAATTTGTATAGTTAATAAAAAAAAATTTACGAACCAGTTTTTGGTTTCGAAAGAGCCTTAGTTTTTAGTGTCATTGCTTTTTAAAGTTATATCATTCATAATATTTATATAACCTTTTAAGTCATTTTTGGACTACTAAAGTAATTGCTTTCAAAGTAGTTTTTCTGTTGCATCTGTTATTATGTTAATGATGTCAACTACCTCATTAAAATAAATCTCTTAACTGTTACAGAAAATTGCCGGCACAAAACTAACAAATATACAAATCAGCTTTTGTTTTTAAAAGTTAATGCTCTCAAGTTCAGCTCCACGTCAGCTTTTGTTTAATAGTAGAGAATAATTTTATTATTTTCCCATTGTAAGTTCATTACATTGTGTGTCTCGTTGTGCAAAAACAATGCAATTTACTCTGAATCACGATGAAAGTTATTCATTCTAGTAAGGTCGTAGTAAATTCCTTCTTTAGTCATTGCAGTGATTAAACATGCCTCATATTTCACTGTAACTATTCTCATAATACTATGAATATATAATTAACTTGAATAATTTTACCTATTCAATTCATATTTCTTCTGACTATATTTCAGGGGTCGTAATTGTCTTGATATCTCTTTACCATTAATTTTATATAGCGATTTTCGTCATAAATAAGCTTACAGTGTTAAAAAGTTTATTTGAGAATAGTGCTGGTAGAAAGACTGGTGTGGTCTTCAATACTTTTTAGAGTTCTGGTGTGGGTTTTGTTTAACCCTTTAACGTTCACTACTTAATTTATTTTAAAAATTACTAAACTAATTTTAAAAATGGCTTTTAGACACATAGCTGATCGTAAATATTTAAAAAATAAAAAATTAGCATTATTCCTTTTCGAGAAACTTTCGGTTTGAAACATCTGTAAGTAAACCTTATGAAATTTAAATAATATTTAATTTAATAAATAAATCGATTTATAAGTCAACATTATCGACAACAAAAACTCGTAAAAGTTGCATAGATCCCAACATTTCAATTTATTCCGGAGTATTTTAACCCTTTGTGGCGCAAGGTAATTCGGATCATTTAAATTACACAGCCACCGGAATTTACGAATGTAATTGAAATGAAGAAATTTTAAATTTTCACGTTAAAAAAAGGGCTTTTTCTGCTATGCTATAAATGTAAATTTTTGCTAAAAGATTTCCGGGATAAGTTTTTGCACTTGAGAATTAAAATTAGGTGTTCCATCATCGGGAACACTGCGACTGACAGGGTTAAAGCACAAATCATTCCCACCAGAAAATTCACCCTGGAATATATTGCAACTCTCTGTAGCGCATTGAACGTCTAATCTAAAAGACTAGGGTTCGAATCCCTGCTGGAATGTTGAGTAAGATGTGGATTTATTAAACCTGCATTAGCCTGTCATGTGCCTAACGTAATATCTTTGTATTCAAAACTGAAATATTCGAACAATGAGAGAGAGGGAGAGAATAAGATAAAAATTTGCACAGTTGCTAAAAAAAATTACTAACTAGTTTTTAGTTTTGGAAAAGCCATAGTTGAAAGTTTATGCATCTGAGTTCAATTCTCCGTCAGCTTTTGTTAATAGTTGAAATATTTTATTACCATTCCATTGTAGGTACATAACGTATTTCTTCGAGCCAAAACAATATAATGTATATACGCTGAATCACGCTGAAAGCTATGCTTTTTAGTGAAATCGTAGTAAATTGCTCCTATAGTCATTGCAGATTGCAGTGAATACCCTGCGTAATTAAAGTGCCTCGTATTTCATTGTAGCCATTTTAGTTGAGTTATTTGAGTCTTTAACCGAGTTATTGTGTCTTTACTATGAATGATACATAAATAACTTGCATTTCTAAATGTTAATTTCATGCATGCATTCGAAAATAATTGTTATAAAAGTGAAAGAGACGTGTTTTTGAATATGTATTATTCCAAAACGTTTTTGTCGTTTTTATTTTGCTCCATGGTGGTTCTAAAGAATAAGATTACCATCTGTGGCATCAGACGGGGAAAGATATTGCCTTCTCATTGTTAGTACAAATGTTTTCAAAAAATCGCTGAAGCGTTGTAAATATGCTTTTCAAAACGCAAATACGTATTCCAGAAAAAAGATTAGGATGTCAAGGTAAACATTCTTTTTTAAAGTAAAGAAATATATATATGCCATTGGGAAAGATTGTATAATATATACTTGTATTAGAAATTCAGGTACTTTATCTGTGTCAAACCAAGTGTAGTGAAAACGTCATTATTTGGAGAAAATAAGAAATCTAAGTAGTTATATCTTAGATAAAAGTTTGAAGACCCGTTCCAAAATTAATGCAATCTGCATCTTTTTGACATTCAAAAAGAGTTTGGAGATGTGTTTTCATGATATGATATACCGAGATTAGTTGAATGCTCCTTTTCACTTAGTTATGCTTCACAAAGTTAAGGCTGATATGATCAGTAAAACAAACAACAAGATGTTAGTAGAGAAGCCGGTTATTATGAAAAGCCGCGGTTTTTGTAGTTTGAAATTCACGTGTTAATCTTTCATAGTTCATGTAACTATTTTAATTTTTTCTTTCGTTAAATGTAAGAGAATATATAATGCTTTCAAAGAAATAATTGTGTTCATATCAATTGTTAAATACTCATTAATGAGAGATGAAAAATCTTAATTATATGTGTTAACACTATTGTATGTGGGTGTTTCGTGTTGAATTTTGAGGGAGTTGAATCGCACATGCGTGTAAAAAAGCATAATAAATAAAAAATTATTAAATAAATTTAAAAATCTTAATTTTTTTTATTTTATTTTTAATTTATTTAAGATTTTCCCTGCACTTTTCTTCTAACTAATAACTTGTATCGCAGTATCTTTCAGTTCGCCATTGGTTCAGTAATGCTTTTGATGCAATATGTGCAACGATATCGTTTCAAAATTTCCATAATGAATTATCACATGTGCATAGTTTTACGCTTTTTGGCTGCAAGAAAACTTTAATAGACATTTTTTACATAATTCTGTACCAGTTTTCACCGATTAAATAAAATTAAGACTTCTATTAAAATTTCCCTGTGGAAACATGTCTACATGCAACTATCATGTGAAAATGTTGTGAAATTTGGGTTTCGTGTTACCAAAATAAAGGACGCTTGTGAGAACTGGAAACCGACGGTCAATCCTATTATTTGTGTTGGTCTGGGGTCATATTTTGCATATTAAGGTTAAAGCTGATTAGTCCGCAACCTACCGATCCTACCTGGTAAACACTTCATTAAAATATCCCATAATAGATACACATTCTGCTCAAAACATGTCTTTTTAATTACAATCTCCTCGAGGAGGACAAGCAGTTTAATTAACATAGCCAAATGCAGATGTTGATTTAGCAACATCCCTTCTCTAGAAAATGACTGTCTAAATAAAAGTTAACGTCCATGACTCCGTCTTACCCATGTATGGAGAGTTATTTCCCAATTAATAAAACATTTGTATTACCCCCAAACCAGACGATCTATTTTCTTATAGAATGGAGTAGAAGGCTGATTTTTACCAACTATGTGAAAAATACCAGTGCCGGGAATCGAACCCCGGGCCTTCCGCTTAGCGTGCGGATGCTCTAACCACTGAGCTACCCTGGCTGATAACCAGCTCGGCACTTCTCACATAATTTACGGCTCTGGTATTTTTCACATAGTTGGTAAAAATCAGCCTTCTACTCCATTCTATAAGAAATTAATTTCCAGGTTGATGAATTAAATTTCTCAGAAGATCTATTGTTTAGAGTATACCATACACTGATTAGTAAAGATAATTGTACTTCACTTTATAATTGTGTCGATTGCACAAAGCAGTATTCATTTTTTTTTTCCCCGATACATGTCATAATCTGGTAAATAATTCTTAAATGGAGGTAGGTCGATCTGAACACATCTCTTTTGTTTCAAATTTCATGTACTTTTGCTCGACTGGGGTTTATCAATTCTGCTGATTATTTACCCGTCGACGTCGTCGGCAATTTCTGCACGATTTTTTTTTTTTTCCCCGTAGGAATCTGCAAGTTTCATAGTCTCCGGTGAAGAAGTCTGCAACATCTTTTATTGCTTGTTACATAATCATGGCTAATTTATGTTCCAATGTAACTTACACCCAACAACACGTGGTTCAGTAGAAGTAGACATGTCAGATAACGTAATTTTTACTAAATTGTAACCATCAAATTTATATTCCTATCAATTTTTCTCAGAAATAAATGTCAATGCTTTTTAAGGGTGCACAAACAAAAAAGCAAAAGTTTATTTCTGTCAACATGAGATTTTTCAGCTTTTTTATATAGATTTAATTTTTCTTTCCTTAATATTCTACATTTTACAAATATTTTGCTTTATCAATCGAAGTTTATATTTTCTGATGTGTACTCCTGTTATATAATATAGTCAGATATGGTCTTGTCTATGTTAGTAAAAATAACAAGTTGATCTTTTTTATAGTTTAAAGATAAAATAATTAATTTCTGTAATATGACCGTTTTAACATCTATACATTTCGTGTTAAAGTTTCAGCTTTTTTACCCTTTTGTCAGTCTCATTCCTGTATAAGTATATTCTAGCAGATTTTACATTGATTCGAATTTATTTAGATTTTACTCTAGAAATTCTATCCATTATTATTCCTGATGTTTTGGTATGAAAACTTAGGTATTTGTACCCCCCCCCTATGTTTTGAGGTATGGGAACTCCGAAAATCACAATATCAATGTGGTTTAGGTTAGTCGGTTTGTTGGTTAGATCTTTAGTATGTTATTCTCTGTTGACTATGTCTCAAAGTCTAATGAACGTAGTGTGATCGAACCGATTTTACAATATCACTTATAAAACTGACAAAGAACACTATTCATTTTTTAACATTCAAATTTAAAAACTTCGTAAGTCAATCGAAATTTACTATTTTCTTAACAAGGGAGAATCAGTTTTGAAATATCACTTATGATGCTGGCATGAACATCATTAATTGTGAATATTCTACTTTGAAAACTTCGTAAGTTACTCGAAGTTTAAGATTTTTTTAAGATTAAAGAAAGAAAAAAAAAATCAAAATTTCGCACTAACGTATATAATGGATATTATTCTATTGGGAATAGCATGGAATTGCATGACAGCTAAAATACGAAAACATGAACATAATAAAATAAATCAGTAAATTATTGTGTCTAGAGTTGGAGGTAAGCCGCCTAGTAGGTGGGGCATTCCAAACTAGACCTTTCTGAGTGATCGACGGAATTCATTTCTCTTAACATAAATATAAAATGCCTTACTTAGAGTAAAGATTTATGAGATCAAATAATATGATGGGGAACTGAGCAGAGTCCACCCATGTCAGCTAGTTTTTTTTTTTTTTTTTTTTTTAATGCATTCTTTAGAATCACTCATTTCAGAGAAAGGAAAACAAAAGAAAATTATGAGATTTAGACTAATCGATTTTGTTTTTTTCCAACTATTGCTGCATTTTGAAATTGAAGCGTAATTCTTGCTGCATTCAGGTTTCTGTAAGCAAAAAGAGTAAAGTAGGAAGAAGAATTCTATGAACTCTAGAGATTAAATGCAAGTGACGTTAGACGGATTGGATGAATGAAGCCCTATCTTTCTCTTCCCCCTTTTTTTTTTTTTTTCTTCCTATCGTCTGTTAGAATGCATCCTTCCAAGACACTGAAATGTTGTTATGTAACATGTAATACATTTCGTTGCGCTTGAAAAATTATGGCTAAAATTTTCCGTATTTGCTCGAACTTCCATTCTCAGTTCGACTTGTTGAAACTCAAAAAAAAAAAAAAAAAAAAAAAAAAAATTGTAAAATTAGTTTTTACTTATAAGCCTTCTAAAACTGTTAAGTTTTCGTTAAACTGGTTTAAAAAAAAAAAATAAAAAAAAATTTTTTTTTTTTTTTTGGTAATTTAGTGTTAGACTTTGTAACACATTTTTATTTTCTAAGTGAATTCTTATTTATATTTAACTACAAATGTCATTGATATTTGTAAAATTATATTTACGGATTTTTATGAAATGGGTATTGCAAATAAATAAATGAGAGTTCATTTATGAGGACAAAACCAGAGTCCAAAGTCTTTCAGACAAAAGGAAACTAATGTGGTGTGGCCATCACAAGATTTTCTTCTATATAATTTACACAAAATTCATACAATACAAATTATTTTTAAATTATTAACTTATTTTCCATGATAAATGCAGGCGATTTTTATCTGACAGAATTATAACACTCAGTGCTGAAAGGAAGTCAATTTTTTGCCAATGTCAGAATTTTTTTCCTCTGAGTTTTTCCCGTTAAAAAATGAAAATAATCGATAACTTTGTTTTGAATTATCACAGAGCTATGGTTCAACTATTCGTTTTAAAGATAGTGACGAAATCTTTCGAAAGATACCCGTACTGAAAGTTTACACCCCCCGGAGGAAGCAATGCTCCCACATACAAACTTTTTTCTCTGGTTTACTACTACTATTATCAATAATTCATATTAGTTTTACAACCACGTGTTAAAAATAACTCTCATTATGTACATTAAAAAAAAAAAAAAAAAAAAAAAAATTGTCCTATACTGCCTGTTAAAAATTTAGAAAAAATGGGATCACAGCGTCGCATGTGGAGTGATAGATCCCCTCTATCAGCACCAGTTTATGTCAGGGTCCATCTAAATAACCAAGTTTGGTTAAATTTCGTTTATTGGTTCGTGAGATACAGCGCCAATAAAATTTGTGATACACACGCATTGACAGACTGACAGACATTTTCTAAAAACATTCAAATCGTATTCAGGACATCCTAAAACGTGTAAATCCATCGAAAACTGTAGTTCGAAAATTTTCACGAATCAATATTTTCATTTCCTCTCTCTATATATATAGAAGAAATTAAAAATCGTAGTCACCACTTGATGTAGGTAAACCACATTGAATTTTGCATTATAAGAAAAAGTGTTACAATATTTAAGATTGTACAAATACTCAAAAATAAGGCTCCGGTACTAAATTAAAATCTGTTTAAGACTTAAAAAAGAAAAAAGATCACTTTTTATTTTAAAAATATTGACTTTTTTTTTTTTTTTTTTTTTTTTTTACTTTCTTCTATATGTAATATAGAGAAAAGATTGGATTCGTGAAAATTTTCGAACTCCGGTTTTCGATGGATCTACATGTTTTGGGATGTCCTGAACACGATTTGATAGTTTTTAGAAAATGTCTGTCTGTCTGTGTGTATCACGAATTTTGTGGACACTGTATCTCCCGAACCAATCAACAAAATTTAACCAAACTTGGTATTTAGTTGGACCCTGACACAAACTAGTGCTGATTAGATTTCGAGATCAATCGCTCAACAGGTGGCGCTGTGATCGGATTTTTTCTAAATGTTTAACATGGCAGTATAGGACAAAATTTCGTATAAATGTACATAATGAGAGTTATTTTTAACTTGTGGTTGTAAAATTAATATGAATTATTGATAATTGTAGTAGTTAACTAGGAAAAAAAATTTGTGCATGTGGGGACATCGCTTCCCCCCCCCCCTGGGACCGGGGGGTAAATTTTAAAGATGAATATCTTTTGAAAGGTCACGTGAATACCTTTTAAAACGAATGGTTGAACTATAGATCTGTGATAATTTAAAACAAATTTATCGATTTTTTTTTATTGAGAATAAAATGGACATATTATATATGGTGTTATACTACTTCTCTAATATGGAAATCGTCTGCATTATCATGGAAGATATTTTTTTTTTTTAATGATTTTAATAAATTATTTTTACTGAGTGAATTTGTATAGGAAAATATAGAAGTAAGTCATGTGGTGTCCACAACATACTAGCTTTTTTTTTTTTTTTTTTTTTTTTTATGTAAAATTCTTGAAAAAACGAATATCTGTAGTAAATAATTATACTTAGAAATTACTATCATAATCAAAAACTCGTACTGCTATTTCATTTCGAGAAAAAAAAAAACAGCTCATGAATTTTATTTGGATATTTATTTTTCCAATAATTTTATTCAAAAAATAAATAAAATTTTACTTTTTTGTATTTTGTCACTTTTTAATTATTATTTTAAAAACTCATATTTGAAACCCTTTCCCTTTTCCGTTCTATTTTTCTCTTTCAAAAATCCCCCCCCCCCTCCCACGTCCCTTTTCCAATTACTTAATTTACAATTTAGTTTAAAACTTTGAAAATTCAGAAAAATGTCAAGCAATTATTAAGTATAATCGTACATTTTATTTATTATCATTAGTGAGTGAAAAATTCTTCAGGCGTAATTTTTTCTAAATATTTAAACGCCGAGAGATTTTACTCTGAAAACTTCTGTACCTCATTTTCCGAGCGGCGTTTATTTGATGTTGATAACCCCTTGTTCTATTTTACGTCTCATGTACGGAACCCAGGTGTTCAAACAGTACGCTTGGTTTAGTCCAATTATACAAATAGCACTCTTCATGAAATTTAGTTTTTTCATTAAGGGGAAAACAGCTTTAGTTCCAAAATGCCATTAATAAGAACCCCGTGCCATGCGTAGTAAAATGATTCATGCCAATTTTAATTTTCCATCTGGCGCAACCGCTGTTATACGCAATTAAATTGGTAAGCTACATTAATAAAATGTACCATTTTCAGTAACAATAAAAGTGTTTTTTCTGAAATCCTGCTTTCGTTAGTATGTTGTGTCTATATTAATACAGTAGAACTTGGATAATCCGAAGTTGAAGGGACCAGAGAAAAATTCGAAATATCCAAAAATTCGAATTACATATACTATTTTGTAAAAAAGAAAAGCTAAATTAAAGAATTAAAACTCTACGATCAAAGATTTAACATATAAACGTTATATCTAAGAATACTGCTACAAGTACAATTTTTGTGTCATAGCATATGACTTGAACCTATTAATTGATACAAAAGTCAGTCGAATCTTCTACATTAGACACGCCTTTCAATTAAAAAAAAAAAAAAAAAAAAACTCGAAGTTCATGTACATGCACCATATCTTCTGATGCACTAGGTAGGGGCTTCTCTTGTATTTCCTTATCCTTCTTTTGAAAGACTGTTAGAATAAATAATGCACTTTACCTGAGAAAAATCTTGGGAGCAAATTTTACTGTAACATTTTAAAGGTAATCGTATGAAACATTCGAATTATCCAAAATAAAATTTGAATTATCCTCAATTTTTTAACATTATTTTAATACAAAATTCAAGGGACCGAGTAAAAAATTCGAATTATCCAGAATTTCAAATTAAACAAGTTCGAATTATTCAAGTTTCACTGTATTACAACATGATGTGAATTAAACAGACAGACAGTTTCATACGGAGTCAACCTAACCCGAACTCGTGAGCAGAAAAATATATGAATGAACACTACCCGAGCCCGATCGGTGAACCCGACCCACGAGTCGGTCGATATCGCATAAAATCTGGATATTACCTGACCATTACAATACTCTTATGGGGTACAATAAGTAATTATAAGAAATTGAAGTATGTAAGTGTGTGTGGGGGGGGGGGGGGTAATTTCGTCTTTTACTCGGGATTAGTTTTCGTAAATCGTTCGTTAAATAAATCAGATAACATATGTGCCATGAAAAAATGAAGGGAAAAGTAAATCAAGTCATGTAGATGTAGACTATTATTTATTTATTTTTCCCCGTCCATTTATAATTACAGAAATTTATACTGTGATAGCAGACAGATTGAACTTACAGACCTGAAATACAACGGCTATAGGTATGTTATAGTTATTAGTCTGTGGCTGAACTCCTGGCTGATTGTTCTAAAATAAAAATGTCTTAAAAAAAAAAAAAAAATGCACTTGTAAAACTTTGGTACATAACTTTCTGTGTTACTAACAAGATATTAGTTGTCAATGCAACATTAAAAACTAATACTACAACTATAAGTCATTCACTTTACTACTTTTTTTTTTTTTACAATACATTTCTGAATTATCATTATTATTAAGTATGTAATGCTGACATAACGCTATCTAATAAAGCTTTAGAAAGAAAAAACACTAAAATAGTTATAGCTGAGTCATTCATTTTACACGCACCCTTTTGTAATATCACGCTAGTAAAAGAAACAATAGTAAATGTACTCGTTTCCAGGTAGCAGAAATAGCCAAGGAGAAATAAGTTAAGTTACACGATTCTCATAAAAAGCTCCTTGAACGTGAACTTGTCTACAAATATTGAACTTTCTGTTAACGTTGAAACACCTCCCCTTCTACGGTTTTAGATATAAAGGAATAAATGGGTTCCTAAACTTTAAATGTTTAGAAAAAGAAATTTGTTTCAATTTTAATTAAGCATTAATATAAAATTGTAAACATTTTTCATTTTAAAAATATCAATTAAAAATCTTTTTCTTCTATCCTTCGTACAGGCTTATCCCAACGTAACGCGACACATTGCTCTTCTTTATTTTGTTTTAGTTTTTGTATAAAAGTTCTTACTTAATTCTAATCAAGTTAAATTTTAGAAAGGAATTGCTAAATTAATTTCATGCGTACCGAACCGAAGGTCAAGTGTTACGTAATGTCCTTATTTTTCTTTCTCCTACTAATTTATGAAAGAGAACCTCTGGCTTATAAATTGTTAGTGAAGTATTTGCTCGTTTAGGATGAATAAAAAAACAGTGGAAAAGTTTCAGAAGATAATATCCATGTACTGGTTAAACCTAAACAAAAGAAAATTTTAGAAGTTTAATAATACAACTCAGTATTCGTATATCCATTTTTTTACTTTGATATCCTTAGAAGCACAAGGTCCCCACTAGTGTCCGAGCCAATCTGAGCTCAATGCTGGTACACGGAAAGTGCCGGGTTCGATCCTAGGTCGACGCTTGCCGACTTAGCCGTTCGGGGTTTTCCCTTGCTTTCTCCAAAACTCGCATGAAGACAGGTTACGACCCCTTAGAATGACCCCCACGGAGGGCTATTATCCAGGCATAGGACCCTCGTGTAGTCAATTAGCCTGAACGAATAGATGTGCACTACTATCCTAGTAGCACATCTATTCGCATAATTGGGTGGGGGAGGGGGAATTAAGTGCTTTTGCGATACTTTTGTATCAACCGCATGCCATATATTAATCGCAATTGTGAATTGGAGTAACTAATGAACTTAAACACCTTTTTTTTTTTTTTTTTTGAATCACCGTACAATGTTTACAGCAACCTATGCTTATTCTGCCGCAACTATATCTTTATGCAGGGTGATTCCGGGGTCATTTGACAAACTTGGAGGGGAGGTAGAGAACTTCACAAGGATTCAGAATTTTAAGGATCCCATGCCCCCAAACGTCATTTTAACCCTTTAAGAACTATATGTTTTTGGCTGCTGTGTACTACTAACTCTGCCTACTGTGTAAATTTTAAAATCTTGCATGCTTCATTATTTCGCAAAGTCATACACAATGTTCGTACTATTGCAATCACTGCGATAAAATACATCGATAAAAACAGAATTTATTTATGTAAACATTAGTATGTAAAAACTCTTAAAAAAAAAAAAAAAAAAAAAAAAAAAAAAGACAACATTGGAGAACCATGCCCATATCCTCACAAAATCACCCGGTTCTTTTAAAGTGTTGCAATGACGTTTGAGGGCATGGGTTCCTATACAATTCTGAATCCTTGTGATGTTCTCTAACCCCCCCCCCCCTCCTCCAAGTTTGTCCCATGACCTCGGAATCACTCTGTATGTATAAATATCGCTAGATTAAAAAAAGAAAAAAAATTTGAATTTTGTTATAAAGAATTTTCCTTTTTTTAAAGAAAACCTCTTGCTCTCAATTTCCGCGTTGTTAATATATGTGAATTTGACTGAAAATAAAGCGTATGTTAGATAACTAAAAATAGTGAACGTCATCGCTTACGTATGCCACTAAAACAAAGGAAGAAGCCTCTTCAATAATTACTCTAAATGTAACATCGTATTTTTTCCTGGCCTTTAACAGCTGTTGCTTTTGTTGAAAAGGAAGAAATAAAGTCAAGCAAAAGGAGTGTGAAATTTTTTTATCTCGTTATCTGTATCTTCAATATAGAAGCCACTATGTTAGTAACAATCTCTTATTTATCTCCATTCGACAGTCGCTCAATGTCTTTCACACGCCTCCATAAACATAGGATAACGATCTTAAGAGGGAAAAAAAAGTAAGGATGCACATTCATCAAGATACAAAAACGCTATTAAAATTTGCTTGAAACGAGTTCAGTGACACAGGCATCCGTTGTCGCAATAAAACTTCGTACGTAGGTGCAGTGAGCATAAAAGTGAAATTTCATGTTCGCTGTCCTTTAAAAAAAAAAGTATCAATTTATTTGAATCGTTTCTGATGACTTTCGCTGGCAATTTAATTCTATGTGAGTGGGAAGTTATTTGAATAATTTGTGTGTGTAGAATTAAACAAAAATTTACAGAATCAGTTGCTTTACCGATTAATACTTTTGGAGTATAATAAAAAATACATTAAAATAAAACCAGCGGCTCAAGATTCAGTTACAAATGATCGATGCGTTATTCTTTTCTTACACGATAACATCTAATCTGTGATAAAGCCAGTGATGCCAGATGGTCGAAAATTATTTCCCCAAGCAGGTCTTCAAATTTTCCCAAATCAGAAAATACAGAATTCAATAAAATCAGAATTTTTTCGAAAAAATCCCCAACTTGATTTCTACTAAAAAGGGAAAATAATATTTTTCAAAAAAAAAAAAAATAAATATATATATATATATATATATATATATATATCAAGCAGATTTAAGCTCAGATTTTTCCCCAAATGAAGGCAATTTTTGAAAAACATCCCCCAAATAACAATAAAGCTATTGAAATTCCCTAGTCGTAGGGATAAATCATTACGTTACCACCATTGATAAAAAGTTGAACTTCCCAGATTTGTCCCCAAAAATTTTAAATTCCCAAAAAAAAGTCCCCACAAACATTTGGTCTTCAAAATTGTACACAGAAGCCTCCAAAATGGGGACAAAATCCCCAATCTGGCATCACTGGGTAAAGCTTCCCCCTCATTTTGTAGTTTTACATTGTCAGTGGTTCCTAAGCATAAATGCATACTTTTAATTGTTTTCTTGCTATGTTTATGAACAACCGATGCCACACTACAAGAACTTAAAGAACGCATTTGTGCGGCATTAGGAGCCATTGGCAGTGTAAAATTACAGAATGTGTGGAATGAATTTGATTACAGGTGTAACAAAAGGATCACACATCGAACAATTGTTGCTGAAAATATATAAATAAATAATTTGCTATATTTTTCTTTAATTTCATGTATCACTTATTGTATAATATGTGTAATAGTTTTTAAAATATAAATTGTTAAAAATCTGGTCATTCATTTCGTCGCTCTCATAACAAACATGCATAACTTAGAATTACTAATTTTTCCAGTACAAGTACAAACATAATTCCAACAAATAGCAACCAATAGGAATTGATTTACGCCACTTTGTCATAAATACCACTTTTGACCTTTCGAAAAACGCCTTAACTCAAAATTGCGATTTTTTGAGTTACTCCAAATTTTACTTCAACCTTTTTTTTAAATTCAAAATCGCGAATTTTCGAGTCAACTTTCTGGTATGAGAGCGAAAATTTGTGCTGAACCTGCCTAAATGCCATAGAATAATAAAGAGGAGAAAAAACAGGAACGATACTTCTTTTGTAGAAATACAGTTTTTGTACATTACGTCAACCGCTTGAAGAGGATATGCTTGTTTATCGAATTATCGAAGCCTTATTATGATAACTTCTATTTTATTTTTTATTTACTTATTTATTTTTTAATTAGCGAGAATGAAAAACGGTTCACAAATGATTTTAAGCTTTTTAAAATCCCTTAAGGGGTTACATCCAGTTGTAATTTTCAAAAAATCGATTTTTTTTTTTTACATATTTTGAATGTACATATATTTGATAATATTGTCTGAAAATTTCATATCGATCCGGCAATTAGTTTCGGAGAAATTTGCATATTTGTAAAGACGTCTCCGAGCGTTTTAAAGTAGGCGGAGCGTAAACCAGAGTAGCAGCTGTTTTTCATTATCCCTATGCCCTTGTCCATGCTTTTCATAATGTTTTGCTTCTTATAATAAGAATATAAAAGGTTTATCTTATATCTGAGAGCTATATTTAGAAATTTTAGGTATACAGTAAGTAATAATCAGCTGATATGGAAAATAACTCCAAAAATAATCCCATGTGGCTCTAAGATCGTTGAAATTGCTGCTTATCTTGCTGCCGGCATGTTCAATGAAGGAAAAACATCTCTTCTATACTTCATGAACGCAATGGGACTATCGCTTGGGCCTAATGCCCATGCCTATGTAGAAAAAGAGGACGCAGAGCGCATCTTGATCTCTGATGCACGAGCGCAAGGGAGCACGCGCGAGGGGAGAATGTCACGTAGACAACAACAGTTGGCTGTACTAGAAGCAAATGATGAAGCAGAGGGTTCCTCTTATCGTCCTGGAATAGATGACTCGATGTAAGTAGGAAAATTTTTTTTTTAACTTAGTTTAAATGGTTCCCAAAACTTTAAACGCGTTTATCTCGAAACGGTGTTTTCAAAGTCGGTGAGCAAAATTTCTCCGAAACGGCTGGACCGATTGACTTGAAATTTTGACACGATTATCTTAGATATTTTTGTCAGGTAATGATCGTAGGAATAAGGTTTCTGATAATAATTTCGATTTCTTCAGCCACTTTCAAGTGTAAATTTTCATGAAAAAAACGATTTTTTTGGGGGGGAAGCCGCCATTTTGTCAAAAATCAAAATTTTGACTATTCCTACGATCATTACCTGTATTCATCTATCCTAAAAATAAATCTTTTGGTTTTTTTCATTTCAGATAATTTGGATCAGAGATATCTTGCTCACCGCCAGACACCTTTTTGTGGAAGTCCTCTAGGAGATCTACTACAGGAACAGCGGAACCCAATATTTTTGTAAACTCATCACGGATTCTTAACATACATTAAATTTGCTATATGTATATGTATTGTATATATTTCTTTAATAAAAGGCTTCTTCACAAAAAATTCACAAAAAAACACGTTTTTTCGTGCATACAACTGGATGTAACCCCTTAAAATGGTATTATGAATAGGAACTTTCAAAGGAAGAAAAAAAAATTGACCTCACAGCCGCTAGATTTATTTTTATGAAGATTCTTTTTTGCATTGCCACTCAATGACTAATATTGTTTGCAATAAACGAACTGTAAAAGACAATGTCAAATGTGTGATGAAGTCACCGATTTCCTGGTTGCGAATGTTCACTGACCGTTCCTAATTGTTGCCCGTAATAAGAAGGTGCGTCTAAAATGAAAAATCTGCAAAGGGAGGTTACACTCGAGAAGGCTGAGTGTATTTTTTGAGGAAATTGCTCGCGTGCCGACTGGGGGGATGGTAAATAATTGCCCCCTTCTTAAATACGATGACTGTTTTCCTTCTTAACGTCCGCAATTATTTTTATTTACTAAAGATAGGCGAACTACTTCAAAACCATTAGGTTTAAAGTTTCTTCAAGGTGAGATTAAAATAAGGTGAATATAACTTTTTTCTGCTTTTACTCAACTAATAAGTTGAATTTGGATTTAATGAGTCATCTGTTTGTTTTAATTTTTCTTTGTTATATTTAGCCTAAGGAAACCAAATTAAATGTGAAACAGTGATAATTTTAGAAGTTTGAAAAACTACTTACATTTTCTGTTTTCTCTCTCCGACAGAGCACCTCTCTCAAAATTCGAAATTTTGTCTTCGCTGTACTTACGAAGTAAATCCTCCAGTTTTTGGCAAGAAAACTTTGTATGTAGATTTTGACTATAATTTCAGTATTATTCTGTTTCTTAAGCATTTTGCTTTGTCACACTTGGTTGCACTTACATCAGGAATTTCGTATATCGGGAAAATGTAACCAGTGTGTTTAGAGTTTAGACTTGTCGCAAGCACCTCAACTGCATCACGTATAATTATTTACTTACCTTTTTCAGTTCTATCTTTTTAATTTTCAATAAAACCTTATATCCTGATCTTTTTTTTTTTTTTTTTTTTTTTTTTAAATTTTGTTGGGTTCTAAAAAATTTTTAAGAGTTAGTTGGAGATGTACGGAAAGTTAGCGACTTTGTAACGAGTTTAGATATTTAAAAATTCAAAAAGTCCGAGCTTTGTGAAGATTTTCCACTATTTCGACTTATAAATGTAGTCTATAAAAATGTCTCTCAGTATGCTGTATGAAGATATACTATAGTAGACCGAGGTTACACTTGACCTAAGCTATGGGGTAAATGGGAACCACGGAAACCAAAATTTTCATATTTTTCTTTAAGTGGCACATTGTTAAATTAAACTAGTATATTGTAGCAATCACAAAACTTTCTTCTGTGTTTTTCCATGATGAATGCCGGTGGGGTTTTTTTTTTTCTTCTTCTTCTCTCTCTCTCTCTCTTATAGAAGTACCTCGTTAACGTGAATACGCATAACATGAATTACTTTTAACATTAAGTTTCCACAATCCCCGTCAAAATAAAGATTAGTTTAGTTACTGATAGCAAGAGCTACTCATAGCATGAGCACATTTTTTATTCCCCTTGAGATTCATGTTAGCGCGGTTCCACTGCATAACACTAAATATCTAAAGAAAGTATTTTGTGCTCCACAAACAACATCTCAAATGTTTTTATTATTATCATTATAAAGTTAATCGATATCTTTGTTTTTAGTCATCAAAGATTCAACCATTCGATTTAAAGGTATTGACGAAGTTTATTTATTTATTTATTTATTTTGGGGGGGGTTTAAAAATTTACCCCCCTCGGGGAACATCTCGCCCAGTGGGGGTGAGGCTTTGCTCCTACGAGTCCATTTTTTTTTTTTTTTTTTTTTTTTTTTCTATTTGAGGATTACTATTATAAATAATTCTTATTTAATTTAATAGTGATTCGTTTACAATAATTCTCATTGTGCTCATTTATAGGAAATTTTTGTCCTATAACGCAATGTCAAAAATTTTTACGCAACCAATACATTATCTTATTGAAAATAGAAAAGCTAATTTTTTACTTTCTCTTACCCATAAGGTAGAGAAAGTATTGTTTTTGGGTCAAATTTTCGAACGCGAGATTTTGTTATATTTACACGTTTTGAGGTCCCCTGAATACGAAAATCATGTTTTTAGCAAATGGTCTGCGTGTATGTCTGTGTGTCTCTCTGTTATCAGCATATCTCAAAAACAAATTATGGCAGAAAGTTCAAACTTGGTATTCTAAATGTGCATCATATAGGGATGCCACAGTAAGCTTTTCGTTAAGATCAAGGAAATGGTTCGTGTACAGGGACACTCAAAAGTATTCAAATACATTACGCCTATGGGGGAAATTGCAGGTAAGTAGAGTTTAACGTCTATAGACTGCACTAAACCAAATGAAACGAATATATATTTTTTGTAATAGAGATAGTTAACTGAAAAAAAAGTTTTGTGTATGTAGGAGCCTCGCCTCCCTCCCTGGGGGGGGGGGGGGGGGGAACTCTCCCCTCGAGGGGAGTAAATTTTCATGATGGGCATCTTTCAAAAGAGCTCGCCAATAACTTTAAAACGAATGGTTGAACCATCGATCTGCGATAATTTAAAACAAAGTTATCAATTTTTTTTTTACTTTTAACGAAAAAAAAAAAAAATTTTTTTTTTTTTTTTTTTTTTTTTTTGAGAATAAAATGGACTTTTTTTGGATATTTGGTGTTATACTACTTCTCTAATATGGAAATCGTCTGCATTATCATAAAAGAATATTTTTTTGAAATAATAATTTTAATAAATTATTTTTTAAAAACAGAATTATTTTTTAATAACCGAATTAAATTCTATATAAATGTAGGTGCATTAATGAAACGGGGGTTTGAGGGGGTGGTAGCCCTCCTCACACAGAACTAATTATCATATAAAACTCTTCAGAAGCCTAATATGAATTGTTTAACACAGATTTACATAACAGTACTCGTTATCTTACCTTTTAATCTGAAACCTGTATTTATAGTATTAAATTTCATGGTAAGAGAAAGTTGTGTGAGTGACACACCAGATTATTAAAAGTCAATTAGTTGTTGTTTATTCTTAAAAAAATTTTTAATTGTAAATATAATGGCAACTGTGCAAAATGGGGTCAAATTATGTCAAAACATTGTTATTTACCCCCACTGCATTCTATGTATTGGGTTGTTCGATAAATAATGTCGTTTTTTTTTTTTTTTTTTTTTTTTTTCATGTTTTTCAAAGTGAATTTATTTATATTAACAACAAACATTAATCAATGATACACTGACCATTTTGTTGGATGACCTTTCGCCATCTTTCGGTAAGTTGAAAATTTCCACGTTCGAAGAAGCCTTAGTTTTTAGGAGCGAAGGTTTTAAAAAACGACATTTATCGAACAACCCAATAATATAGGGGTGTTGTGTCCCCGGAAATTGCTACCAGAATTTTTTAATAGTAATATTATTGGTAGTTTTCTAGTTAAATTTAGCAGTTAAATATACAGAAAAAAAAAAAAAATACAATTCACAATTACTGGTGGGAAATAAAATAAAAAACCCGCGAACACCCCTGATAATATTGGTGAATGCTTTTAGAAAGGTATCTTATACAATTTTTTCCTAAGAAAGCCACACATACATAAGAAAAATTCAGAGAATGATTTATACAATACAACAAACTATTATTATTATTATTTTGTAAGTTTTGATGTGAAACATTTCTCTTTAAAGAGAGCTATTGTAAATTAAATTCTTGATAAAGCATTTTGTATGCGTATAATTTTTAACACGCTTTTATTAGCTTCACTGTATGTATGTTTGTATGTATCAATGTATGTTCGTAACCGCTCTGGGAACAAACAAAAAATCTATATTGTAAAAAAAAAGACTTTCCCTACGTGGACGCTGTAGCTGTGAGGTAAAGCTCCGCGCTACGAACCTAATGGTCTAGCGTTCGAGCCCAGTCAGGGGAGAGTTTTTAAAAATGGTTTTTCTTTAATTCTGAATTATTTTAATTAAAAATTTAAATGTATGTAAATATTATGGTGTGTCACTCACACGATTTTCTCTTACCCTGCATTTTAATACTAAGATAGATATTTTGTGCTTTTTAGTTCACATTTCTATAAAAGCGTGTTCTTTTATTTTTTAAAAACTATAATATTATTATAATCTAAAGACTTCCTTTCCCTCTACATAGTCACGTTATCACTCTCTTAAGATGCGTTTCCCCAGAAACAAATAAAACTACGAGTGCGTCTTTTAACAAGTTTTTCTTGCGTAAAAAACTTCTGTTTGCCTGGGGTCACGAAGAAATTTTATTGATGAGGAGCACGTATTTTCTTTCCTCCTTTCACAGCTGGACATGGGTTTTTTGAGGAATCGATATTAATTTTTTTCCTATCGTTAATCTTTAGTAATTAATGCACTTACCTTCTTGAGATGTGTGCTTTTATTTTCATGGCCTTTTGATCGCATTATTGGAGTGCTTATTAATAATGTGTACCTACTAAACCTGCTCTAATAAAATGTATGTCAAATTCGAATTCTAGATGTAAAAAGTCAATCATTCAAAAATGTCTAAATAAAAAAATAAGTATTTCGAAATGGTTGCCAGCTGCTTTTATAAATTCTTTGCTTGAAGCATCATTAAAAAGTCATTGCATGAAAATATAAACCTTAAAGGCGAAAAAGTCAAATTCACACAAACTAATTAAGTTTATTTATATTTAAAACACTTTAAACACACGTAAAATTAAATTTTATTTAAAAGATGTTAAAAAAATGTATTCGAAGCTTTTCGCTTTAATAGTAAAGCATCATCTGTTAATATAATTAACAAATGACACGTGTTCAGTTTAACTCTTTTTTTAGAGATTATTTATAATTAAATTTAAATAAAATACTTTTAAAAAAATTAAAGAACACGCTTTTATAGAAATGTGAACTAAAAAGCACAAAATACCTATCTTAGCATTAAAATGCAGGGTAAGAGAAAATCGTGTGAGTGACACACCATAATATTTACATACACTTAAATCTTTAATTAAATAATTTAGAATTAAACAAAAACCATTTTTAAAAAAATCTCCCCTGACTGGGCTCAAACGTTAGACCTTTAGGTTCGTAGCCCGGATCTTTACCTCACAGCCACAGCGTTCACGTAGAGAAAGTATTTTTTACAAGATTTTTTGTTTGCTCCCAGAGCGGTTACAAACATACATACAGGTGAAGCTAATAAAAGCGTGTTAAAAAAAGGGGGGCGGGGAGGAGAGTGGTTGCAATTATAAACATATACTTTTAAAAATGGCAATAGTATTATTGTCTAATAATATGATGTACAACTATAACAGCTTATATTAAAATGATAAATGGCATCTCAGCTAAGTTATACGCAAGCGAAGTGATGACGTCACTGACCGTCTTTGGTGCCAAACAAAAGATTTCCTATGTTAATCGCCCATTGGATTTTTTGTCCAATGTGGATTTGTTTGGCGCCAAAGACGGTCAGTGACGTCACACTTCGCTTGTGTATATTCTTTATTATAATGAAAAATGGAAACCATGTAGCATGTAAAACGAAATATTTGCAGGAGAATCCATGCAGAATTTAATTGTCAGACTCATTCTTATATTGAAATTGTTGAAAAGAACTTTATTGCTTTCTTCCTGTATTCAGTAGAAAAAAGTATTGGATTCATTAAAAAAAAAAAAAAAACTGGTTTCGATTGATTTACAGTATTTACACGTTTTGAGATCCTGCACACGATTTGACCATTTTTAGAAAATGTCCATCTGTGTGTGTGACAATTCTTTTACCAACTCTAGCTTCCGAATTTCATAAGTTATATTTAGTTGCACCTTGACATAAATTGGTATATATCAACTTTTGGTGCATATCATTCAACAAGTGGTGCTGCCGCCCAGTTTTATCATAATTTTTAATAGGATAGATGATAGATAGGATTTTTAATAGGGAGAATAGGATAAAATTTTATTTTAAACTAGCAGACCCGGCCACGCGTTGCTGTGACTAAGTTATACGTTGAATTATACGGCTGTGAACTATTTAGTACAGTCAAATTATTATTTACGAACAAAGACGAAAACGTTGTAGCCGATGTAAAAACCCACAGGGTTGAGATTTGGAAGCGATTGATAAAAATTTTCGTAGTGTTGATATTAAGCACAAATTAATTTTATTGTAGGGTCCTATAAATTTTAATGGAGAAGTGATATATATTATTTCTAATGCTACTTTGGATAAAATTGCTAAAATGACTAACATATAAATTAAATTCTATTAAAATTCTATTAAAATAAAAGTATAAAAGAAACAGACGATTTTAAAATCATTTTTTTATGGAGGAGTGAAATATAATATATGCTATAATGGATAATTTTACTATAAAATGACCTCATCATTTTAAATATTTTAAAGAGGGCAACAGCTGTAGTTATAAAAAGGAAAACAATAAGGCTAAACCAGAAAAATAAGTAAATTTGATAAATATTTTAAAACTTTAAAATTGGAAATCTTATGAAATATTGGACATTTAAAGTAAATACATGTATCATTTTAAATAGAAAAAGATTTTGGAAAAGTTTAGTGTATTTTAACGAAGTGATGAGAAGTTTTTGAGTATGTTAAAATTTTAATAGTAAATTCAAGTTAATAAAGATGGGAAACATTGAGGATTAAGATAAGAATAATTATAAGATTTAAAAAAAAAAAAAAAAAAAACTTTTTATATACCATGCTTTTAAATTTTAATATACTAATAATATACTAATTAAAAGGAAAATGATAAATATTCTATCATAGTTTGAAGTCAAATTTGTTTTCAAATGTCTAAATAAAATATCTGATGTAAGATACTAATATTTTGCAGCGGAATAGATTTCATTTCTGTCATCCTTGGCGAAAAAAAAAGAATATCGCCAAATTATCTGGCGAAAATATTTAATTCCTTTCAAAAATCATGGTTATTTTAACAACTTATATTAAAAGAGTAATGAATAATATGAAACAATATTTCGTACAATACATATTACATGTCATACATACGTACAATGAATAATACATATTACATTTCGTACAATGCATACATCTGGCATGTATATTTTCGTGTTACGCTTTTGATCGCCAATAATAATAATAATAAAAAAAGCCAGGGGCGACAGAGTTTTGAAATTTAAAATTAAAATGTTGTCAATTTGACAGCAAAATAATTCAATCTAACACCCGCGATAACTAATACATATCTATACCCAAATATAAGGATTAAAATCGGGAAATAAATTTCCTCGATTTTTAATAAATTCTTACAAAAAATCCAGTGGGCAATTAATATAGGATATCTTTTTCTTGGCTGCACAGACGGTCAGTGAGTCACACTTCGCTTGCGTATAGAACTCATAGATATAGTAATAGCATATATAGAATAGAGTGATCATTGGGGAGAAAAAAGTTATTCCTTTTCATTTGGGAAAAGACGACGTTTTTACCAAAATATGGCCGTCTTTCCCCGAGTGAATACACACGGGAATACATACTAATATTTTAGCAAATAAAATTTATGAATAATTTATTTGCTAAAGGGGAATTGAAGACTCCAGATACAGTTTCAAATTCATATTTCTTTCTTTTCTTTCTTTTTTTTTTTTTTTTTCAATACCACTTAATGGCTGTTTCCAAAGCTTTTATTATTTTTTTTTTTCGGCATCAAAATCTTTGTACGATAACATGGGGATGAGAGATCTATATATATTACTATGTCTATGATAGAACTACATTAGCACTTTATCAATGTGTATAAAATCTTTAAATTGATTATGACGTCAATTTTCGTGAGATGCATAATTTAACTTTTTATAATTTTTTAACGTTCACGTTTGATTAAATGTATTTTTTTATGTCGAAAGAAAATGAACTCGTATTTTTTTTTTGGCAACAATTAAATTAATGGAACTCACAGATATTTTGGAGCAACTTTAATAAAGGTCTATAATTAACAAATAATTGCAATAAAACAATATTGTGACAATAAATTGAGATAAAAACTATCCTATCTCTCAAGTTGGACCAAACTGCACACAGTGTGCAAAATTTCATTAAAATCGGTTCCTTAGTTTAGGAGTTTACCCCGGACAAACATCGTGACACGTAATTTATATATATATACAGATGTACAAAATGAGGATTATTTTCGACTAATCTTTGGGGAAGGGGACTTAATGCTAATAGGCAGAGGATATAATACTAATACCAAGATAAAATTTTCGTATATATAGGAAAATCCCATCGCCCCCATTGCAAGATGTAAATTTATGAGTATTTTTCGAGAGAACTCGTCATACCTTTTGAAACAAGATGAAAATCGTCTGCAATCACCGTGGAAAATAATTTTATAAATAATAATTTTAATAAATAATTTGCTATGTGTGAATTTTGTGTATAAAAAAAAAAAAAAAAAAAAAAAAAAAAAAATGTATGTATAGAAAAAAGTTTTGTACAACAAATTAATTTTTTATTGCATTGTTTTCAATTTTTTTTCCCTGTACCAGCTCAAGTGTTTTGTCACTTTAGGCAAGAGCTTGAACTACTGCCTTTTACTTTTTTTTTAATTTATAAACTTCATCGAGGTATTTTATTGGACTCGCAATTTTATTTTTCGATGTGCATTTTACAGAGCTAATTTAAAGTTTTGTTTATAAATATAAAGAAAATAAGCTTCCAAACTAATTTTTTAAAAATATAAATTTTAGATCCTACTCTTTTAGTCTTCCCATCTAATTCATCTAATGGACAGTCTGTTTTTAATATCTTTGTTTCCTGAAAGGGTAATCAATTTATACACGAAGTCTTTGTACTTGCTAATGTAACACATTTTATATCTTAATTTTTGTTTTACTTGTTTATTAATATGATGTTTTTAATTTTTGTCTTTGTACTGTATAAGGTCACATATAATTTAATAAATTTCGTCGTCTATAAATCTAGCCACATGTTATTGTGTGGGAAAATTTATTATGCAAATTGCTCATTCATTGCCCATGCACTTTTTTCCCCCCGACATTTAGAAAATTTGCTACTATTCAATTAATTCTCATTTTTAAATAATAATAATAAAATAATAATTTTAATGCTCTAAAATGCGAAAAAGGAACCAGGACTTTTTTTTTTTTTATGAAATAATGAGTAGTTAGCAAAATTTTCCCCTAGATTAACATGTGTCGAGTTCGGTAAAAAAACTGATACTGCTAAAAATAAATAAATAGAAATAAAATTCTCAAATATGTTTTCGCGGCACTCGTATTTACATTATTGTATAGTAAACGATATTACTAAATAATGTATTATATTGTACACGGGTATCCTATTGTATTGGGGGTCCTTGAATTAAAGAAATTTTTATTAATTTTTATATATTTACAACTTCTTTAGACATCTCTATTCCGTCTATGAGGCAATGTAATGTTTACACCTTCAAGTAACTTTAAAATGACATAAATTCGATTTCTACTAAATAAATTTTATAGGAATCTAATGCATAGAAAAATGACAGGTCTGTCTAGGGTAAAATTTTATTTTACTATAAATACTCGATCTTACGAATGCCGCAACGATTTGACATTTCCGCATTAAAATTCATCATTCAACCGTATAAAAATGGCGGCATATCAGGATTATGATAAAAAGTCTACGACGGGCTTGAATATTTTGGCTTCTTTTTAAACTTTATAATGTTTTGCCTATACATATTAAAATATGTTTTGCTCTCTATCCGTATGATAAACTCTTTAAATTTGCTTTGGTACCACAGAAAGAAGACCTATAAATATTCTTTTCAGCTGGTTTGCTCCAGGAAAAATGTCACATGCCAAAGAGGAATCCATCTTTCATCTTCCGGGATATTTCTTTTAATTTAACTTATAAATGGCTTCTTAGATAATTTTTCTCCTATGAGATCAAAACCACACTTGGTAGAGTTAAATTGAAAAATTCCTTTCAGAACAAGGATAAGTATGATAAAATAAGACCTAAAAGGAATCTACTCGTAGCATGCCGACTAAACAAAATGAAGTGGTGACTAAAAAAAGTTAATTTAGTTGCAACTTTTTTATCTTGTGACTTAGCGCATTTCGGCAATAAAAAGTAAATTAAATCGAACAGCGTTAAAATGATCCCACATTTCGGAAATCAGCTTACAAAAATGAAGCATATTTAGAAATTAGATGGGTACATAAAAACAGGAACTTTATTGGTTTATGATAAAATAACATATTTCGAGAATCAGCTTTTAAAAATTCTGGGCAGATATGTTGCACATTTCTGTAATCAGCGATGAAAAAAAAATGTATTTCAACAATTTAACTATGATTAAAGTTTTTTTTTTTTTTTTTTTTTTTTTTTTTTACAGGCGAAATAGTTCCGCAATTTGGCAATCATTTGCAAAAATATCTCGATTTCTTGGTTAATCAAAATTAACTAACTATAGAGAAATGACATTTTCAGTGGCGTATTTAGAAAAATTTCCAGTTCAAAATCGTAACTTTAACAAAAAATTTGATCCTTCACAAACGAGCACTTCATAAAGATGGCTAAAAATAAAAGAATCTTTTACAAAAATTTCACAATAAAAAAAAATAAAAAAAAGAGAGAGAAAAAAATCTACCGTTAACTGTGTAATATTAAATTTTCAATTGCACTAACACTGCACGAATTTTGTTAAGAATAGCAGTAAGTGAGAAATGTTATCGACTGAATTTGCAGCCGTAAGAGTTGAGTTGTTGCAAGGTAATGAATTTAATGTAATATTTCTTTAGCTGTAATGATTTTTTAAGAATATTATTACTATAGAGTTCTAACAGATGACGTCATGCTGAGGGACAGTTGACCTTACTGACCCATTTTACCATTGCGGAAGTGTTAAAAATTTATTGTAACACAGTGTTGTAAATGTATTTGTAAAAGCATAAAAAAAATTCGACTACCACGCTTCCAAAGGCATGGAAAAAGGGGAAAAAGTAGCGCTCTCCTTCAGCAAAGTACGGTTTCTAAGAAGAAAGTCACGTGGTTGTTAGAACCTAATTTATTTATTAAGAATATATTACCTCGGATTGTTTTTTAATACATCTTTATAATTTTCACTGCAAAATTTTGCAAGATTGTGAGCCTTTTAGTTTGTACTATCAATGTACACATTGTTTCTTTATTTATATTTTCATACAATGAAAAATATTTGGAAGAGTAGATTTTTTAAAAAAATAAGTTTTTAATACATTTGAAACTTTGTTATATTTGTACGTTGAAGTTTCGTTTATAAATTAGACTGGTAATTTTTAATATAATTATGTATTGGTAATTTTCTATATAATATTTAATTCTTTTGAACAATTGTTCAACAATATAACTGTTTTTTGTGTAATATTGTTAATTCAGTCTCTGATATAGCATAAATTTAACAACATTTTTACTGTGAGTTATATGCAGGTTATATTCACCCGACCCGTGCAGAACTTTAGCAAGTTAGTATTTTATATATTTAATATGTATCTTGAAAAATCATATTATTTAAAAAATAATAATTTATATATATAATTATTATTATTTTTAATTATTTAAATTTTAGTTGAAAAGAAAACCCTTTTTAATTTCCGGGATTGATATACTATATGTAAACTCTGATATGTCACTTTTCGTAAATTAATTTTTTTTATATAAAAGTCAAGCTGTATCGGTGTAAGTCATTAATTTTTAGCTGCATGTTATTTCGCAAATGCATAGATGCACATATATTAATGCTTGTTTTCACTCCCTTTTCTCCCTACCTCAGAAATGACGAATTCTAGATTACCTTTTGGGTGTGGTCGTTATGTAACCTATTTTTTCCTTCTGGGATGTCAATGTAACCTTTACACATCACATAACGTTTTACTGTTTTTATTTTTATTTATTTATTTATTTTGAAGGAATATTTTGAATTCCTTAAAAACTGTTGAATCATGCATTTTTGTATAAATAAACACATATATAAATCCAAAACACGTATTCAACAATATACAGTACGTTAAAATAAACCTTCACTTAGCCTTTTAATGTTTTAAGTGTCGATCTTAGATTTAAATTTATAAAACAAATAATTTTTTTCCCATTTATTTAAAAAATAATAATAAGATTTTTTATAAAATTAATTAAAATTTCGAAAAAAAAAAAAAATTACAAAACTTGAAATTTTATATGGCCTCCATACAAAAATTTTCCAATGACTGAATTATACACTAAATACTGATTAAAATAATGTACAAAGTTTCAAAATTGTATCGCAAAAACGCTCCAAGACATGAAAAAAAAAAAAAGTATTTAAACCATTTTTAACTTCTCCAAATAAGTTTTCTAATGGGGGAGGGGGAGTTTCAAACTACCTACAAAATTGCCGGTGATAATGCAAACAAGCACATTTTACATTTTATTTTTCTATTAATAAGTCAACAACATTGTTTAAACATATCTAGGACATTTTATTATAAGGTGGCTGAAATTTTGTACATGACTTACTAGCGAAGCAGGCACATTTAGCTCGCTGGAAAAAATTTTGTATGGGGACTGTATAAAAATTTAGACAATTGTTGACACTTGAATCCCCTGAATTTTTGTTCGTTTTTTATAAATTTGTGTACCCTTTAGTTTTCTAGCATATTGTGAATAAGAGAAACTTAAGTATTCCTGAATCTTTTCGACCTAGTTTTTTTTTTTTTTTTTTTTTTTTTTAACGTTTTTGCATGTTTTTGGATATCAGGAATCTGAAAATCACAAAATCGATATGTTGTCCCTCTGGTGGGTAGTCTATTAGTTTCTGTGGGACAATAACTCAAAAACGAAGGATCGTAAAGTAGTCGGATCAGTTTTAAAATATCATTTATGATACTGCAAGAACGATATTGTTTTGCAATATTCTAATTTGTAAACTTCGTAAGTTATTAGAAATTTACGATTTCCTTTAAAGGGAGAGTTGGGCAAAATTTTGCGTAAATGTGCTTGTGCATTATGACGAATATTTTCATCACAAAGATGTCGGATCAGTTTTACAATATCACTTAAGATGCTTGGCATGAATATCACTGACTATTAACATTCTACTTTGAAATTTTCATAAGTTATTTGAAATATAAGATTTTTCTTAGCATGAGAATAGTGTTTATTTTCGCACAGACGTGGATTATAAGGATTATTTAATTTCATTTATTCGTCGAAAATATTCGACAGATTCCTTTTTAAAAATATTGATGATAAATTGGATTTTAAAATTACAAATTATGACAACTACTGAATCAGAAGTGGGGTAGCCTAGTGCTTGGGGCAATTCAGTCTGCGGCAATGCTGAGTGATCGGTCGCCCTGTAACAGAAATTCATGAGAACAAATACATGATGGGAAACTGAGCAGAATCCACCTATGCTGACTAGTTTTACACAATGTTTGTAGTTTGTTATGTATAAGATCAGTATTTTAAAAAATTAAACGTCAGGTCAAAGGCTTTAAATTTGCCCGTGCTATCTATTTTTGTTTTCCTTTTCTATTTGGTATTTCACGCTTATGACACATGTTCGATTGTGCTTTCAAATAACACACCCCTCCCAATGCAGGTGTGTATTTCCTCGTAACATAACAACATTTTAGATTCAGTTTCACTGCGTTGATTTTAATTGACATGCACGATTCATCTCTTTTTCAACAGCTAACTCTTTTTAATAGCTATATGTGTCATCTATCAATTCATTGATTAGAAAATACGCAGTGTTGTATCCAAAGTATCTGTAGAAATCATTCCTCTTAGAAATCAAAATTAGTACAAAATTAGTTTTAACTGCCGACTAGCTCTTCGAATGCAGAAAGAAAGTGTCAACCCAGATTGGATAAAAGTGCTCATTATAACGTGTAGAAATAGAAATCGATCTGACAGGTTTTTATAACCGGCAAAATCAGTTTTGAATGCTAATCCGCATTTCAACTGGAAACATAACAGAAGAAAAAAACTTTTTTTAATGGTCGATAAAAATTCTCATTGTAATGCGAAAATCAATCGACTTCAAAATGAAGATCTGTCTGTAAAAAAAAAAAAAAAAATTACCTCCCCCATTTTGATATTTTACATACTGATGAGACATGTTAGATTGTACATTTCTAATAACACATCCATGTTAATGCGTACTTGAATTTCTTTGTAAAATAACGTCATTTTAGATTCAGTTTTACTACGTTTATTTATTTTTTTATTTTTTTCCCTCTCTCTAACATGCATGATTCATTTTTCTTTAACAGCTGACTGTTTGATAGCTGCATGTACACTAAGCGACAAAAAAAAAAGCCGCACTGCAGAAAAAATGACTTATACCTTTTTTATTTGTAATAACTTTAAAATTAATGTTTGAAACAAATAAAACTGTCTTGTTTGCATAATACCAAAGGTATGAAATGATACCTATGTATATTTTCGATTTAATAATTCGCTTTATTGCACTTTGCGAAGTACTTTTTAAAAATCTGCATAAAACTTTCTTTTTGAACATAATGCCATAACTATACACTTTGCATTCTATTATGATTTATTATATGAAATAAACAAGTTATATTTTAATATATGAAATAAAACTATTTATTTGTTAGATCTAAGCAATTTTTTGTTAAAAATATGTATTCTGCATTGGGTTAATTCCACCTTTATGTGGAATTACTGCATTAATGCGCAATGGCATAGTTTTATACAGTGTTTTAATATAAATCTCAGAAATTTCAATGTGCCAAATATCACAAATAAATTTTTCTAGTTCTGGCAGAGTTATACGCTGCAAATTTCGAATCCTCACCCCTCTCCCCCGCCATTTTATAGACGAAACATTTTCGAGCGGATCGCGATTTTGACCATTTCCATGTCTGGTAAAGAAGAAATTCTACTATATCCTTTGTGGTATTTAACTTAAAGAGAAAAAAAGTATGATTACTTACAGAATTATAGGTTCTCATGGGAATGTATAAGAAATTTTGACAATTTGAAGTGAATAAACTTACCACAGACGCCGTGTAGTAAGGTGCTTTATTATCTTCAAATGCTGTTTACGGAAATGTCTAAGATACCTCCAAAATAGTCGGTCAGGCACCACTTTTATGCAGATTGTGTTTTATTTCGAGTTAATTGATCCCTTGAGCATAAAAATTTCCCCGAGTGTTTGAAAAGTTATGCACCTCCGTACCATAATGTACGGAGAATGTGTCACTGTTTTGAAAGTGCGATTTTCATTAAGTCGGTCACATTTTCGTCTTCATTCTAGCTTTTTTCAACTGCACGAAATAAAGAAAACTTGATTCATTAGAGAAAACCAGTTCAGCCTAATACTTAACTGATAATGTTTTTAAATTTTGGTCAACTAAAGTATTGTTTTTTCTAATTCTTTTCCTTAATAATGGCTTTTTTCGCAGATCTTCCGTTCCTTAACCCGCTTTGTTTTTGGAGAAAGTAATTTACTATACACTTTTTTAAAATCTTTTTTAAGTGCTGAACATGATACAAATTGATTTTTTAAACATTCGCATTTTAACTTGCGGTTATCTTGCTTGGATGAGCAATATGACCGCCTAAAGCCAAATTCCCAGTTTCAACGGCCAAAAAAATTTATATTTTGCTAAAATTCATTTTACCAATATTTCGTTAGCATTTAATTATTTTGCCATCTCATGTATTCAAATATTTTTTGATTTTCATTTAAAAATTAATACTTTTTGTGGCATCGTTAACTGCCTTATTCTTACCATTTTTGAAATAAATTCTAAAATTACAATTTTTCTGACAATTGCATTTTGTTTTTAACACTAGACTCAAAGCTAAAGTGTATGTGGAGGACAACATAGTAAAATCGGTTCGAAAATTTGCTTTTTAAACGATAAAATTGGCGGTTGTAGAAGGCGAAAAGGAAAACATCAAAGTGCGGCTTTTTTTTTTTTTTTTTTTTGTCGCTTAGTGTATTTGCATGTGTGTCTCATCTGTTAATTCATTAAATAAAAAAGTCACAATGATAGTTACCTTGATATTTCTGATTAACTAATTTCATTACATTAAATAATTATATTTCGGAAGAGTTTCTGTAGAAATCGGTTATTTCTGACTGAATTCAGGGGCCAATCTAAGATTTCAAACTTAATACCTATTTTTGTGAAAAATCTTAACTATATTTTATTTTTGTGAAAAATTGTAGTGCACTCTTTTTCTTTCTCTCTGTGTGTATGGGGGGGGGGGGAGTTTGAACTAAGTAGATAAAAATTTAAGTAATAAAATTAACTCTCAGCAGCTAGTGTGAGGCTTATAGCAGAACAGGGGCTCTAGAACGAGCTCATCGAAATGCACTCGTTATCGGAATTTCTCCGATGTGACGTCACATTCCGATAGCCTTTCTTATTTCGCTAGAACGAACTCATCGAATTGCTTTCATTATCGGAATTGTCAGGCGGAATCGTTTTCTGAAATTTCGACTGGTCTTTTCCGAGTGAAATCGTCGTGAGATAAACAAATCAGGGTTCCAATGGCGTCCATCTTGGCATTAGGTGTTATTCAAGAAAATGAAATATATTTAAATCTTAAAAAATAATTAAGTTAAATGAAAATTGTAATATATATATATATATTGGTAACTAAACTTCTTATTTAAAAAGTATGAAGAATAACATGTCTTAATATTTAAAGTTATTGAAAATTAATTAAATATTATAAAAAAATATATAAATACCCATATATATATTTTTTTTTGTAATTAAAATTCTTATTAATCATGTCTAATATTAATAGCATATCTATTAAGAATAACAAGTATTAATATTTAAAGTTATTAAAGATTAATTGAGTTTAATGAAAACTGCAATTATATATATATATATATATATATATATATATAAACTAAAAATCTTATTTAAAGTATGTTTATGAATGATACAAGTCCCTGTACATAAAACATTAATAAAGCTTAAAGGAAATTATGATAAATATTTATTTTCCCTGGAACTAAAATTTTTCCTTTTACATTTTATTATAATTGAATTAAGTAAGTTTGAGACACAGCACGTCAATTCTACATTCACTTGCAAAACTTCATTTGTAGCTATATAATAGTATCTATCTCTCATATCTTAGAAAGGGAAAAGTAAGTGAATGTAATTTTTTAAATTTAATAATTGATTTTTACAATCTAAATTAGACATATTATGTAAATTCACTTACAAAATGAAAATTAATTTTAAGACGGTTTTACTTTTTCTTACTTTGACGAAAGATAATTTTTTACTATGCTTAAAGATTTAAAATTACACAGCATATTTTATTGTATATTGTAAATTCTAAAAGAAATTTTAGAAACAGTACATACAAACATGCAAATTAAAAAAAAATAATAATAATAAAATACTATTAGGTTTGCTTTAACACATGTAAATACAATAAATCAATTATACTAATATATGTACACAAAAATTTTAATTAAGGAAATTTAAACGAAAATGTTAATATTTGTGCATATATGTAATAAAGAAACATTACCATAACTATAAAGTTAATACAGATTAGACAGAAAAAAATATATATATTACCTATATACATCCAAAGCTCTTACATCCATAGTAAATTCGTCGTTCACTAAATAACAAATGCTAGCAGCTAACACTTCAAGGCAAAAAATCATTTACATTTATTGCCTTAAAATGGAACCAAAACTTACTTCACTCTGAAGTAAACAGTTCAGTAGAGATAGTGTAAGTAGAAGTTGTTTTTATTTGTTAGTATCACTGCACTATACATGAATTGTACCAAGGAAGATAGACACATCACCATACAGTCACCAAAATGTTAAACCACCTGACGAATCAGCAAACAGTACACTATGGCCACAACTTCAGAGCGTGTCTGTACCGATACACACAAGGGTCGTTTTGTTTACATATGCTGCACTGTTTCTCGCCCATAACAAACGCTTGTGTTGTGTGTAGATTAAAACCAACATTCTGTGATTCTTGCTTCGCAAATCGCATCAACAGAAATGCACGAATTACTTTCGTTTGAAAATGTGCTAACTAAAAATGTTAGATTTTGCTGGGAGGACTAAGATTTTTGTGAAAGTACCGATTTTAGCTGTATGATTTTTGTGAAGACACCTTTTTTGCCAGGTCGATTTTTGTGAAGGTACCCATAAACGGTAGTAAACTCGACCTGTATTAACCCCTGGAATTAGTTTTTACTGCTACCTTAGGAAAGGGAAAACTAAAACACAACAAAAAGTTTCTACCAGGAGTAGACAAAGGTGCTCTTGTAATGTGTGGAATTTAAAAAAAAAAAAAAAAAAAAAAAAACGCGTTGAAATAAAAAATCGATCTGACAGGTTTTTATTTCTGGCAAAATTATTTTTCACTGTCAGCCCCCTTTTCGAACAGGGAAAAAATATTACAAAACTTCTAAAAAATGCTCATTTTAATTTAGACCTCCAAATGAAAATCGATCAGTAAGTTTTTTTTTTTTTTTTTTTTTCCCCCTTCCCTCATTTTCATATTTCACACACTGATGAGACATATCCATTCTAGGCACCCTAGTCTGATTGTGCTATCTAATAGCGCACCCAGGTGTGGATTTCCTCGTTTAAAGTAGCGTCATTTTGGATTCAGTTTCACTACGTTGTTACTAATTATCATGCATGATTCATTTCTCTTTAATAGCTGCATGCATTCGTATGTGTGTTTCATTGACAGATGTCTCATCTGTCAGTTCATTGAGTAGAAAAGTACGTAGTGTTAACTTGATAGTTCTGGTTAACTGATTACATTATGTAAATGATTTTATTTCGGAAGAGTTTCTGTAATTCAAATGACAGTTGACCATTTGAATGACATGCCCAATGTGTCATCAAACTAATTTAAGTTTTTTCGAATCATTTTATGGGAATTTTATTATGAGAGTTTTCTGTATTTTTAGAGGAAAGGGGGTAGGACGATTCGTTGGACAATTGGTAAGAGAAAACTATTTTATCTTAATGTTAAATCGGAGTTTTTTATATAAATGTGCCAAATTTAAATTTTAAAGCCACAATTACGGGTAATTAGTTATAATTAACCATTAAATTGATTTCACGCTTGTGTAGATAGATTATTTGGTTGCTGGCTTCAGATATATATGTTTTAGAAACTACGCGCATTTTTAATTTTAAACTTTCGAATTTGACAGATATTTGGAAAATGACGTCATGGTGTTAAGAAGGAATTCATATGTTTAAAACGCAAAGCCGATTCCTTGGACAGTCCGTGACAGAAAAACTTCTGTATTAATTTATTTTGATTTAAAAAAAAAAAAAAAAAATCTATAGATGTAGCAAATTTACTTTTTTGCGGTCACAATTACTGTTTATTAATCGTAATTAAAACAAAATCATTAAAATAATTTTGTGCGTGCATAAATAAGGATTGAAAGATGGTTTTAGATAAGGTTTCGTAACCACACGTACGCACGGTGTAACAGATTCATTGTTAAATTTACAAACTGTTAGTATGACAATATTACATTTAATTTCTTCTCCTTCAAAATTACATTTTGTTTAGTTAACCCTTTTAATTCTTTTAAAACCGTCGGGTTTTGATAGGTATAAACTAATTAAAAAATTACTTAAATCATATCTAAATATCAAAGTATTTAATTGTGTAAGCTCCAAATATATATTTTTATGCGGCAGCAGTTCATTTGTTGGCTGAATGGTTAACACACTGGCTTGCAGTTGCAGTTAACAAGGGCGGGGTTTTAAAAGAAAAAAAAAAAAAAAAAAAGGCTCAAATGTAACTTGTGCCCAGAGCCTTAAAAACTTAATCGAGCCCTGTTCATGAGAGGATATTCATTCTCCCCCATTCTTTTTACAAAGGATAATGTGAGAGGTCTATTCAAAAGTTTGTATTTTTAAACAAGCTCCCAGCTTTGTTTAACGCAAACCTGTGAGGGGTGCAAATGATGCGTTTACAGAAGTAAGTTTCCAAATAATAGAAGAAGAAGAGGGAAAAAAAAAAAAAATAGGTCATACGTTCGGAGGGCGTCTGAAGAAAAACTTCCAAGATTCAAGTTACATACACTTACTCGCGTTATTTCACACCGAATGTAATACTAAATGGACTTGCAAACATTGTAACTTTTCTTTCTGTTTGACATGAAATCACGAAAGGACGTAATTTCTTGTAGTTAACAGCGGGATGTTTGTATGAGTCGTAATCGACATTGTTAAACCTGGGCTATTATATAAAATATAAAGTGCTCAGACATTTTTTTTTCTTCAATGTTGTTTCGATTATTTTTTAAAAATATTTACAAAGCGTAGAATTAAGAGAAATTTTGTATATAAAAAGCAAGTTTTGAAAATTTGTGTAATAATGCATTTTTGCGTAGTTTGTTGTGTTTCTCTCAAGTATAAAGCATAGCTGAAAATGTTATGCAGGTGGTTTCTATTATTGATCCCCCCTAGTATGTAACTTTCATAAAATAATTTTTAACCTGCGACCGAAAAAGATAAGACTGTCTGTGCAAAGAAGGTAGATAGTATCTAGTTTCTCTGGTCTGTGTGTCTATAGCACTGGACCTCCCAAAACAGACTGGTTTCAATGTTTTCTTTTTCTTCTTCTCCTGTTATAACGCTGATTTAATTAGAGTGGTTCTTAGTTATGTTTTGATAAAAATTTGCTATATATATATATATATATATATATATATATATATATATATATATATATATAACAATATTATTATTAAATCATATGTGATTTTTTTTTTTTCCTCTCCGTTGATATTTTAAAATTTGCGACGCAAAGCTGTAAATTTCCTAATTCTAGTTAGAAAAGCCACGTGTTTTTTTAGATTCGAGTATAATAAAGTTTTTTTTTTTTTTTTTTTTTTTTTTTTTTTAATAGCGAAATTTCAACCGATTTTGACAAAAATAAAAAAAAAATTGCTATAAATGGTGATTGTGACTTCACAGTCCGAAAATTGCTAAATTTAATTAAAAAATTAGGAGATTTTAAAGAAAAATATTTAATTAAATCCAACATCCTATGTTAATTTCAGATTTTATAGAAAAATGTTTGAATTTTAAGGAAAGAGATTTTTATAAATCTAGTTTTTCACTAATATTAGCCTTGAAAATTTAAATGTTATTGTTTCAAATTACAAATTGTTTTAAACATATTTAATATTTTTATATTCTGATTGCAGTATGTTGTGTCTTGTTTATTTTCCTAAAAATGGATTTGTATCATATTCATAATCCTTCTTTATTTTTTATTTATTTATTTATTTAATTCAGTTTTTTAAAGAAACATTTATCTGTATGAATACATGCGCCAATCTCATATAAATGAATACAGATAATAATAATTTAAAAAATAAATAAATGAACTTCATAATCATATATTGCAGCCAGAGCGGATTTTAAGCATTACTTTATACAGAGTGATACCAAGCATTTTTGTCTGCAGTGGGCAACTGTCAGAGTCGCTAAAACTTAGAACAGCTAAAAACAATTGATGACCTACAATAAAAGGCTTAAGTTTAATACTTGCATTTATATACAAATTTATATACGTTATAATAGTAATTAATATTATCTTTAAAGTCAAGCAATCTTTAATCCCTTTGACTCGACAATTAAATCAAAATATTTTAAGTAAAACAATTAAAGGGTTAGGAACTTTGTAACAGAAAAATTTATTCTATATTATCATTGTTTACAAAACCTTTTACTTCCCCCCCCCCCATGCGGTAATTTATTTCGGTATGTCCTAAACATAATTTTTAAGAAGTATATGTGAATATTACACAAATTTTGCGTGTAACTCCTGTACAAAGGAAGTCTATTAAACTTTAATTGGACTTGGCATTAATTAGTGCTGATTAGATTTGAGTATATTGAGTAATATATCACTCAAGAAATGACGAGGCTATGTCACTTTTTATTTATTTATTTATTACGATTTGCCTGAAAGATCTGATTTAATGCGCGAAATGATGAAATCATACTAAATTTGCTATGCTTATTATTATTAGCTAAAAATATTTAACTAATAATTATGTATTTTCTGTATGATAAACGCTATCACATTGAAACTTAAAAGCGTACAGTACACCTATATTCGCCGACAGCTAAAGTGCTCATGTTATTTATTCTATGTTATTATTATGTTTTATTCCATGTCATTTATTCGGGGAAATTTGTTACCAGAACTACTCATTACCTAATGTATATTTTTTAATTTCGTTTTCACATTCAAATAATTCACTTTTGAATCTTTTTTTTTTTTAATTGGTGTTTTATTTTTGAGTTTAAAAATGCCAAAAAATTAACTGATTGCATTTTTTGGTTGTAAAAATGAAATATTAACTGAAAAAAAAAAAAAAAAAATCAACGGATACTAATTTTTCGAATGTGAAAACTGAATTAAAAAAATATATTATGCTATGAATATTCCTGGTAATAAATTTCCCCATATAATAAAATGGGCTTTGGCAGTCGGCGAGGATATGTATTGTACTCTCTTAAGGAACTAAATATTTATTGTTGACATGTGTATTGTTATTAAGATAATTGTTTCTGTAAATTTGAAAAATTGCTTAATTAGAAACTATTTTTTATTTATTTATTTTTCCGTTCATTTTAATTTATGTTGCAACTTTCTTTTTTAGATCCACGTAGTCAGTTTTATCACCATGCATATGTGCAGCCAGATATCTACACTGGAAGTAGAGAAAAAAGAGATCTTAATTCACTCAAAGTAATTGTTTTATTTATTGTTTTGAAACATGAAAAAGTATTATCTATTAAAATGCTTTAAGAATTTTTAATAATGATTTTCTTAAATGAATAAAATTCAAAATCTTAAAGTAGCCTGAACTTTCAGCGTTTCAACTTTCAGTATAATGATTCATAATTCATAAAAGCGATATCTCACAAATTCAAATAGTACACAAAGAATCAAGTCATTATTATAGATAGATATGTATATTTAATAAAAATTCAGATGCGTTAACTTGGCCCCCCCACTTTCGAGTTTTTAAATTTCAAATACATCAGGAATTAGCTCTCAATTAGCTCTAATTTGCTCTCTAATATTAGAATTTGCTCTGGGTATGGAATCGAGATATAACAAGTTTAAAGGTGGGGGGGCCAAGTTAACGCTAGCCCCCCCACATTCGAAATTTTAAATTTCAAGAACGTCAGGAATTAGCTCTCAATTAGCTCTAATTTGCTCTCTAATATTAGAATTTGCTCCGGCTTTGTTAACGAGATATTTCAATTTAAAAGAAAGGGGGGAAGGAAGGGGGGGAAAGCAAAATTGCAGATATCGAAATTTCAAATACGTCAAATTTTAGCTCTCAATTAGCTCTAATTTGCTCTCTAATATTAGAATTCTATCTGAGTAAGTTATCTAGATATATCAGTTTGTTTGTGGGGTGGGGGGGCTAAGTTAACGCTGGTACACCCGACTCCCTATTAGAAATAAAAAAATTTCGGTAGTGCCAATATTTAGCTCTCAATTAGCTCTAATTTGCTCTCTGATATCAGAATTTGCTCCGGCTTCGTTAACGAGATATTTCAATATAAAGGAAAGGGGGTAGGAAGGGGGGAAAGCAAAATTACAGATATCGGAATTTCAAATATGCCAAATTTTAGCTCTCAATTAGCTCTAATTTGCTCTCTAATATTAGAATTCGCTCTGGGTTAGGTATCGAGATATATCATATTTTTGGTTTTGTGGGGGGGCTAAGTTAACGCTAGTACACCCGACTCCCTATCACATATAAAAAAAATTCGGTAGTGCCAATATTTAGCTCTCAATTAGCTCTGATTTGCTCTCTAATATCAGAATTTGCTCCGGCTTCGTTAACGAGATATTTCAATTTAAAGGAAAGGGGGGAAGGAAGGGGGGAAAGCAAAATTACAGATATCGGAATTTCAAATATGCCAAATTTTAGCTTTCAATTAGCTCTAATTTGCTCTCTAATATTAGAATTCGCTCTGGGTTAGGTATCGAGATATATCATATTTTTGGTTTGGTGGGGGGGCTAAGTTAACGCTAGTACACCCGACTCCCTATCACATCTAAAAAAATTTTGGTAGTGCCAAAATTTAGCTCTCAATTAGCTCTAATTTGCTCTCTAATATCAGAATTTGCTCCGGCTTCGTTAGCGAGATATTTCAATTTGAAGGAAAGGGGGAAGGAAGGGGGGAAAGCAAAATTACAGATATCGAAATTTCAAATATGCCAAATTTTAGCTCTCAATTAGCTCTAATTTGCTCTCTAATATTAGAATTCGCTCTGGGTTAGGTATCGAGATATATCATATTTTTGGTTTGGTGGGGGGGGGGGCTAAGTTAACGCTAGTACACCCGACTCCCTATCACAACTAAAAAATTTTTGGTAGTGCCAATATTTAGCTCTCTATTAGCTCTAATTTGCTCTCTAATATCAGAATTTGCTCCGGCTTCCTTAACGAGATATTTCAATTTGAAGGAAAGGGGGAAGGAAGGGGGGAAAGCAAAATTGCAGATATCGGAATTTCAAATATGCCAAATTTTAGCTCTCAATTAGCTCTAATTTGCTCTCTAATATTAGAATTCGATCTGGGTTAGGTATCGACATATATCATAATTTTGGTTTTGTGGGGGGGCTAAGTTAACGCTAGTACACCTGACTCCCTATCACATATAAAAAAAATTTCCGTAGTGCCAATATTTAGCTCTCAATTAGCTCTAATTTGCTCTCTAATATCAGAATTTGCTCCGGCTTCGTTAACGAGATATTTCAATTTAAAGGAAAGGGGGGAAGGAAGGGGGAAAGCAAAATTACAGATTCCGAAATTTCAAATATGCCAAATTTTAGCTTTCAATTAGCTCTAATTTGCTCTCTAATATTAGAATTCGCTCTGGGTTAGGTATCGAGATATATCATATTTTTGGTTTGGTGGGGGGGCTAAGTTAACGCTAGTACACCCGACTCCCTATCACAACTAAAAAATTTTTGGTAGTGCCAATATTTAGCTCTCTATTAGCTCTAATTTGCTCTCTAATATCAGAATTTGCTCCGGCTTCCTTAACGAGATATTTCAATTTGAAGGAAAGGGGGAAGGAAGGGGGGAAAGCAAAATTGCAGATATCGGAATTTCAAATATGCCAAATTTTAGCTCTCAATTAGCTCTAATTTGCTCTCTAATATTAGAATTCGATCTGGGTTAGGTATCGACATATATCATAATTTTGGTTTTGTGGGGGGGGCTAAGTTAACGCTAGTACACCCGACTCCCTATTACATATAAAAAAAATTTCCGTAGTGCCAATATTTAGCTCTCAATTAGCTCTAATTTGCTCTCTAATATCAGAATTTGCTCCGGCTTCGTTAACGAGATATTTCAATTTAAAGGAAAGGGGGGAAGGAAGGGGGAAAGCAAAATTACAGATTTCGAAACTTCAAATATGCCAAATTTTAGCTTTCAATTAGCTCTAATTTGCTCTCTAATATTAGAATTCGCTCTGGGTTAGGTATCGAGATATATCATATTTTGTGGGAGGCTAAGTTAACGCTAGTACACCCGACTCCCTATCTTAATTAGTCTTAATTTGCTCTTAGGCTTAATTAGTCTTAATAGCTCTTAATTAGTCTTAATTTTCTCTCTAATGTTACAATTTGCCCCGACTATGTAAACAAAATATTTTAATTTTAAGGAAAGGGCGGAAAGCAAATTTTTAAATATGGAAATTTGAAACATGCCAAAATTTAGCTCTTAGCAAACTGTTAATTAATCAAATTAAAATGTTTTAATTCTTTTAAAATATGCAATAGTCAGGTGAATGAAAAAGCCGACAATACGAAATTTTATTAATATCAGTAATGTTTTATATGGATTAATGTCTGCATAATTTAGTTAAAAAAAAAAAAAAAAAAAAAATCCATATCTAATATCTAATGATTTATAATCTGAGAAACAGCATCATGTTGAAATCCATTAGCTATAGCATGGTAAATTGGAAAATGGAATGTACTTTGCACGTGCACATTATTACAAATATTTTTGCATTTTAAACATTTTTGTCTTTTACATTCAATAATTTAATATGTGATTTGGAAAAAAAAAAAAAAAAAATCATACAATAATAATTCTAAGATTTGAAAAAAAAAACTTTTTATATACCATGTTTTTAAATTTTCTGTTGAATCATATAAAATTGACACATTACCAGAATAATTACAAATGCATTGTCATCGTGTTCTCAGCTACTCTTAAAGTTTCAAATTTTCAGCTAGTCGGAAAGTTAGCCAAAAAGCGATTGCGAGATTTGTGCTGGACAGACAAGAAAGCAAGTTCAAAGCAATACAAAAAAAAAAAAAAAGTTGGTTTTAAAAATAAAATGATAATCCTTTAAGAACAACATATATTAGCATCATAAACTACATTAGCACTTTATCAATGCGTAAAAAAAAAAAAAAAAATTTGTTATAATGACGTCAATTTTTGTGAGATGCCTAATTTAACTTTTTATAAATTTTTAATGTTTATGTTTAATTAAACATATTTATTTTTACGTCAAAAAAAAAAAAAAAAAAAAAAAGAACTTTTTTTCTTTTTTGTGGGGGGGGGGGGGGGCAACAATTAAATTATAGTTAATATTTGAATGACTAATTTTAAAGCAAATAGGAGAATATTATTTTCATATTTTAATTAATGAAAAGAAAACTAATCAAAAATTCGAAAATCGGGCTTCGAGGCATTGCGTTGTCATCGTGATCTGAGCTATTCTAAAAGTTTTAAATGTCCAGTTAGTCGGGAAGTTATTTAAAAATCGATTGCAAGATTTGTATTGGACAAACAAACGAGAAATCGAGTTAATATAAACATGGTAAAAAGAATCACTAATTTTGTTCGTCTTTTTTTTTTTTTTTTTTTTTTTAGCTTACATTCTGTGTCATAAACCTTCTGCCGAATCCGGGTTAAAAACGGAAAGAGGGGAAAATAAATTAGAAATATCAGTCCTACCGTTAGAAATCCAGTATCAAATGAAAGGGGCGGAAACAGTTTTTCGTTACGACTATTAGAATTTTTAAAATTTATAATGTATGAAATTTAAGTGACAACACTTCATTTTAATCTTTTCATAATTTCTAGTGCGAATCACGCTAATAAAAAAAGTCTTTAATTTAAAAATTCATTTTTATATTTTAAAGACTTTTTTTTTATTTAAAGACTTTTTTTTAAATCTTACATTCTCTGCCATAAAACGTCTGCCGAATCCGGGTTAAAAATGAAAAAAGGGTTAATAAAAAATGTTGCTCTCATCTAATTCATTTTTTTTAAGACTTTTCTTATAAAATATATTTTTATTTGTACATATTAATTGGATGTTACGTTATAATTGCTCAAGTCTGTAGAAAATAAATTAGAAATATCAGTTCTATCGTTACAAATTCGGTACCAAATGAAAGGAGCGATTTTTCTGAATCCAAGGGTGCAAACAGTCTTTTGACACGACAATTAGTTTTTTTTTAAATTAACAAAACTATGAAATGTAAGCTACAAAGCTTCATTTTAATTCCTTTCAGTCACTTTAAAAAGTAAGTGGCTCGTTACAAATTCGATACCAAATGAAAGGGGCATTTTTTCTGAATCTAGGAGCAGTTTTTCCACACGACAATTAATTTTTTACTTTCCGAACACTATAGTGAGGAAAGTATTGCAATCATGTCAAAAATCCGAATTCGAGATTTTGATGTTTCTATACGTTTTGAGGTCCCCTGAGTCCGTTTTCACTATTTTTACGATGATGTATGTATGTGTGTGTGTATGTGTGTATGTGTGTATGTGTGTATGTCTGTGAGTGAACACGCTAGAGTCTAAACGCTTTGTTCGATTAACCTGAAAGTTGGTACGCATATTGTAAGTCACCATAGTACGAACCCTATAGATTTTGGTGAATCTAGCACTTATAGTTTTTTTACAGGGACACAAAGAAAAATTCTAAATCATTATGCCTATGGGGCCAAATTTTTAAAAGTGTGATAGCGCCTAAACGCCTTATTAATCTGAGCAAAAAATTTGTACACATGTTATAGATCACAGTTGAACTAACTGTATAGACTTTGGTGAATCTAGCACTTACAGTTTTTTTACAGGGACACAAAGAAAAATTCTTTATCATTATGGCCTATGGGACTAAATTTTTAAAAGTACGATAGCATCTAAACACCTTATTGAATTGAGCTGAAAATTTATATGAGTATTATAAATCACTGTTGCACTAACTATAAGCATTTTGGTGAATTTAGCATTTATAGGTTTTTACAGGGACACAACGAAAAATTCTTTATCATTATGATCTATGGGCTCAAAGTTCAGTAGCGTTAAATAAAACATCGTGTAATAGATGGAGAAAAATACTCAAACACTCTAATATGGTTTTCTCTCTTTTGTTTGTTTAACAACTCCTCTTTCTTTACTTTATCTACAAAACTGTTAATTACTCAATGTTCGGAAAGTCGAGTGGAGTCACTCCAGATTTTTTTTAAATTAAGTAAAGTATGAAATTTAGGTGGCAACACTCCATTTTTAACTTTTCATACTTTTAAGTGCAAATCACGCGAATAGAAAAAGTTTTTATTATTATTATTATTACATTTTTTTTATTTACTTTATAAATGAAACCTTTAAAAACCAAATCCATATAAATCGCTCAAAAACTTGCTTCAGGTCCCTGCTGCCTTCGGTTGCGTTTTTTTCACCCACAATATTTCGAGTAATTGATAGGAATCCCACTCCAAATGTAGTGGTACAATATGTTATGAAGTTTAATTTCCTGTCAAAAGAAAAAAAAAAAGATCCATTAGCAAACGAACGGTATTTTATAGCACCTTATAGCGTATTCAATGAACAGCAGAATCTTCGGTTTTTCACCTCGCAGTGTGAAAAGAAATGTCTTACGAAAAGGTCTATAGTTAACCATTTTGAAAAAATAAATTGATTCCTAATGAAAAGTATAAAAATTCGGTTTCGAAGTGCACTTATAGACGTTGCAGACGGTATCGTGCGGTAGATTTTTCTGGAGACATTTGACAGAGGGAAAGGCAGACGCTATTACGGTTTTATTAAAAATCTACTAGAATAATCTAAATAAGCATTTACAATAGAGAACAGCGATACTATAGGACCTCGTTGGCGAACTTTGAAATTTAAACAATAGCTGGGACATTTCTGGCCAATGACATTGCTTATGCAATAGTGTCGTGACAGCTATATTTTTACTTTCATTACCCATCTACCGTAGATAATGGAAGTATTGTATTCGGTCCAAAAATTCGGTATCAAGTTTTTACCAGATTTATACGTTTTAAGGTCTTCTGAGTCAAAAAATTCACTTTTTGGAAACTGGTCAGTGTGTGTGTGTGTGAAGGGGGGGGGGATCTTCTGGTTATCATATCTCCGATAAAGATAGAACTACGAAACTTCAGAATTGAGGCATGGCTGTTGTACAGATGATTTTTCCAAATTTTGGGGGAAATTGGAAAATCGGAAGTGGAACATAGGAAACCGGAAGTGGGATCGCAAGTCTGTATCTAAAAAACGGCTCGAACGATTTTCTTCAAAGTTGCTACATAAACACTCTATTAGATGCCTTTTTCAATGATATAGTTGGTTTATTCAGAAAAAATAATAGCTGTTCTGTATAAATAGCTCAATTCTGGTCTCGCAAGTGCGTTCTTTAATAACCGTTCTACGGATTTTTCTCAAACTTGCCATTATAACTCCCTTTTAAATATCCTTTTGTAGGTAATTATTGATTTCTTGTCAATAACTAAGTATGCCAAATTTTGGTAAATGTTGGTATCTCAAAACCGGCTCTAACGATTTTCTTGAAAATTATTACAAAAATCCATTTTAGATATCCTTACTCATGTACTACGTGGTTATTACACCAAAATTAAAAGTCATACTAATTAGATAGATCCGTTTTAGATTTCGGAAATTGGTGTTTCAAAAAATAACTGTACAAATTTTGCTTTCTTATTTTTTTACTCACTATGTATACTTTTTTTTTATATGTCTTTAGATGTGTATAAAGTTTCTCTTACCGGAAAATTTTTTGGTGTCAACTTCGTTAGGTCAATTTTATGTCCTCTGGTCACATTATTTCCAAAAAATGAATATAATACATTTAATAGTAGGTAAAAAAAGTCATGTGATTGTTTTACACCAGATTTTTTTCATGGCAAAATGACAAAAACGATTAAAACTCACCCAGAAATTCCACTGCCTTCTAGATAGAGGAAACGCTCCCTTCGCGCTTTTATAGAAAACTACCTTAAAGTCACTTTATTTGGTTATTTATCGCTCCTTTAGCAAGTTTTATAAATTAGGAAAAAGCGTTTGTTTACAAATTATTCCGTTCGTATCATGAAATGACACAGTACCAAAGCTAAGAATATACAGAAAAATGTGCATATTAATTAAGGGAAAAAACAACAACAACATATAATTTACTAAGTAGAATTACACATAAAATTCATGGTACTTTCTTATATACAGGGTAGGGTTATTATTAAAAAAACTACCCGATATATGAGACCATAGCTGTCATACCATTCACAGTAACTGAATAAAATTTTGGTGGAAGGTACGTTGAGGTATGCGCTCAAGAATTACTATATAAAAAACAACATTTAAACTCTAACAGTTACGGTTACAGTGACAAAATTTCAAAAATTTCAAATGACAACACCTACTTTTTTTTTTATTGAAATGGAATCTCCATAGCAAAAAACCATAAACAGCGTTGGAACGGTACCTGTAACATGAAAATCGTCAGCGCTAGCAGGCTAAGGGGAAAAAAAAAAAAAAAACTGTTATGTGCCTACCAGAGCACGACTTTCATTTTTTTTAATGACGTCACATTCCACATTGAGTCTTTGGATCAGACTAAAGTCTACTGATTCTGCTTCGAAACGAAAAGAAGAGATCACGGTATCCTTAATTTCTTGTAAGGCGACTGAATAAAAGGCTTTAGTTTCGTTGTTAGTTGTAAGACGCCGTCATGACTGACATCATTGCAGTACGTGAAAAACAAGGCATTGTGAAATAGCAATCAAAATCGATTTTGATGATGATAATAATGTTTCCCAGTAAGCGGCATATTGTTCACAGAGCAAGAAAGCAAGATAAACATCACGCATTTCACAATGCCTTATTTTTCACTTAGTGGAATGACGTCAGTCATGACGGTGTCTTACGACTAACAAAGAAATTAAAACCCTAATTCAGTAGACCTACATTAAATTAAGGATACCATGGTTACAGCGCCTAGAATAAACAGTGTGGCAATCGCCTATAACCGTGATGTTAAAATGATGCTATTAAAATTAAGCTTACCCAGATGTCGCTGTGATCGAAGCTATTGCTCAAATCGAAGACCTGATTGGCTTTTCCCAGTTTCGTCAGTTTAATCACGTGATCTAAGCATATAATTAACCAATAGGGAGTCTCGGTTTTGTTGTCGTGACCCTAGCTTCGATTACAATGTCATCTGGTGGCAGGCTTAATTTTTTTAGTACAATTTTATTCGCCGCTTTCCACACTGTTTATTCTAGACGCTGCACCATGGTCTCTTCTTCTCGTTTCGAAGTAGAATCAGTAGACTTTAGTGAGAGACGAAGACACAGCGTGAAATTTGATGTCATTAAGAAAATGAAAGTCGTGCTCTGGTAGGCACATCACAGCTGTTTTCTCTTTTTTTCTTAGTGGTGATTTTCATGCTAGAGGTACCGTTCCAACACTATTTATGGTTTTTTGCTATGGAGGTCCCATTCCAATAAAAAAAATGGTGTTGCCATTTTAAATTTTCGAAATTTTATTACTGTAAACGTAACTGTTAGAATTTAACTGCTGTTTTTTATATAATTCTTGAGCGCATACCCTAAAATACCTTCTACCAAATTTTTATTCAGTTTTTCGGAACGGTATGGTAGCTATGGTCTCATATATCGGGGTAGTTTTTTTTATAATGAGCCTGTACATTATTTACAATATTAAAAAAAAAAATCCAATTTGCCGTTAGCTGACCTCCAAACCCTCATTCAGTGTCCTTTACATATCTGATGAGGGAACCAGTCAGACAAAGCATTAGACTAGTATGCATGAAAACTAGTGTACATGAGCGTTTTGCATACATGAAAAAAAAATCACGGAATACCCCCATCTCAAAAATGCATAAAATTACATATTGCAGCAATTAGTAATACGCACGTCTGTACGCTTCGCGTATATAAAAACAAAGAAAAAAAATCACGGAATACCCCTATTTTAAAATGCATGAATATCAAACATGCATGAAATTACATACTGCAGCAATTAGTAATACGCACGTCTGTACGCTTCGCGTACATTAAAAAAAATACTTCTATCTCAAAATGCATGAAATTACATATTGCAGCAATCAGTAATACACACGTCTGTACTCTTCGCGTACGTGAAAGCTAAAAAAAATCACAGAATACCCCTATCTCAAAATGCAACAATATGCATGAAATTACATATTGTTGCAATTAGTAATACGCACGTCTGTACGCTTCGTGTACATGAAAAAATGCATTTTAAAATTAAATAATCAAAATAAAATATTAAAATTAAACTAAGAGCAAAATAAACAAAAATAACAAAAATAATAAGAGCAAACTCTAAAAGATGCTTTTGGCTGCTATGCGCATAACGCCAAGCGTGAATTCTCGCCAAACTCACTTAGCTCCATAGGGATTTTCCGCTACAAAGAGACTCTACTCATCATTAAGACTCCTATAATACGAGCTGACTCACAGCTGATCATTGTTGCCCAGCGGAAATATAGCTTGGCGACGTTTAGTTACAGACGGATTACTCAGCGTCTTTATCGCCTAAAATGGCGAGTTTGCCTAAACAGAAGAGCGAATGATTGTTGGTACTTGATAAGTTTGGCGAAATTTTCTTATAACCTTTGTAAAAAGTAGCCATCACTGTTGCTATTAAATTAGTTAATTTTAAATATTTATATACGTTGAAAAGTAGTGTAGGTTGTAAAATACAACATTTAGATAATCGAACAGCAATAAAAAGAAATAATTGATACAAAAAATGCAAGAAAACATATCATAATTACACTTCATATTTGTGATTGAAAGCTAAGCGTACAATTTTCTTTTGGACAATTAATAGCCCATTTCTTTTGCCTTTCTTCATCTGTTGGAAATCTAAACGGTCTTAAAGCAGTTCTGGTATGATATGAGCAATTTTCGGTTGCAAAACCTCCATTCTATGTGATTTGATAACACTTGAAATTCAGACCGCGCAACTCGGGAATTCGGATGGGCAACAATCACTGAGTGGGAAACAAAATGCCTGATGAGCCAGGTTGTATTGGAGGAGCTCTACTCACCATACACCACATTTCACGACGCAACTATCACACTATTTAAACTTCTGCAAAATATACAACACCATTTACTTCATTTCCCGCAGCTACTTTTTTAAAGTTAACCATATTCAATCATCTTTCACAATCTACGTAGATCCTAATTTCAATTTATCTAACTACGTTCCAATAACTAAACATTCCATGCTTACCTAAAATTCCCTCTGCTCGACACCTTCAATCTAGCAATTTCACCTTTAACGTCGCCAAACTATGCTGGATCCAGCTAGACTTTTGCATCCTCAACCAACATTTTAATCCGAAATCGACGTTATCACCTTCAATACTGACTTCCTTCGACGACCTTTATTTCCGCAACTCGACGTTACGTCTACGTCACACATTTTCCTCCAAAACGCAGCTCCAGTGCTCTGGACAGGGTCTCGAAGTTATACCGTTCTTCCTTCGAAATAGTTTCTAGTATGTCGACTGCATCGTCCCGTAACACTGCTGCTAAATAAACTTTCTTGGCAGTTGTGTCCCAGGTGTTAGCTTCAGCTACGATGGTAGACTGTGTCTTATATACTTGCCAAGTTGATCTGCCATCATAGATGGATAGCTTAATTGATCTGTATTCTTTTATATCTCTTTTCATCTTCCTGGGTCATGGATGCTAACTTTCCTTCCAGATTCCGGATCTTCTTTTGCACTTCATCACCTAAACATTCTTGAAATTTCTTATCATGTTTTCCTATCAATTCTTTGTTGCATTCTTCTTCCATTTTCCTCAAAAATTCTACATCTGTTTTTTAAAGTTTGCTATCTGTTTTTGAAAATCTTCTTTTCAGCTCTTGATAAAAGTTTTCTTCTATTTTCTCTTCAATACATCCTTCTATTCTTATCTTTTATCTTCATAACTTTAACTTCTTTCCCAATTTATTTTTCCGCAATTTATTTTCTTATTCTTCTTTGACGGATATCACTTATTCCTGAGCAGCTCCCACTTTTTCTTGAATGGAATCCAGTTTTCATCTTTTCTTGTCCTGCACACATTTCTTTCGTCAATCTGGTTTTAATCCGCTCATTTGGGCGAACTACCTTTCCAGAAGTTTCTTCATTTCTTGTTCCATATATCGAGTTTTGATCAGTCAGCAGACAATCTCACTTCTGACACCAGAATTGTTGCGAACTCGGGGTTCGTGAATTGTCGGTGAATGAACAGGTTTTCCACAGGCTTAAAAATTTATTTACAGAATATTCCAGAAGATTTCAGGACTGTTAAACAAATATAAGCTTCAATTTTACTAGAAAACACAGCTAAAATAACAGCTGACAACTTAAGAATCATAGCATTTACGGTAACAGAAGCAAAACACACAGCAAATGAGCTGTAATTGATAGCAGAGGCTTTGTAAAGCAGAGATCTTTATACCGCGATATATTGGCGAAAAACTGACTAAATGGTCGGAACGTGATCCTTTTATATATTTATCCCTTCATTTAGTTATATCCTTCTCCAATATCTAGCAGAATAGTCCAGTTACAGCTTAGATAATCGATAATTAAAGTTTTCTCGTGAAGGTCGCTAAAAAAAGTCCCCAAATTCGTCCCCGAATCAGCTTATTTCAAAGAGCTTCTAACTGAGACCATTTTTGCTGTTTGTTTACAGTCTGTTGCTTTGTGTTAACGCGATGGTACTTCAGAAGTGCATGTGGCGATAGGTTGTATCTGAACCTGGGACTATCGTGATAGAAATCCTGCGTCGTGCCTTTGGGCAAAAGGTTAACCCGTTGTCCATCGGTAAGTTAGGATAATCTACCCGAGAATGGCGCCGCTACAGTACTCCCCTCCCTAGTGAGTACGAAATCGTACGAGCGATGTCACTCGTTTGGACGGTAGCTGTGGCCAGATTGTACTGTCAGATGTCCGCGTGTAAAGTTGATGTGCGGTGTGACATGCTTTATGCTGTGAGCGTTTCACAGTGTCTGATGCTGCCATCTGTTGTCCGAGATGAAACTTAGTTGTGTCGTTTTTTCGCACGTCCGGGTCACCAATACAGAAAGTGCGTGTGGCGATAGGTTGTATTTGAACATGGGACTATCGTGATAGAAATCCTGCGTCGTACCTTTGGACAAAAGATTAACCCGTTGTCCATTTGTAAGTTAGCATAATCTACCCGAAAATGGCTCCGCTACCGCTACAGAATAATTCATACTGCGAATTTTATGTTGTCAGCTGTTATTTAAGCTAGGCTTTCTGACGAAACTGAAACTGATACTTGGTTTACAGGCATAAGTTTCTGGAAACTTCTGTAAATAAACTTTTAAATCTCTGCAATATCCGCCTTTCATACACAGACAACTCATGAACCCCCGAGCATGCAACATACACATATTGTTACGAATTTGTTAATAATAGTCAGTGTTGCCAGATCTGACAGATTTTTTATTCAATAATCATCTATAACTTTGAGATGTGATATTTGATATACATAATAGACTGTCAATCTTCGAAGTGATTGCGTTACAATTAAAAATTATTCGTGATTATTGAATAAAAAATCCACCAGATCTGGCAACACTGGTAATAATAGTTATTTTTGTGTAAATTCATTTTAAGAGGCTTAGTCATGTTACCAAATATTAATTTTCGGCATTTTTAGTTTGTTTTCGCATTAAAAATGGTCATTTCCCGTTAAAAACACGCTAAAAATCTTCACCAAAGCAGATAATTGCTTTGGTGCCAAATTTGCCTCCTTTTTTGCTTTTTGCTTTTTTTTTTTTTTTTTTTTTTTTTTCCGACTAAATCTTTGCTATCGATATACCAATTATCCAAACTCTAACTTGAATATTCTACGAGTAAATTCTGGATTAATAGAAGAGTATATTATAAAGTATTCGGATTTCGGCCTTCAGACAGATTTCACGCCAACTACCTTACTGGAAGGTGCTCCTAACTGAGTCTTGTTGAATGCAGCCAATTGCTGTGTGTTAATGCTATGCTACTGTTTGTACTGTGAAATTGATGTTGCCAGCTGTTATTTGAAATTTAAGCTGTATTTTCTGGTGAAACTGAAGTTGATACTGTTATGGTAAGTTACAAATCAACTCTTGTAATTGACAAGCTACAACTGAACTCTGTCACTGTCTAAATTGTATTACCCGACTGTAGTATGCAATAATAATAGCGGTTATATTGCTTGTTTTGAAAATGCATTCTAATTATTTATTTGTATGTTAGCTTTTCGTTATTTAGCCCATTAATTAATGATAACCTTAATAGATACACGGTGTCCAGATCTGTAATCTTCTGAAATTCACATTTGGAAATGCCAGTTACCATCATATGGCCTATGTAGCTGACATAGGAGATCCTCTATTCCTTGGACTTGATTTCCTAAGAAAGTATAATTTTTAATTCGATTTTAAAAATAATGAACTGCATTCACATTCAGATGGTTGGTTGGTTGATTGGGTTTTATGTCACACTAGTGCTGCGCAGTGGGCAATTGGCGACGGTCTGGGACCCTTGAGGTGGTCCGGAGACATGCCATCACAATTTCGATCCTACACGGAGAGGAGAGCTCCCCCGCTTCGGTAATCACCAGAGGTATAATTTTGATGGGAACATGGAGGATTTTGCGGCCACGACAGATCGTACCTGCACCAGCCACCATTAGTGTAAAGGACGGTCTTTGGCCAGCTCGAGTACCGAACCCGCAATCTTCCAATTACGAGTCCGGCGCTCTACCGACTGTGCTACCGCGGCCCATTCAGATTCAGAAGACATAGCTGTGTTTAACAATGAAAATCCAGACATTCAAGAAATCTGCCAGATAACAGCAAAGTCCGAAATCTCCGTCCCTTCACACAGCGAGACCATAGTTTCCGGGACACCTAAAGAGCAATACTTCTGCTATGGACAGAAAGAATACCCGAATCCTGACGATAGCCCAAGAGGAGTTCTGGTGGCTTCATCTCTGCTTGACCTTACAAAAAACATTATTCCTGTGAGAGTCGCCAACATAAACGATAAAGTAAGGACCGTGAAGAAGGATGAGGTGCTAGCAACTTGCACTACTGTTACATGCATTAACCGGCACACGCAATCAACTGAGTCCAAGTCTTCTGAGTTTTCAACAACGGAATTACTCAAGAATGCAGAGTTAGGAATCGAACAGAGACGTACTGCGGAGAAGCTACTCTATGAATTCAGAGACTGTTTGAACATCTGAAGACGTCAGGAGAGCGAACATCACCCAGCACAGAGTTGACACAGGAAATCATTCTCCAATTAAGCAATACTCAAGAAGACTTCCATTTGCTAAGCAGGAAGAGATGGCTGAGCTTTTAAATGAGATGCAGCATAATGATATCATTGAACTAGCAACGAGTCCTTGAGCTATAGTTCTTGTGCGAAAAAAGGATGGTTCAACAAGAAGATTCTGCGTGGATTATCGTCGTTTGAATGACATCACGAAGAAAGATAGTTACTCTCTTCCTAGAATTAACGACACATTGGACACACTTGCTGGCAATGAATGGTTCTCGACGTTGGATCTGAAGAGCGGTTATTGGCAAGTAGAGTTACATCCTGATGACCGTTAAAAGACTGCATTCACTACGGGACAAGGATTATGGCAATTCAAAGTTAAGCCATTTGGATTATGTAATGCACCTGCAACTTTCGAGCGCCTGATGGAGACAGTGTTAAAAGGACTTTCCTATGAAGTCTGTCTGGTGTACTTGGATGATATTATCATTGTGGGGAATACCTTTGAAGATCATCTAAGAAAGATCCATAAGGTTTTGGAAAAACTCAAAATGGATAACCTCAAATTGATTCTTAGCAAGTGCAACTTGTTCCGTCGTGAAGTAAGTTATTTCGGCCATATCATCTCTGCTGAAGATGTGAGAACTGATTTCGAGAAGATCTATGCAATCAAGGACTGGAGTCACCCTGAAAACGTCCATCAACTACGAAGTTTCCTGGGGTTATGTACATACTACTGGAAGTTCATAAAGGGTTTCTCGAGTTTTGCCAGACCACACACCACAAGCTGACGGAAGATAAACTGAGGTTCCTGTGGACAGAGGAATGTGAAAAAGCGTTCAAGAGACTTAAAGAGACCTTAACATCATCGCCTATTTTGACGTATCCACAGCCAGACAAACAGTTCATACATGATACTGATGCAAGCCATGAAAGTGTCGATGCTATTCTGTCGCAAGAAGTTGATGGCCAAGAATGCTTCATTGCTTATTGGAGTAAATGCCTGTCTAAACCAGAGCGATACTACTGTACCACCAGGAAATAACTACACGCCATAGTAAAAGCCATAGAGCATTTGCATCATTACCTCTATAGCAGAAGCTTCCTGCTCCGGACTGACCAGACCACGAATCTTTAACCCTGCTGCTGTGTTCGGGTCCATTTCGACCCAGCATCGACATACATGAAATTTTGTATTTATGTAAACTACACTCCGTAAAAAGATTATATAAAGTGTCATATAAATTTAATTCAAAAATAGGAATAAAAAGTACGGTTATATATTGAAATTAACAACTTTTGGTCTCGTTTAAATTCCATTTCGTACATTTAAAAGTGAATGTCCATTTTGTTGATTCGTAATGAACACAGCAGCAGGGTTAAAGTGGTTGCTTAATTTCAAGAAACAGGAAGGCCAAATTACCAGGTAGATACGCCTCCAGAAATATGACTTCAAGATACGCCATCGTAAAGGGATTCTACATAGTAATGCAGATGCCTTGTCACGGAAGCCCTGATCGAAAGCTGCAAGCCGAAGAGAAATACCAGCAGATAAATCCGGTTGCTCGCCAAGCTACAGTCTCAACACTATCAAAACTGGACCACTGGAGTGACCAGGAACTTAGAGAAGTGCAGTTGGATGATCCTGACATAAAGACAATATTACAATTGAAGTAGACGACCAGCAACAGACCTACCTGGAAGGACACTTCCACATTTAGCCCCATTACAAAAACTTATTGGGCACTCTGGGACTCTCTTTATATTAGAAATGACGTACTATACAGAAAATGGGAATCTGACGATGGAAGGAGTTTCAGATGGCAGACTTTATTACCAATAACGAAGATTCAGATGTTCTAGCATAGTAGCCCTACCGGTGGCCATTTCGGGGTGATGAAGACTCTACAGAAAGTTCGAGGAGAACGTTTCTACTGGTGCAAGGCAAGCGAGGACTTGGAGAAATGTTGTAAATCCTGTGATGCTTGTGCAGCATATAAAGGCCCAAAGAAACGAAGCCGAGGAAGACTACAACGATATAACGTAGGAGCACCATTTCAACGGATTGCACTCGACATCTTGGGTCCTCTAACACGGACCTCCAGTGGAAATAAATACATCCTCGTCGTAATGGACTATTTCACCAAGTGGCCTGAGGCGTATCCCATTCCCGATCAAGAGGCATGCACAGTTGCAGAGGTTCTAGTGCAGCAATGGGTATCAAGGTACGGCACGCCCCTACAACTTCATACCAACCAAGGTACGAACTTTACCTTTGCTGTTTTCAAAGGACTGTATCAATTACTCGGCTTAGGAAAAACTCAGAAAACACCCCTACATCTCCAGTTGGACGGCACGGTCGAGAGGTTTAACCGCAGCATCCTGAATAACCTCTCTCTTCTAGTATCAAAGAAACAGCAAGATTAGGATTTGAAGTTGCCGTTGTTTCTGCTGATCGAAGTGCAGTCCATGAAGCCACTGGCTATACTTCAGCTCAGATGCTGTTTGGATGCGAACTTCGTCTCGCATGTGATCTCCTGTTTGGTTTTCCACCAGATGCGCCTTCATCACCCAAGGAGTACATCCAAGATCTTCAGGCACGATTTGAAGACGTACACAAGTTTACTTGGTAGCGGATTAACATGGCAACGGAGAAAATGAAGACAAGGTATGATCTAAAGGCTACACAACGTAAATTCGGGGAAGGAGACAAAGTTTGATTGTGGAACCCTATTCGACGCAAAGGACTCACTTTCAAGCTACAGTGTAACTGGGACGGTCCCTACACAGTCATAAAATGACTGAATGATGTCGTGGTGAGAATTGCTGAAACACATTCCTCAAAACCGAAGGTGGTTCATTTTGATCGGTTAGCCACATACCACAGCTAACGGTAATGTTGAAATTTGAAATGTAAATATTTGTTAAATTTGTTATATGTGTAATGTAACTAATTGTATATAAATATTTGTACTTATTTGTAAATTTTGTAAATATTTCTCACTTAATTTTGAAATCTGTATTAATATTTTATTGTTATATGCAACTTAGTTTTTGTATTTTAGATTGTTTAGTTTCGCCTTCTGACCAACGGTTGTACTTCCCGGGATGTACAGTCCTTGAGAGGGGGGCAGCGTTACGAATTTGTAAATAATTCGTAGTTATCTTTATGTAAATTCTGCATTTCTAGCTCTTTTTCTCGTTAAGATTGCTAACTTTCCCTTAAAAACGCATTAAAAAACTCCAATAAGGCAGTAAATGGATTTGACGCCAAATGTGGAGATTTTTTCTATCTTGGCGATTTTTTTGGCGACTTCGGTGACAAAATCCTTTTTATTGATATACCAAATATGGAAGGTCTAGCTGCAATATTCTACGAGTTACCAGAACATTCTGGGTTTGATACAGGGGTATAAAATGAAGCCCAATGCGCGAAATCAGTCAGTCTGAGTTGAGTTTCGCCAACTACTATCATTGCTACTGAATGAGCTCTGAGTCTCTTTGGATTAATGCCTCGCTGTGTGTTGCTCTAATACAATTCGTACTGTGAATTTGTTGTTGACAGCTGTCATCTAAGCTGTGTTTACTGGTGAAAGTGCCGTTGATACCTATTTTGTAGGCCTGTATTCTTCTGGAATTTTTTGTAAATAAAGTTTCCAGCTTTTGCAAGATTCGCTTTTCATTCTTGGACAACTCACTAACCCCCAAGTACGCAACAATATATATATATATTTAATCCTTCAAAAAGTAATCTGGTTACAACTTTAGTCTAGAAATTTGTCGGTGAGTTTTAATAATTTTTGGCATTTTGGCGATGGAAAAATCTGGTGTGAAACAATCACACGACGTTTTTTATCTACTATTAAACGTATTATATTCATTTTTTTGAAATAATGTGACCAGAGGACATAAAATTGACCTAACGAAGTCGACACCAAAAAATTTTCCGGTAAGAGAAACTTTATACACATCTAAATACATATAAAATATAGTATACATAGTGAGTAAAAACAAGACAAATAGTTATAAGATTTAAAAAAAAAACTTTTTATATACCATGTTTTTAAATTTTCTGCTGAATCGTTGAATCATAGCTATACGCAAGCGAAGTGTGACGTCACTAACCATCAGTGGGGCCAAATAAAAAGATTTCCTATGTTAATTATCCATTTGATTTTTTGTAAAACATTATTAAAAATTAAGAAAAATTATTTCCTGATTTTAACCCCCATATTTGGATAAAGTTATATAGAAGTTATTGTGTACATGTGTTAGATTGAGTTACTTTTGCTTTAAAATTGATAAGCTTTTAATTTTAAATTTCAAAATTGTGTCGTCCTTGGCGATTTTTGTATTTGGCGATCAAAATCGTAATACGAAAATATACATAGCAGATGTATATTTTTGTAATATGCATTCTACGATATATTGTTTCATATTATTGATTGCTCTCTTAATATACGTTGGTGAAATATCCATGATTTTTGAAAGGAACTAAATATGTTCGCCAAATAATTTGGCGATATTTTTTTTTTCTGCCAAGGACGACAGCTATCAAATATTCCGCTGCAATATATTAATATCTTATATCAGACACTTTATTTAGACATTTGAAAACAAATTTGACTTCAAATTATGATTCAATATATATCATCTTCCTTTTAATTAGTATATTAGTTGGATATTTATTGTGTAAATATAACCCTTTGAAATGAAATGTTTATGCTTACATTCGAAAATGGAAGTTAGAGATTTTTTTTCTACTGTTTTGAAATTTAAAATTAAACTTTTATCAATTTTACAGCAAATAAAATTTTTAAAGCGATAATGACGTCAGTTTTTGTAAGATGCATAATTTGACCTTTTTTTTACAATTTTTTAACGTTCACGTTTAATTAAATGTATTTATTTTTATGTCGAAAGGAAATGAACTCGTAATTTTTTTGGCAACAATTAAATTATAGCTAATATTTTAATGCTTATTTATATGCTATCAGGAGGTTACTATTTTACTACTTTAATTAATTAAAAGAAAACTAATAAAATATTCGAAAATCTGACTTCGAAGTATTGTGTTGTCACCGGGTTCTGAGCTACTGTGAAAGTTTCAAATGTCTAGCTAGAAGGGAAGTTAGTTAAAAATAGATTGCATGATTTGTACCGGACAAACAAACAATCAAACAAGAATCGAAATTAAATAAAAACATGGTAATAAAATAAGAAAGCAAAAATTGTAGTTATTTTTTGAAACACCAATTTCTGAAATCTAAAACGGATCTACCTAATTAGTATGACTGTTAATTTTTTTGTAATAGCCACGTTTTACATGAGAAAGGATACCTAAAACGGATTTAAGTAATAATTTTAAAGAAAATCGTTAGAGCCTTTTTTGAGGTACCAACATTTACCAAAAATTGGAATACACAATTATTAAATAGAAACAATAATTACATACAGAAGGATATTTAAAAGGGAGTTAATATGGTAAATTTGAAAAAAATCCGAACAGCCGTTTTTAAAGACAGCAGTTGCGAAACCTGAAATTGAGTTATTTATACAGGACGTCTATTAATTTTCCTGGACAGACCAACTAATCATTGAAAAAGGCATTTAATAGAGTGTTTATGTAGCAACTTTGAAGAAAATCGTCAGAGCCGTTTCTTAGATACGGACTTGCGATCCCACTTCCGGTTTCCTATGTTCCACTTCCGATTTTCCAATTTTCACCAAAATTTGGAAAAATCATCTGTACACCAGACCTGCCTCAATTCTGAAGTTTCGTAGTTCTATCTTTATCGGAGATATGATAGCCAGAAGATCCCCCCCCCCCTTTTCACACACACACACGCACACACACTGTCCAGTTTCCAAAAAGTGCATGTTTTTACTCAGAAGATTTTAAAACGTATAAATCAGGTGAAAACTTGATATCGAATTTTTGGACTGAATACAATACTTCCATTATCTACGGTAGATGGGTAATGGAAGTAAAAATATAGCTGTCACGACACTATTGCATAAGCAATGTCATTGGCTAGAAATGTTCCAGCTATTGTTTAAATTTCTAAGTTCGCCAACGAGGTCCTATAGTATCGCTGTTCTCTAATGTAAATGCATATTTACTTTATTCTAATAGATTTTTAATAAAACCGTAATAGAGTCTGCCTTTCCCTCTGTCAAATGTCTCCAGAAAGCTCTACAGCACGATACCGTCTGCAACGTCTATAAGCGCACCTCGAAACTGAATTTTAATACTTGTAATTAGGAATCAATTTGAAGTGACACACTGCTTTAACCTTCACCAATGATCCACCTTTCACACTGCGAGGTGAAAAACTGAAGATTCTGCTGTTCCTTAATTGAATACTCTATAAAATACCGTGCGTTTGCTAATAGATCGTTTTTTTTTTTTTTTTTGACAGGAAATTAAATTTTATAAGTAGTATTACATTTGGAGTGGGATTCCTATCAATTGCTGGACATATTGTGGGTGAAAAAAACGCAACCGAAGGCAGCTGGGACCTGAAGCAAGTTTTTGAGCGATTTATATGGATTTGGTTTTTAAAGGTTTCATTTATAAAATAAATAAAATATTTAAAAAAATAAATAAATAAATAAATAAATAAAAATTTTTTCTATTTGCGTGATGAGCACTAAAAAGTATGAAAAGATTAAAATGAAGTGCTGCCACTTAAATTTCATACTTTAGTTAATTTTTAAAAATCTAATTGTCGTGTAGAAAAATTGTTTCCGCCCCTGGATTAAAAAAAATCGCAGCTTTCATTTGGTACTGGACTTGTAACGGTAGGACTGATATTTCTAATTTATTTTCCCCTTTTTCCGTTTTTAATCCGGATTCGGCAGAAGGTTTATGACAGGGAAGGTAAGCTAAAAAAAAGTCTAACAAAATTAATGATTCTTTTTTAGCATGTTTTTATTAACTCGCTTTCTAGTTTGTTTGTCCAGTACAAATTTTGCAATTGATTTTTAAATAACTTCCCGACTATCTAGACATTTAAAACTTTTAGAATAGCTCAGAACACGATGACAACGCAATACCACGAAGCCCGACTTTCGAATTTTTTATTAGTTTTCTTTTCATTAATTAAAATATGAAAATAATATTCTCCTACTTGCTTTAAAATTAGCCATTCAAATATTAACTATAATTTAATTGTTGCAAAAAAAAAAAAAAAAAAAAAAAAAAAATGTTTAACTGAACATAAACGTTAAAAATTTATAAAAAGTTGAATTAGGCATCTCACAAAAGTTGACGTCATTATAACTTAAAAAATTTTTTACGCATTGGTAAAGTGCTAATGTAGTTTATCATATTAATATATGTTGTTCTTAAAGGATTATTATTTTATTATTAAAACCAACGTTTTTTTTTTTTTTTTTTTTTTTTTTGTATCGCTTTCAACTCGCTTTCTTGTTATTTGTCCAGCACAAATCTCGCAATCGATTTTTAGATAACTTTCCGACTAGCTAGACACTGGAAACTTTAATAACTGACAACACGATGACAATGCCTTTTTGTAATTATTCGGGTAATGTGTCAATTTCATATGATTCAACAGAAAATTTAAAAACATAGAATATAAAAAGTTTTTTTTTTTTTAAATCTTAAAATTATTGTTATATGTTTTTTTTTTTTTTTTTTTTTTTTTAAATCACAAATTAAATTATTGAATGTAAAAGACAAAAATGTTTAAAATGTAAAAGAATTTGTGAAAAGTACATTTCATTTTCGAATTTATCATGCTATAACTAATGGATTGTAACATTATGCTGTTTCTCAGATTAATAAGTCATTAAATAATAGATACGGTTTTTTTTTTTTTTTAGCAAAATTATGCAGACATTAATGCATATTATTGCCTTATTGGTATTAATAAAATTTCGCATTGTCGGCTTTTTCACTCAACTGATCATTGCATATTTAAAAAAAATTAAAGATTTTATTACTATTAATTTAATTTGTTAAGAGCTAAATTTTGGCATGTTTCAAATTTTCATATTTCCAAATTTGCTTTCCTCCCATTCCTTTAAATTAAAATATTTTGTTCACGAAGCCAGCGCAAATTCTAACATTAGCAAACAAATTAGAACAAATTAAGAGCTAAATATTGGCACTTTCGAAATTTCGTCATTCGAAATAGGAGTCTCGGTGGGACTAGCGTAAAGTCCCCCCCCCCCCCAATTTATCCTCAACCCGCAATAAAACTGATATATCTCTATAACTAAGCCAAAGCGAATACTAATATTATGCACCAAATTAAAGCTAATTGAGAGCTAAATTTTGGCACATTTGAACTTTCGATATTTTCAATTTTTCTCCCCCCCCCCCTATCTCTTTTTATTTTACATTGAAATATCTCGTTAACGAAGCTAGAGAATATTCTGATATTAAGCAGAAAATTAGAGCTAATTGAGAACTAAATATTAGCATTACGATTTTTCTTTCTTTTTCTTTTTTTCTTTCTTTCTTTTTTTTTTTTTTTTTTGTAATAGGGAGTCGGGTGTACCAGCGTTAACTTAGCCCTCACCCCCACCCCACAAAAAAAAAAAAAAAAAAACAGATATATCTCGATAACGTACCCAGATAGAATTCTAATATTAGAGAGCAAATTAGAGCTAATTGAGAGCTAAAATTTGGCATTTTTGAAATTACGAAATCTGTAATTTTGCTTTCCCCCCTTCCTTCCCCCTTTCCTTTAAATTGAAATATCTCGTTAACGAAGCCGGAGCAAATTCTGATATTAGAGAGCAAATTAGAGCTAATTGAGAGCTAAATATTGGCACTACCAAAATTTTTTTAGGTGTGATAGGGAGTCGGGTGTACTAGCGTTAACTTAGCCCCCCCACAAAACCAAAATTATGATATATCTCGATACCTAACCCAGATCGAATTCTAATATTAGAGAGCAAATTAGAGCTATTTGAGAGCTAAAATTTGGCATATTTGAAATTCCGATATCTGCAATTTTGCTTTCCCCCTTCCTTCCCCCCCTTTCCTTTAAATTGAAATATCTCGTTAACGAAGCCCGAGCAAATTCTGATAGTAGAGAGCAAATTAGAGCTAATAGAGAGCTAAATATTGGCACTACCAAAAATTTTTTAGTTGTGATAGGGAGTCGGGTGTACTAGCGTTAACTTAGCCCCCCCACAAAACCAAAATTATGATATATCTCGATACCTAACCCAGATCGAATTCTAATATTAGAGAGCAAATTAGAGCTAATTGAGAGCTAAAATTTGGCATATTTGAAATTTCGATATCTGTAATTTTGCTTTCCCCCCTTCCTTCCCCCCTTTCCTTTAAATTGAAATATCTCGTTAACGAAGCCGGAGCAAATTCTGATATTAGAGAGCAAATTAGAGCTAATTGAGAGCTAAATATTGGCACTACCGAAATTTTTTTATTTGTAATAGGGAGTCGGGTGTACCAGCGTTAACTTAGCCCCCCCACCCCACAAACAAACTGATATATCTAGATAACTTACCCAGATAGAATTCTAATATTAGAGAGCAAATTAGAGCTAATTGAGAGCTAAAATTTGACGTATTTGAAATTTCGATATCTGCAATTTTGCTTTCCCCCCTTCCTTCCCCCCTTTCTTTTAAATTGAAATATCTCGTTAACAAAGCCGGAGCAAATTCTAATATTAGAGAGCAAATTAGAGCTAATTGAGAGCTAATTCCTGACGTTCTTGAAATTTAAAATTTCGAATGTGGGGGGGCTAGCGTTAACTTGGCCCCCCCACCTTTAAACTTGTTATATCTCGATTCCATACCCAGAGCAAATTCTAATATTAGAGAGCAAATTAGAGATAATTGAGAGCTAATTCCTGATGTATTTGAAATTCAAAAACTCGAAGGTGGGGGGGCCAAGTTAACGTATCTTAAAAATTCCTATTGTCTAGACCGATTATTTACAAGTATTTTAGTGGTTGTTTAAAATTGCTTGAAGATTTTCTGCTTGTAGGTTTGCAATATTTGAGAATTAGTTGAATTTATGTATAAATAAAATTTAAAAATAAACATTTAAAGAAAAATTAATAAAATTTAAATTAAACATAAATTATTTTTATTTAAATTTTTAAACATAAACATTATTTTTTATTTTCTCTCAATCGTGTACATGGTAGAGGTAATATTGTTTTGGATTTGGATTCGAACTTTTGAAAGTGAGATTTTGATATATTTACACGTTTTGAAGTCCCCTGAATTCAAATATCAGTTTTCAGCAGTTGGTCTATGCTGTGTGCCTATGTGCGAGTCTTTTATTAAAATAATTTTAAAATAGATATTAACGGCCCTCTTCACTTACCGTCGCCGGAAGCCCGAGCCAATGTTATTATATGGGGAAATTTTCTTTACAAATAACTTATTAACTAATACATATTTTTAAATTCTGTTTTCACATTCAGAAAATTCCGAACTGTTAAATTGACGGACCTTTTTTAAAAATATATTTTTTTTTATATTTTATTTTGAAATTGCAAAATGAAAAAAAAAAAAAAAAAAAATCACATATTGAAAATTCGTATTTTGCAGCTTCAAAATAAAATATAAAAAATTAAAAAAATATTTTTTTTTTTTTTTTAAAGGCCCGTCAATTTTAACAGCTGGGAATTTTCAGAATGTGAAAACAGAATTTAAAAATATGTATTAGTTAATAAGTTATTTGTAAAGAAAAATTTCATACAATAGCATTAGCTTCGGCTTCCGGCGGCGGTGAGTGAAGAGGGCCCTTAACAGGAAATCTAAACTCTATATTCTAATTCCGTATCTCATAAGGATGCTACTTGAAACTCTTTATTGAGATCGAACACATGCCTTGTATACAGGCGCATACAAAAGTATTCAAATGCATCGGGCTGAATTTCAGGTTGATACAGTGTACAGTTAAATATCTTTAGGCTGCACTGCACAAAATGAAACATATATTAAAGTGAAAAAGAAATTTAAAGATATATATTGTATAATGAATAATAGTGGGGTTAATTTCCCCTTAGGTTAACATGGAATTTGGCTGACCTTGACTTAATGAATATTTTTACAACGGAGTGTCTTTTCCCTGCATCAGTTGTACTTTTGTAGTGAAAGTAGTTTTACAGGCAAGGTGAAAATAAAGTGGCAATTCATTCACGTTCAGAGTAGTCAACCTCGACCTAAAGTTTGGGGTTGCCTAAATCAAGAGAAAGTACATACTATTTGAGAAAGTTCACTCCACAGCTAAAGACTAGGAATTTCAATGTTGGTAAATATATAAAATAAAAAATATTGCATGAATGGAATGAAGATGATCATGATGAATTGGAACTTCGAAATTTATTCCGTGTAAAACGCTGAATCAACAATTGTTTTTGCTTGAAATCATAGCTCAACCTTCCATTTTGTTAAAAAATTAAATAAATAAAAATAGAAAAACTTAAGCTTGAATGCAATGTTAGAGCAGATAATGTTGCTACACTGATGCTTACTCTAATTATTCTGATGAAAACTTTTGCCAAATAATTTAACCCAAAACGATTGCTGCCGAATAGTTTGTGCCTTTCATGATGTTAATTTGCAGGTAAATATAGCCATAATATTTTTATACAAAAATATATAGGAGGGAAAGGAGCTTAAATCTGAATTCTGCTATGTAATTTCTGAAAATAATATTCATAGTATAAGTAAGTTTATTAATTTATGTGTATAGAGCTTGGAAAATTTCTTGCAAGTAAGAGGGCCCCGAAGTGATGGAGTTATCACAGCTTCAGACGTTAATCAAAATCCTAAATACAGTAAGACCCCGCTTAGCGCGGGGGATACGTTCCAGAGCGTAATGCGAAACAGCGCGCGCACAATTTCAGGGAATCCACAGGGGAAATAAAAGAGCGCTAAACCGAAACAACGCTAAATGAAACAGCGTTAAGCGGGGTCTTACTGTATATTATGATGATACTAATTAAGATGTAATTATATATTCATCAATTATAATTCATCAGTTATTAGCTTAAAATAATTTTTGCTTTTATTTCTAGGTGCAAAATGAAGAAAAGTTGACAGTTTCTTTTGAAGCATACGATAAACAATTTATTTTAGATATGTCTATGAATTCTTTCCTATTCCCTTCTCATTATTTCGAAAAGCATCATGAAAACGGTTCGCATGTCATACGTTCACCTATGAAAGAAGTAAGTTGTCAAATTATTACAAATCTTCTCTTTGAATTCAACTTCTTTTAGTATGAATATATAAGAATATTAGCTAATATTCGTTTAAATTTGTATATGTGTTGATTTCGTATTTGAAATTCATGTAATATATTTATGTTTCAGTTTTTACTTTCCGAACACTATAGTGAAGAAAGTATTGTAATCATGTCAAAAACCCGAATTTCAGATTTTTATATTTCTATACGTTTCAAGTTTCAAGGTAACCTGAGTCCGTTTTCACTATTTTTACAATTGTGTGTGTGTGTGTGTGTGTATGTCTGTGAGTGAACACGCTAGCGTCTAAACGCTTTGTTCGAATAAGCTGAAAGTTGGTACGTATATTGTAAGTCTCCATAGCACGAACCCTATTGATTTTGGTGAATCTAGCACTTAAGTTTTTTTACAGGGACACCAGGAAAAATTCTTTATCATTATGGCCTATGGGACCAAATTTTTAAAAGTTTGATAGCGTCTAAACGCTTTATTAATTTGAGCAAAAAATTTGTATACGTGTTATAAATCACAGTTGCACCAACTGTATACATTTTGGTGAATTTAGCACTTAGTTTTTTTACAGGGACGCAAAGAAAATATCTTTATCATTATGGCCTATGGGACCAAATTTTTAAAAGTGCGATAGAATCTAAAAGCCTTATTCAATTGAGCTGAAAATTTATATGAATATTATAAATCACTGTTGCACTAACTATAAGCATTTTAGTGAATCTAGCATTTATAGGTTTTTACACGGACACAACGAAAAATACTTTATCATTATGATCTATGGGCTCAAAGTTCAGTAGCGTTAAATAAATCATCGTGTAATATATGGAGAAAAATACTCACACTCTATTATGGTTTTCTCTCTTTTGTTTGTTTAACAACTCCTCTTTCTTTACTTTATCTACAAAACTGTTAAGTACTCAGTGTTCGGAAAGTCGAGTGGAGTCACTCCAGATTTTTTTTTTTTTTTTTTTTTTTTTAACATTAAACAATAAAAATGAAGTAACACCACTTATCCTTTGTATAGACTTGTAAAAATCCAATTGCGTGTGGCAATTACAGGGATGAGATTTTTTAGCTGAATTCTGGTTTTTATAGATTTAGCTTTTCAGCTTTTATTTTGTCGTTGACATTTATTTATTATTTTTTAATAGATTGAAGAATTTTAAAAATATATTTCTTACTTCGATAATGATTAATTGAATGATTTTGTCATTAAAATTCTAGTTTCTCATTTCATTGTCTTGCTTTTGGATATAGTTCCATCTTTGTCTTTTTACCAATCTCATCTCTGCAATTAAACAAAATAAAAAGTCTTCTTAAAATTATTAAATAACTTGCCACTTTTTTTTTTTTTTACTCCCCTGATTATTAATTGTATAAAATTACAAGTATATCATTTTTTTTTTTTTTTACACTTGTGGGGATGTATATTTATGTATTAAAAAAAGAAAAAAAAAATTATTCGCATATTGGGGTCGGAGGGAGCGCTTGCCTCCTCCAGCAAAATTCTAATCGATAAAAATTAATTCTATTTAAAGCTTTAAAACTGTCTTTAGAATTTCTATGGGAATCTAAATTTTCAAATAAATTTTTTTATATCACAAAGATAGAGGCAAACTGACCGGATTACAAATTTTTTCTTTCAATGCCAAAAAAACCCCCAAATTAAAACCATTATTTAAGTCTTTTAAATGTTCTTAATTAGTGATATTTTGTAATTAATACTATTGTAATTAATACTACTAGTATACTACTAATTATTTTTCTTGAATAATTTTCATTTATTGTTAAAATGAAATTTTTTGAGCCCCTCCCACGAGTTTTGGATTTCTACACCCCACAGAAAGAAGCTGTATAATTTTTGTAAATAAAATATCTTAGCTTAAGTTACATGCAATAAAAAATTAATAAAAATAAATTGTTGGTGCTTTTATTCAGACTTAGACTTGTTTAATAATCTGAATAAACCATTTAATTGAATTGAATTTCTAAAATGTACCAAAAGTTTTACAGTTTTCAATTTGCCCCTTCCTAAAAAAATTTTCAAGGATACCACTGCTCATATTTATTTTTATTTATTTAAATCATCTATTTTCTATTTTACCTTTCTTATTATTTATGCATATTAATAATTTGTATTATTTTAAAAACTACATTGTCACAATTACTTACTTAACAAAATTTGCTTTTTGTAAAAATATTTAAGGATTAATTTACTTTAAGTGGATGTTATGTTTTGTAAATTACTGTCTTAGAATTACTGAAATTTGTTTTCTTATGCATTGTAATATGGCAATATTTAAGTGTATTAAATTTTTGTGAAAACTTTTCAATTTAATAAAATAAAATTCAGAATTATTGTTTATGTTTTTTTAAGCACTGCCTGCTAACTTATATATATATATATTATTTATTTTTCATACTTTACCATTTTTGATTTTACATGATTAAAGTTTAATAGAATTTTCTAAAGACATTTGTGTGTTGCTTTGTTGATTCTTGTATAAATTAATTTAAAAAGAAATATTTATACATTTGGCTTTGGGGGGCAATAAGTAGAGACTGTACCTTAGTTAGATTTGTTTTTAATCTTAAAGAAATATTTAAATTTAACTTTGAAAAACAATTCTTCAAGAAGTATGTCTTGTATATTGTATTATCTTCTTTTATTTCATGTTCAAATAGCAGAATTCAAAAACCAGAATTTGAAAAACTTCATTTTTGAATAATGAGATGCCCAAAAATAGAAAACAATAAAAATCCCATAGGATTATATAGGAAAGCGAAGAGAGGAAGAATAAATCTGTTTGATGTAGAGCCTTAACTTTTTTTTTCTGTCTTTTTTTTTTTTTTTTTTTTTTTTTTAACTCCCAATAATTAAAAGTTAATTTCTTTTATGTTGTTTTATTTGTAGAATCCTAGTCATTGTCACTATCAAGGGCAACTAAGAAACACAAATAATTCTTTCGTTGCTATCAGCACTTGTAATGGATTAAGGTGAGTGTGTATAATTTTTTATTATTTATATATTAATTATTTTTAGAGAGATACTTGGAGGGGGTAAATCAGTCAGTCACCTGGTGCATGAAAAATTAAAAGGTTGTAAAATACATAAAATGCTTTTGTTGATAATAATAAAAAAAAAAAACTTTTTGAAATATATTAACAGGGGTACTAAAACTTGTTGACTTCATATCATAATTTATTAGAGAGTTTACAACTTTTACCATTTTAGAAATTTTATTCAAACCTATTATTTAAAAAAATTAAATTAATAATCCAACTTTGAATTATTTTCAACTTCTTTTATCTCATATGACATTAATGAAAAAAATTTAGGGTTTTATCCACATTTCATGTATTGTATATCAGTCCCCCCAACCAACACCAAAATAATAATAAAATTAATTAATAAATTAAATTAAATATATATAAATGTTGATATATGAATGGCATGATAAATAAAATCTGTATGAATTGGATTAAATTCAAAGAGGAAATTATACAAATTGTTTCTATGATTGCTTTTCAGGAACTATTACTATACCATATAAAGAATCAAACCTTACTTGCGCACTCAATCTTTTTTTTTTTTTTTTTTTTTTCCCTCTCTAAATAAAATTTGTTTATAATTGTAAAAAAAAAAAAAATTTTTTTCCCTCTGAGATTATGCAATTTTAAATTCATCAACACCTTCAAAATAATAATAATAATCTGTTCACCCCCCCCCCAAAAAAAAAAATAAAATAAATAAAATAAAATAAAAGATTTAAGTCATAATTTGTCTCTCATCTGCAAAACTCTTTTTGCTCCTCACTTTTATTTCTGTATCAATTGAATACACCTTGCATTGGAAATTTTTTCATAAAAATTTAAATATGTAACTTTTAAATTAAATATAAAAATTCTAAATACTTATTTACCTTTATATATATTTGATTACGGAGGTGGGGTGGTGTTGTACGGCTGGTTGGTTGGGTGGGATTGTGAAATTAAATTTAAAAAGAAAAAAAAGCAGAAGGCTTGTTGCATTTACTTTGTAATACTATGCAAACTTTCTTTTTCCATTAAAATTTCAGTTTCTTCTTTATTGAGTTGTCAACTATTCTTAAAATTCTCATCATACTATTAAATACATTGTAATCACTCAGTGAATTTCATTGTTGTTTTGTGGTTTCCTTGCTATTCATCTGCTTTGAAATTTCGCTTTTTTAAATCCATTTGACTCCTATTCTGGTCGTGGCAGGCTGGGTGAGTGTTGCCAGTGTGAAACTAGTTTAACCCCACAGGCTAGTCACAAGTCTTGCCGCCTGCCTCCTTCCTTCCTATCTTAAGTTTCTTAAATCATTTTTTCTTAAATTTTGATAATGTTATGGATTTAAGTTAAGATTTGTTGTGTTACTTTAATGATTCGTTTGTTTTGCAGGCTGTTAATTAATAAATCTGGTTTCTTTAAATTTGTGTATTTCATCCCCTGATATTTTTTTTTTTTTTCATTTTTCTGAACATCTCAAAGAATTTTTAATCTTATTGGTAATTGGTGTTTCAGTGATCTTGTATCTGTTGCTTGGCTTCTACTATGCTTAATAGATCATCATTATATAGTAAAATAATAATAATTTAAAAAGTACTTGATAAACAATGTTTATTTATTATTATTTATGTATTTGTTTATTTTAACTTAGTTTTTTTATTAACATGACATTTCACTTTTTCTAGTGGTATTATTAATGATGGCATTGAAACATATTACATTGAACCTCATCATGAAACTAACAATAATACTCATTTTTTATTTCGAGCTGAAGATCTAAAGCCTCACAATCTAACTTGCGGTATGTTTTATGTTCAGTTTATACAAAAATTACTTTTATTAATAATAAAAACTTTCATGTATTTGCATTGTAAAATTATTGTAAATAATTGTTTTTAAATTGAAAAATAATCTCTAGGTGTTGCTGATCCTCCAGATTTTTTATTGAAATCTGATGTTTTAAAGACTCTTAAAAGGGTAAATACTATTGTTTTTAATATTTTTAAATTAAATGTAATTTCTTTACATACATGTCTAAGCTATATTAATTAAATTATACATGTCATTTTTAAAATTTCAGTATAAGCGATCAACTGTGTTACAAGAACCATATAAAAGCAATGAGAAATCCCGATATGTTGAGCTTATAATTGTAAATGATAACAAAGAAGTAAGTGGCAAAATATATAATTCAAATTGTTATTGGTATGTCAATTAGTTAACAGTTTACTTGTTTACTATAAATTTTATGAGTTTAGTATTTTCACTTATTATTGTAAATATTGTATGTAAACATACTTTTTATTGCAAATGTTTTAAGCATCTAAAATGAGGAACTGAGATTGAACATTTTTTAATGGTTTTCTCTTTTTGTGAATCCTTGTCCAATTTTTGGTGTAATTAAGCATATAAATATAACACAAAATCAGTATCACTAAAGAATAATACTTTTAAGTGTTCTGTTTTATTTTGCCAGTTAATTTACTAACGACTAATATATTTTGTGGGTAACTCTCTAGTTGTTACTATTTCTCTAGATTATTTTATGAGACAGATATTTCAAGGTGCAAAACATTAAAGTTCAAAGAAAAAAATGAATAGCCTATTTAAAAAAAAAACTTATTATATATGGCAAATTGCACTAAAAGGTATCAAGCTAACATTTAAAGTGTACATCATTAAAGAATAATATTTTTAATTGTTTCAATTTGCCTGTCAGTGTTTAAAAAAACAATGAGTAAAGCTAGACTTGAATTTGTTCAGAATTTCTTTATATCAATTTTTGAAAACGGTATTTTTTGTGTAATTTTGAATACAGAAATGTAATTAAATTTCTTTTACAAGTTTTCATGAAATTGACTTTTTATTTATATATGATTTATTTATTTTTAAGTTATACGAGTACTATAAATTTTGTTTATTTTTAAGATGGTAATAATGGGCTAATTTTTATTTTATAGTTTAAAGAATTCAAATCGGATAAGGATGCTGTATTTGAAAGAAGCAAAGAAATTGCAAACATTGTGAATGGGGTATGATGTTTGTTAGCTTTCAATATTTGAAACTTTTTTTTTTTTTTAAAAATACATTTTCTATTTTATTCTATACTTTTCTCATTTATAAAAAAGCATAAATTTTGTTATTGCTCTATTGTTGTCAAAGTTTTCAGAAGTAATGTGACTGTTGTCTTGTTGGTCATTGGTGTTTCAGTGATCTTGTATCTGTTGCTTGGCTTCTACTATGCTTAATAGATCATCTTTATTTTATATATATATATATATATATATATATATATATATATATAAAGCATGTTAATAAATTGTTTCGAAGTAAACTATGTCTAAAAGAGTGACCATATATTTCAGAAAATGCCTTTAGTGCAGAAACATTCCCAGAGGTTCAAATAAAAAAAAATAGATTTTTTTTTTTTAGGTAATTTCTTAATTTATTGTAAATGACAAAATATGCTAAAAAGTATCCCATTTATTTCTTACATTATTTTGCACTAAAGCATTAATATTTTAATTTATTTTTCTCCAAACGAATGTTAAACCAGCATTTTATTTTCTAACAGAGAACCACTGTATGAGAAAAGGAGTGATTTTGAAGTGACAGCTGCATAATAATCCATTCAAGATGCCTAGCACTTCTTATCTTAAGGCCATACATTAGTTGGATTGCCTGTTTCTTTCTTCCCATGTTATGCAATGGGATTTTTGCTGCTTCGTTTTATAAGAACATCTCATTGCTTTTCGAATAGGTTGTCTTTTAGCTTAATGAGCAAAATATATATATATATATGTGTGTGTGTGTGTTTTAATAAATTTAAATATTTCGTTGAGATTGAAACTTAGGGTCCTAAATTTTTTAATGAAATAAAATAGTATTTAAATTAATTTTTTTTTTTAAATAAATGTTCATTAAGGTAAAAGGCAACATATTCAAAAAACAGAATTCAAAAAACTTCACATTTTAATGAGATATTCCTATAAAACGAAGCAACAAAAATCCCATAATATAGCATGGGAAGGAAAAAAACAAGGAATATGACTGATGTACAGCCTTAAGCTTTTTAACACTCTAACAAAACCTAAAAAACATCAGGATATTAGGTTTTATTAAAAATTAAAACAGGACTGAAAACTCAAAATAAAATTATAAGTGATTCAGTTGAAATGCTTAGGACAAGTATAAATACTCTCGTTACACTTACTCAGCATAAAAAAATTTCCTGAAGTATAACTATTGATGAGAAACCAAAAAACTTAAGAAATAAAAAAAATCACAAATTTTGATATTGTTCTGTCAATGTCATTAACGTGTTTAGAAGTAGTGTTAACTGACATAACTTTGTGTCTAGTTATAGTTCTGTTAACTGACATAAATTTGAGATCCAAAGTTATAGTCAAGATCTTCATACAAAGCTCAGTTTCCTTACCAAAATCTGTGCTAGGTCCCCTTAGAAAGATCCCCATAGAGGGCATCTCTCCCTCTTAGGCCTATGACCCTAAGTACAGACAACTGGCCATAACCTGAACACCTTACCAAAACCTGCAGTGTTCACTGCACAAGTATCGTAATTGTAAAATTTGAAATTTTGAGAGGTGCACTCTGTTAGAGATGGAAGATGAGCAACATTTCTAAAAACTATATCTGTTTCATATTTGATTCAATTTCCTATGGCTGAATAACAACAAAGAAAAGTTGAAACAATGAAATATGAGGACTAATGAGTTCAAATTCAGCTTATCAATTAAATTATAAGTCAAAAAATTTATTCTTACACCATGCTTATACTTACCTCATTTCACCCTATGAAAGATTCAAATTTAGTTAATAAACTGTTTAATTTTAAACAGTGAAACATTATTTTAAATTACTTTTTATCTAAATTTATCATATAGTTGCAAAATATGTAGTTATTTATAAAAGAGCAAAAATTTGTTATTTATTTATCTACTTATTTTAATATTCCAGTTGTATGCTCCTCTGAATATTTTCATCGCTTTAGTTGGAGTTATTATATGGTCAGACCATGATGAAATTCATTTATCAGCCGACGGAGATGCTACTTTAACAAATTTTTTACACTATCGCAGAGAAAGACTTGCTCAAGATCACCCAAATGATAATGCTCAGCTTATAACGTAAGTAAATAAATATTTTTAATTATTAATTTTATATTTTTGACAAAACAATATGATACTTTAAGTGCTAAAAAAGAATTATTACTTATATAATATTAAACAGATTTATGAGAAAAATAAAATAACACGATATCCACCCAAAATACCTTAAAATTCTTAGCTGTTTAACAGTAATTGTATTATTATTCTTTAGCATTTATTTTTTAGTTAAAATTTTCAGTTATTGCAATTACTTTTGACTGTATGGCATTATTAAAATTGAAAAGTCTTACTTCAATATTTAGTGGGAGAAAAGGGAAAATTTCCTATTTAGCCTGGTAAAAAATTACCTCTTTTGATGTGTGTGTGTTTTTCTTTTGTTAATTCAATTATTATTTTAAATAAAATGTATTTATCATGATTAAAACCAGATTATCATTTTTTTTTTTTTTTTTTTTTTTCCTTCTTATAAAAAGGTTTTGGTTAGTGTTTTAAAAAAATTCTAAATCTGATTTTCTCTGAATGGCTGCAGTATGTAACTCCTTATTATTATTCTTATTATTATTTTTAGAAAAATATCAAATTATAAGCAACAATGTGTGTGTAAACTTTTTCAGTTTTTTTTTTTTTTTTTTTTTTTTTACATATTAAAAAAAAAAAAAAAAAAAAAAAAAAATTGCTATCAATTGGACACAAAATATTTTCTATATCTGCAATGTTACATATCTTCATGCACTTACCAAGTTCCAAAGTTTGAATTTTACACATGTAAATACAAAGATGAATTATGAGGAACTGAGATTTTAATTCAAAATATCCTAAGGATAAATTTATAAATGAATCATACAGACCATTGATTTATAATCCTAAAATATTGCTCCTTTTTTTTTTTTTTGTTCTATTTATTAATTTTTTCTTTGGTAATACATATATTTTCCTTATTAATATAGATTAAAATTGTAAATATTCCACCAAATATATTTCAGAGCTGTAACATTTGATGGAGGTGTTGTTGGAAAAGCATTGAAAGGTCCTATTTGTACTTATGAATATTCTGGAGGTGTAAATATGGTATGTTGTCTTTTGCTCATGATAACATTTTATTATAATTTCTTAAAATTATGCACAGTTTTCATCAAGGATGAAACATTTCAGGGGATAGTTCTGAGTTCAGGGGTTCTGAAAATTTTTCTGACTGAATTTTCTGTTGTATTATTTTGTCTTTATTGAAACTTCTTGTTTTGAATGTTTAATTGGTCTTATAATGTATTAAAAACTCTTCAAGTATAACTTACTATAGGTGTAAATGCATACTTTCAATATTATCTACATGATATATCTTTAATAAGTCTCCTGCTGCCATGCCATTCATAATTTGAGCAGCAGTTTTCAGATTTTTTTATACATTAAGTTGTTTCACTCCTGATTCATCTGAGAAGATAGCATGCACTTTTAGAAATGAGTTTTATGTGATAATTCTGCAATTTGATCAGTACATATTTTTTATTTAGATTTTTATGTTTCATTTTAACAGAATTTTTAACTGGAAAAGTTTGTTTAATTGTAAAAATATTTTTGATTATTGTATTGTGTTGTTTTTCACATAGATTTAATCTGAATTACTTTATAAAAAGATATATTCATATACAACTATGAGTTTATGAGTTTTACTTTATTGCATTTAACATTTCTTTTGCCGCCTTTTTTTTTTTTTTTAATTAATGAAAGGTAATGCTTAATTATTTAGACATGAAACAATTGCTGTGATTCATTATTTAAAGCTCTTGCTTACTTTCTTCATCTTTCAATTACAATTATTTGATGTATTTTACTGTAAATTGTTAAAAACCCACTTTGCATTATTTATATATTTTAAATTAACAACTCAATTTAATTTTTCTACCTTTGCAGGATATACCTTTGTATTAGTAAAACAAACCCACAAACAGTTGGGGTGTTTAGAATAAATTTAATGTTTTTGTGCTGATTTTGCATAAAGGCATGGAAGTATGTGCAGTAAATACATATATGAGTGTGTACTAGGATATTTTACCATGTTTTTATTAACTTCGATTCTTGTTTGTTTGTCCAGTACAAATCTTGCAATCTATTATTAACTAACTTCCCGACTAGCAAGACATTTGAAACTTTCAAAATAGCTCAGAACACAGGGACAATGCATTTTTTAAATACTTTTAGTCATTATAACTTTATGATTTAAACGAAGTCATTAAAACATTATATAAATAAATATTAAACAAAATACCTTATTATTCGACTTCGTGCGTTGCAGAAGAGCTCTTTTCGGACGGGGGGCCCCTTCCGTCTTCAGTGTCGTCCGCACTTCGCGGCTGGCAGTCGTAGGTTTGATGTTTTTCCTTAAGTAGGTGCCGCCATATTTCTCCCATCTCTGCCGACTCGTGGTCATTAATTGCGTCACTATGATGCGCGATCTCTATGCTTTCACGGATATACGCGTAGGTGGAGTTGTTATAGTTTGCTATTTTTTCTACATTTTCAAAATCAATTTCTATGTCATCTTCAAAATATTTTCTAGCTAGCGCGGTGGTACGGCGATTAAATTTAATATCGTTTTTATGTTCTTTTACCCTTGTCTTAATCTTCCTTTTGGTGACTCCTATATATTTAAATTCTTTATTTTCTTTATTTTTTACGGGAATTTTATAGATACCTGCAGTTTCGGTGGGGGGGATCGAATCTTTATCGCTTCTTATTAATTGATATATATTGGGATTGGGTTTAATGGGAATATTAACGTTAAATTTATTAGCGGTGTGTTTTATTTTATTTGAGGTGCCTTGATTATAGGGAATAGAAAAGGTGTATTTTGTGGAAGTTTTTTGGGCATCTGGAATATTGTTTAATTGTTTTAATCGTTTTCTGTACAAGTGGTTGACTAATGTTTTGGGGTATCCTGCATCGATTGTTAATTTATTGATGAATTTTAATTCTTTTCTTAATTCTTTTTCATCTGAGCAAATAAGAATGGCACGATTAATATAGCTGCGTATGGTATTAATTTTGTATCTGTAGGGGGTTTTGCTTTTATTACTAATGATTTCGTTACTTGCGGTAGGTTTTCTGTATACTGTGGTTTTGAATTTGTTATTATCTTTAATGATTTTGACGTCTAAGTAGTTGATTTCCCCGTTATTTTCGTGTTCAAAAGTGAATTTGATATTGTTATCTAATTTGTTTAATTGGTTTAAGATTTCATCGCTATTGTAATTATCTTTAATAACGGCAAACACGTCGTCAACGTAACGGACCCAGAATTTAATTTTATTTCCTAGTTGTTTGGTGATTTGATTTTCCATAAGTCTTAATTTATATTCTGCAACTATGCCTGATATGGGGGACCCCATAGGGACGCCCATATTTTGTTTGTAGATAGTGTTATTAAATTGAAAATAGCTTTCTTTTAAAATTAGATTACTTGTTGAAATTAGTGTGTTTGCAATGGGTGTTTCATATTTCTCTTTAATTGCATTATTAATGATTTCGGATATTTCGTTTATGTCAATGGAGGGGTATAAATTTACAACGTCGAAGCTAATAAGATAATCATTTTGGTGTAAGGAAACTTCTTTTAATTGTTTAATAAAATCTTCAGTTGAGTGTAAACTAGTATGGGAGGGGGGTAGGAGTTCGCTATATATTTTGGTCATGTATTTTTCTAGCGGATACGTTGGTCCTTCTTTCTTATTGACAATGGGCCTGAATTTTGGAGGATTTTTGTGGTCTTTGTAACGTCCAAATAAACGGGGGGTGTTAGGGGCAAAATTATTAATATAGGGAGGTTTGTTATTAGGCCAATTACCTTTTTTGATTAACTGTTGGACTTTATTAATAAGCTTTCCGTTGGGGTCGATTGATAATTTGGTGGCATTAATCTCTTTTATAGTTTCTTGTATTTTATTTTCGTAATCGGTACGATTGAGAACGGCGATTTTGCGTGTTTTATCTGTAAGTGTACAGGTTATATTTCTATTTTTCTTAAGTTGTTTTAGGGTTTTTAGGTCAGCTTGATTAATATTATTGTGCTTGTCTTTTATGTTTTTGCTAATGAGATCGTGGGCAACGTTACGTACAGTATTTTTACATTCTGTCGAGGTTTTATTTATAGCGGTCTCAATTTTGGCTATTGAATCTTTAACATTAATAGGTTGTTCAAGAATGAATTTGGGGCCAAGTTTCAATAATGCATCTTCGTGGCTGTTAAAATTATAATCCGAAATGTTAATATATTGTTGTTCTTTTATCTTTTTCTCATTTAGAAAATCTCGATTAACCCACCCCCTAAGTTTTTTATTGTGTTTTTTAATCGCGATGTTCCTTTCAATATTATTATAGATTTCAATCTTCATCTGACTGACTACAATGACTGCTTTAATGAATTAAAGATGAAGATTGAAATCTATAATAATATTGAAAGGAACATCGCGATTAAAAAACACAATAAAAAACTTAGGGGGTGGGTTAATCGAGATTTTCTAAATGAGAAAAAGATAAAAGAACAACAATATATTAACATTTCGGATTATAATTTTAACAGCCACGAAGATGCATTATTGAAACTTGGCCCCAAATTCATTCTTGAACAACCTATTAATGTTAAAGATTCAATAGCCAAAATTGAGACCGCTATAAATAAAACCTCGACAGAATGTAAAAATACTGTACGTAACGTTGCCCACGATCTCATTAGCAAAAACATAAAAGACAAGCACAATAATATTAATCAAGCTGACCTAAAAACCCTAAAACAACTTAAGAAAAATAGAAATATAACCTGTACACTTACAGATAAAACACGCAAAATCGCCGTTCTCAATCGTACCGATTACGAAAATAAAATACAAGAAACTATAAAAGAGATTAATGCCACCAAATTATCAATCGACCCCAACGGAAAGCTTATTAATAAAGTCCAACAGTTAATCAAAAAAGGTAATTGGCCTAATAACAAACCTCCCTATATTAATAATTTTGCCCCTAACACCCCCCGTTTATTTGGACGTTACAAAGACCACAAAAATCCTCCAAAATTCAGGCCCATTGTCAATAAGAAAGAAGGACCAACGTATCCGCTAGAAAAATACATGACCAAAATATATAGCGAACTCCTACCCCCCTCCCATACTAGTTTACACTCAACTGAAGATTTTATTAAACAATTAAAAGAAGTTTCCTTACACCAAAATGATTATCTTATTAGCTTCGACGTTGTAAATTTATACCCCTCCATTGACATAAACGAAATATCCGAAATCATTAATAATGCAATTAAAGAGAAATATGAAACACCCATTGCAAACACACTAATTTCAACAAGTAATCTAATTTTAAAAGAAAGCTATTTTCAATTTAATAACACTATCTACAAACAAAATATGGGCGTCCCTATGGGGTCCCCCATATCAGGCATAGTTGCAGAATATAAATTAAGACTTATGGAAAATCAAATCACCAAACAACTAGGAAATAAAATTAAATTCTGGGTCCGTTACGTTGACGACGTGTTTGCCGTTATTAAAGATAATTACAATAGCGATGAAATCTTAAACCAATTAAACAAATTAGATAACAATATCAAATTCACTTTTGAACACGAAAATAACGGGGAAATCAACTACTTAGACGTCAAAATCATTAAAGATAATAACAAATTCAAAACCACAGTATACAGAAAACCTACCGCAAGTAACGAAATCATTAGTAATAAAAGCAAAACCCCCTACAGATACAAAATTAATACCATACGCAGCTATATTAATCGTGCCATTCTTATTTGCTCAGATGAAAAAGAATTAAGAAAAGAATTAAAATTCATCAATAAATTAACAATCGATGCAGGATACCCCAAAACATTAGTCAACCACTTGTACAGAAAACGATTAAAACAATTAAACAATATTCCAGATGCCCAAAAAACTTCCACAAAATACACCTTTTCTATTCCCTATAATCAAGGCACCTCAAATAAAATAAAACACACCGCTAATAAATTTAACGTTAATATTCCCATTAAACCCAATCCCAATATATATCAATTAATAAGAAGCGATAAAGATTCGATCCCCCCCACCGAAACTGCAGGTATCTATAAAATTCCCGTAAAAAATAAAGAAAATAAAGAATTTAAATATATAGGAGTCACCAAAAGGAAGATTAAGACAAGGGTAAAAGAACATAAAAACGATATTAAATTTAATCGCCGTACCACCGCGCTAGCTAGAAAATATTTTGAAGATGACATAGAAATTGATTTTGAAAATGTAGAAAAAATAGCAAACTATAACAACTCCACCTACGCGTATATCCGTGAAAGCATAGAGATCGCGCATCATAGTGACGCAATTAATGACCACGAGTCGGCAGAGATGGGAGAAATATGGTGGCACCTACTTAAGGAAAAACATCAAACCTACGACTGCCAGCCGCGAAGTGCGGACGACACTGAAGACGGAAGGGGCCCCCCGTCCGAAAAGAGCTCTTCTGCAACGCACGAAGTCGAATAATAAGGTATTTTGTTTAATATTTATTTATATAATACTTTTAGTCAACTGGTTCGGGTCCCCGCTGATCTCAGCAGCGTTTATATGATTCAACAAGAATTTATTTAACTAACTTCCCAACTAGCTAGACATTTGAAACTTTCAGAATAGCTCAGAACACAATACCAATGCATTTTTTTTAATACTTTTAGCCAACTGTTTCAGGTCCCCGTTGCCTTCGATAGCGTTTATTATGGGGTTCAACAATCATGTAACTTCCCGACAAGCTAGAAGACATTTTGAAACTTTCGTATAGCTGAGAACAAGGTGACAATGCATTTTTAAAATACTTTTAGCCGGCTGTTTCGGATCCCCGCTGCCTTCAACAGCATTTATTATATGGTTCAACAATCATGTAACTTACCCGACTAGCTAGACATTTGAAACTTTCAGAATAGCTTAGAACACGGTGACAATGCGTTTTTTAATACTTTCAGCCAACTGTTTCGGATCCCCGCTGCCTTCGGCAGCATTTGTTATATGATTCATCAGAAAATTTATTTAACTAACTTCCCGACTAGCTAGACATTTGAAAATTTCAGACTAGCTCAAAACACGGTGACAATGCATTTTTTTTTTTTATACTTTCAGCCAACTGTTTCGGATCCCCACTGCCTTCGGTAGTGTTTATATGATTCAACAGAAAATTTAAAAACATGGCATATAAAAAGTTCTTTTAATCTTGTAATTATTTGTAGTTTGTTCACCATTTTATATTTTTGGTCTTTAAATCATTACCTTGATGATATTTTTTTGAACCATTTAATTTTCATTTCTGGTATAAATTATTGTAAGAAAAAACTTTCTTTTCTTTTTTAACAATACTTTATAAAACTGTGACTTGATGCTAAACAAATACAATAGAGTTAAATATACATAAACATTAAAAACGGCAAAAAAAAAAAAAAAATACATACTGCAGTTTCAGTTACATTAAACATACCAACATCAGTGCAAAATAGAAAAAAGGATTGTTGCTTCTTTATATATAAACAGAAGAGAAAATTCTAAATCCTTATTAAATCTGCATAATTGGGAGATTTATTTGAGGTATTAACCAATAAGAAATTAGCTAATACCTCCATGGCTCAGTGTTTCTTAATTTCCTATTGGCTAACACCCCCATAATTCCACAATTCTATTGACTGTTAATCCACCTCTTGAATCAGTTTCCCTGTTTAAATTTAGGTTCCCTGTTTAAATTAATCCATTTTATTATTTTGCATTGATGACAGTAGGAGTAGCACTACTGAAGCTGCAGTATACAAAATTTGTTTTTTCTTTTGCTGTTTTTAACATTGATGTATATTTACTTTATTGTAACTTTGTTCTTTATAGGAACATTACAGTTAATAAAACTACTTTTCTAATTAACATTACATTTTCCCCCTGTTTAATATCATGTTTTTACATATTAAGGAATTATTTGTTTGAAAATAACGTTTTATTTCTACTGTAACTAATTTATGATTACGTTTGTTAACAGGACCATAGTCATGTTGTTGGACTCGTTGCTACAACAGTTGCCCATGAACTAGGTCATAACTTTGGCATGGAGCATGATACTGATGAATGTCAGTGTGTTGATGACAAGTGTATTATGGCTCCTTCTTCTAGGTAACTTTATCGGTTTGCTTACAAGAAAATTTTCTTTGTATTTTTACCAAAAATACTTATTTAATTTAATTTTTTTAATTTCATAATTCAGTTCTACAAGTCCTCGTCATTGGTCTTCATGTTCTTTAGAGTATTTAGATTTGGCATATTCCCAGGGAATGGATTATTGCCTGAAAAATCATCCTTCCGATATCATTGGTCCTATGTGTGGTAATGGTTTTCTTGAAAAAGGAGAAGAATGTGACTGTGGACTCAGTGAAGTAAGTGTTTAATTTATTCTCGGGCATTTTAGGTGTAATATTTCTATGAAATGTTTTGTAAAGCAGGAAGAAATATATAAATAATAAAATAAAAATAAATAATAAAAAATTTTAAAAATCCACAGTTAAAAGATTATATTTCTTGTTCTTCGCAATTAGTGTTCTCAAAGCCAAAGCTTGTGCATGGGAAATGCCAGGTTCAGTTCCAATTTGTGCTCATGAACCTAACCATTTTAAGTTTTCTGTGGTTTTCTCGAAAACTTGTATAAATACAGGTGCAAAGAGACCATTATAAATACCCTGCAAAGAGACCATTTTCTTAGAAATGGTCTCTTTGCAGGGCTATCCCACCCAGGCCTAGGGTCCAAGCATTTTCAATTGGCCTTACTCCCAAATACCAAGCACCTTTGTAGTTAGTCTCGAAACTTGAAGGACTGACTAAGAATGTGTTGTAGTTTTTACCTGTAGATGAAAAGAGTAATCACAAAGAAATAATATACTTTTTAAGAACTTGGTTTTTGCACTTTGTTGCAGTAAGGTTTTTACAGTATTAATTACATTAAATGATTTCTTTACTCACTGTATTTTGATCAGTGTAATCTTTACCGATGGGGTTCTGCCATGGACAGAGTGTATGAGAATAAAAAGTATGCTCGTTGATTTTACTGTGGCTATTAAAACAGAAATGCAATTGATATCTGTAGTACTTGTACTTGAATCTGTGGTTGTCAAATATGCCATTTGCCTCTGCCTTGTGGTCAATAATTAGGGATCGCACATTGAACATATGATATTGTAAATTCCTTGATGCTTTATGCAATGCTTTTTGAACAATAAATGTGTCTTTTTGAATAGTCTTTTTTGTGCACTATATATTAATGCGAGAAATGCATAAGAGATGAAAATTTGTGTGAATTTTTAAAAGATAATTTTATACATTTTAATCCTTTTTTGTAATTTCCCTGTAATGCTACATGTAATGCTCTTTTAACCATCACATTATCTATAACTTTGAAACAATAAATGTTCCTTTTTGAATAATCTTATTTTTACACTTTAATATACTGTGTAATATTAATGCTAGAAACGTTTAGGTAGTATTTTGGAAGTCATTATTATGTATATAATTTTAATCAAAGTGTGCATAATTTGAAAGAATTAAATCCAGATTTGTTCTAAAATGCCTTGGGTCTTCAGCGACCCACAAAATAGCCTTACAAGGTGCCGAAAAAAGCAATAACCTGATCTTGTTAAGGGCATAAGGAAAGATTAGCTTTTGTTTATCTGTTCTACTTCATATTATTATTGAAACAACATTTCAAAAATCCTTTGTACAAGCCATATTTATAATTTATGATTTCCTCTTTTAAAAAGAAAACAAAACTTTTTTTTTTATTAATAATTTACGATACCATATTTCATTTATGCAGTTATTAAAATTTACCTTTGACAGTTCCAAATTTATTTATTGCCAGCAATATCAAAATCTATATTGCTATTTATTTATTTTTAATTTCTCTCATTAAAGTTTGAAAAATTTAGATATTTCACCTAATAATTTGCTTTTTATTTATTTTTAGTTTTGTGATAATCACTGTTGCAATGCTACTACTTGCAAGTTATATTCCAATGCCACTTGTGCTATGGGAGTTTGCTGTGACCTTGATACATGTCAGGTATGTTATTTTTAGAGGAATGGGAAATGCTGAAGGTTTGGTCCTTTGACTCCAGTTAAAATATTATTTTTGAACATTAACCTGATTCCTATCATTCAACTGAGCTGAAGTTTTGGATTTGTATATACAGGGTTGCCACGCTACTTGGAGAACCTAGAATAGTCAGGGAATTTGAAAATTGTCCATGAAAGTCTGGGAAAAGTGAGAGAATTTCATACAATGATAGCCAAAAAAAAACTAATTTTTCCTCCAATGCAGAATCATTTTTCCTGTTTCTTAGCTTCCATCATTTTTTTTTAAACAAGACCTCTTAGAAAGACCCCAGGGGAATCTCTCCTTAGGTCAAAGTAATATGTAACTTTTGTGTTTTCAAGTGATTATTAGAATTATTTTGCCCTGAACACAGCCAATGCACAATATATGACTAGACTGAAATTTTCTTAGAACATGTCTGGAAAACTGGAAAAGTCAGGGAATTTCATTCTCCTATTTGAGTGGCAACCCTGTATATATCATCTACTTCCATTGAATTGGAGTTCTTAGTACATTTTGAACAAAAATTGTGTTTTTTAATTGTATACAATTTGTCTTACTTAAATATATTTTGACCTATTGAATTCCTTCCTATCTCTTTCAAAATAATAAAGAACTTTTTTTTATAGGTGAAGAAAGTAGCTACTCTTTGTCGAAGTACTGTTTCTGAATGTGATCTTCCAGAATATTGTGATGGCATGTCTGAATTTTGTCCTGCTGACACATTTCAACAGAATGGGAAAGAATGTGGCAGAGGCAAAGTAAGTGGAATCTATATTATTAATATGTAAACATGAAATTTGTCATATGTTTTTAGCCTGTTTTTAATGAAAGGAGGAACTTGAACTTACGTTATCATTCGAAAAGTATGGTTAATATAAGTTGCAGAAAAATTCACATTTAAAGCTAGGAAACGAAACAAAAATACCTTTTTATCGCTTGCATGTTTCATGCAAGTAAATTTTATTTTTAAAAACTATGAGTAATTTTATGCATAACATATTACTTAATTTTGAAAATATACTTTTTTTTTAGTTTCTTTATAAAGCAAAAGTCAGATATTGAAAGTTTGAAAGTTAGTAATGTTACGCAGCATTTTCATATCCAGAAGCTTAAAACTATAATTAATTTAAACACCTTACTTTAGCTTCTGCAGTTTCTTTATTCAGAGACCTTTTGAGGGAGCTCCCCCTCATCTTCAGTGGATTTCTCAAGTGGAGCACTTCTTTCAGCAAGCCTCTTCCTTTCTCTTTGTTGTTGTACTAGATGTTGCCATGATTGGCACAACCCTGTTGTCAGCTTGTTGCCATTAATTGAATTATACTTCATGAGGATTTTCACAGTTTCCCAATTCAACACATGCGTATTGCTATGGTAATTTGCGATTTTGCAAAATTCCACTTGAGAAATCCACCGAAGATGAGGGGGAGCTCCCTTGAAAGGTCTCTGGATAAAGAAACTACAGAAGTTAAATTAAGGTGTTTAAATTAATTATAGTTAGAAGTGTTACTGAAATTTTTTATTTGTGTACGACCAATTTAAATTATAAAGTGAACTTTTGAAAACTAAGAAAAAGAAATAAATTCTTTAAATCTTACTGAAATTAATTACAAATATATTGTCGAAACAAGTTTTCTTTGTCAATTTTCAAATCTTCAGCTTCGCCTGTAAATAAAAACTAATCTCTTCGTGTAAATTTGAGAAATTTTCTTGTTTAGAAAATGTATGTAATTAAAATTATTTATTAAGTATGCATTGTTTGAAAAAAATCTGTTGTACATTCTTTGTCAGGATTAAATTTACTGTGAATAAAAATATTTTTAAATTTTTATTCAAAATTATAGTAAGTAAATTTGACACTTTAAAAGATTATCTAATTTATCTAGACCTGCTTTTGTTCACTTGCATTTTATTATCAGAAAAATTAGTGAAATTAAGATGCAATAAATAATTATTCTGCAATCAGTTTTGCTAATGTATTGTTTAAAACTATTTAAAGCATTTATTTTATTTTTTTAATTTTTCCTATTCTAAATTTTTCTGTAAATTATTCAATGATGAGCTTTCAAAATAAATTAATAAAAATTGATAAACCTATAGATTTGAATCATGAAATTGTTTGAAAAGAATGTAAAATTTACTGACAGTAATTAATTACTGACTAAAGTAAGAGATTTTTTTTTCCTTCTGTAAACTTATAATTACTATTGATAGCTAGTTTTTAATTCTTGTTGAAATATCTCTTGAAAATTAGTGCTTAAAAAAAATTCCGATTCATAATCCTCTGCAGTTTGTCTTTTAGTAAAACACTAAGTTGCCAATGCAAATTGGCCTGAAAAGTCACATTTCAATTATTTTTTTTTAATTTAATTTAAAATTTGAAAACTAAGCATGCAAAGCAATTGAAGTGTATTATGGAGGTCAAACTGATTTCCATATCAAATTTTGTAATTCTGTTGTGACTAGAAAACAGTTAATTATTATGCACACCAACTAGTTGCAGACAGATACACTTTCTCTTATTAATACAGATTTATTTATGTACTGCTTTATTTTAAAAATTTGTGTGTGCTAACAGAAATATTATTTTTCAAAATATATAAAATCTTTTGATTTATTAAATCAAAAATGTATAGTATCTTTTTTTTTTTTTTAGGCTTATTGCTATGATGGTCAGTGTCAGTCCCACATGGATCAGTGTAAACTGCTATGGGGACAGACTGGAAAGATGTCTGATATGAGATGCTTTGAACAGAATTACAGGGGTAATGTGAATGGAAATTGTGGTTACAACAGAATAAACCAGACATATAAAGCTTGTAGAAAAGAGTTAGTATTGTATGCTTTTAATTATGTTGTAAAGCAATAAATTATGAAAAACAAAGTTGAGTGAATTTTTAGTATGACTTAAATATATATACAGTGGAAAGTCGAAAATCTACACAGCTTGGAGCAAGAGGTTGTGCGAATTTTAAGATTTGGTGGATTTTGGGGCCCATAAAAAATGATTATCACTTTTAATAATAAAAGCAGAATATTATTCAAACTGAACACAGACTAGTGAATAATGACACAATTTCACTTGAATATTAAATTATTAGGTATATAAGAATAACACTGAACATTAAAAAAATGTATATAACAAAAACAATAAATAAAGATGGAATTTATTTGTCAAATTTAAATAAAATCTAGCTCAAATGTAGTTTATATTGATAATTATACTTGAACATGCATACATATATCATTGAGATTTTTCTTTCTTTCTTTTTTAATATTGTTAAATAGTCATCCATTCTTGTTTTGTAACACAAAATTTATTGTTCTAAGAATTTAAGTTAGTTTTTCCCTACAGTTATGCCTTCATCAGATAACATTTTTTAAAAGTTAGTTTATTATTGTATACTTTATTGGTGGATTTAAAATACTGTCAATAATTTCATTATCAGTAATTTGGCTCTGACAGTCTTTTATATTATTGTTTTTTTTTTTTTTTTTTATCATAAAACACAAGTACAGAAACTGGATTCAAGATCATTTTTAAAAAATTCCGATTTGCAGTTTGTAACTTAATAAAAATAAATTTTATTGTTTATATCTAACAAGCTGTGCAGATTTATGACTTCAAGTTTTCTGATTTAATTCTAAAATTCTGGTACATTGGAATGTGCATTGAAAGCCCTATGCACTAAGTCATCTTTAAGTATTATTTTTTGAATTTTCCTTTTTTTTTTTTCTAATTACTTATATCTTTAAAATAATAAGTATTATTATTATTACTATTTTTTAATTATTAATATCTTTAAAATATAAAACTGTTTATGTAAAACTTGTGTGGGATTATTTTAAATAACGAGGACACATTTGCGTGCCTGAAAGATTCTTTATTGCAGATGGAGCAGTAGTTTTGTCTGATTAGCCTCCTGGGTGCTCAGTTTATAAGTCCAATCAATCTGCCTAAATGCTGGACCCCAGAAGAACAAGTACAGTTTCAATTAGCGATTCTTACATAGAAAAATCCTCTTCAGGTCATGCTCCTAGTTCTTGGGTTTAATAGTATAGTTTCTCAACTCGCCACTAGAAGGATAAATACCATCCACATACTTTTATTGGTGGATTAGGTCAAGAGTCAAGACTGATAATCAAAGCTCATTGAAATTTTCAGAGCTGTAATTAGTGTTTTTTCAAACTGCAGATATTTGTAAAAAGCATAAACTTTAGTTTTTCTTTTTTTTTTAATTACATCTTGTTATAAAATGCATTTTGTTGAGAAAATATTACAGGAGAACTTTAATAATTTTGATCTATAATTTTAGGTGGGATTTTTATGTACCTGTTGTTATTATAAAATTTTAATTTAAAATATTAATTTCTTTTTTATACTTTCAATATAAATTTTTAAAAAAATCAATTTTAAAAGTATCAATATAATTTTTTTTTTTTTCTTTTTCAGAGATATTCTATGTGGAATGCTTCATTGTACTCATTTAAATGAAAGACTTGAGTTTGGAATGGAATCTGCTGCTATATTAGCTCGCTCTTATATAAATGTGAAAGAGAGAACATTTACTTGTAGATCTGCTATTGTTGATTTAGGTCTTTTCAATACAGATCCTGGTCTTGCTCCTAATGGTGCAAAATGTGGTAAAGGAAAGGTATTTATTTTTAATACTTTAATTGTATATATGTGTGCAAGACAGAGAATGAGTGAAACGTCTCTTTTTATTATTATTATTATTATTATTAAAAAAAACAAGGGTGAATATTTTCAGGGGCTACCCCTGAAATCAGGGTTTTTGAAATTTTTGCTTCCTCTGAATTTCACTTTAAATTATTTTGTTTTTATAGAAATTTCTCATTTTGAATGTTTAATTTGCCTTATAATATATTAAAAACTCTCAAAATATTGGATTTTTGCATTTTAGGTAGTTTCACTCCTTAAAAAAATTACACTATTTAAATAATTTGTATTGTTTGTTATATTTTTAAATTTTATAACCTTTATTAGATATCAAGAAATTACAGAAATTGAGTGGGTTTAAAATTTGCGTTTTATACATGTAATTTAAATTTTTTTCCCCTTCTTTATTTTTTGGTTGGATAAAACCAAACATCAAAATTCTATGAAAGTTTTGCAATATGTAATAGAAAAAAATAATGTATTCAAAGTAATTATTTTAAATATGCTCATAAATAATTTCAAAAAGGAACTTCTGTTTTGTTAATAATATATAATATAAGGCTGAGAAAAGGTGAGTTATACTTGATGCTAAATACAGAAACATGGAGAAAATCTTCAGTGTCTTGAACACCAAAAAGCATAAAGAAATTGCAGGCAGCTGTTTTGGTGGCATTTACTACATAGTCATCAATACATGAATGATAGTGGGTTAAATGTGCACATTGTCACTGTGCACCATTCGTCAGTCATAACAATGCATTGATAACAATATGCTAAGTGCTTCCGAAACAGCTGTCTATTTCTTTTATTCTTTTTTTTTTTTTTGGGGGGGGGGTGTTTGTGTTTAAGGTATTAAAGATTTTTCCTGTATTTATATACTATATAAATTTATTTAATCAGTTGCTTAATTGATAAAGAAACATTACTTAATCTGTTTTCAAAAATAATTTTTTTAAATGGTGTAGGAGTGATTTAGTTTTTAGAGATAAATCATGTACTAATTTAAAAGCATAACTGATTTAACCAAATATGTATTTTTAGGCTTGTGTTAATCAAAAATGCATTCCTGTTACTTCAATTAAAAAAGGAGAATGTTTGTATGACTGTAATGGAAATGGGGTAAGTTTTTATTTTAAAATTCATTATATTATCTTATTTGTATAGCTTTCATAATGTGTGGATTTCCCCCCTCACACACACACACACACACACACACACACACACACACACACACACACACACACACACTGTTTTGCAAATTCCTAAAATATTAGCAAAGATTATCATTGAAAAATATAAATAAATATTATTATATACAATTTATGAATCATAAAAATATCTATAATATTGAAATGCATATAATTAACTCACTTGTTTGTCATCAAAATATCAAATTGATGTAATTTGTTGATATAATGAGTAATATTAAATCAGAACTCAACATCAAATTATACTGTACATCAAAACAGTTTATCACTAATTCTTCTGATATTAATTTCTTAATCCAAAAAAAGCTCAGAAATTTTGAAATTTATCTTCTATTTACTGTTGATTTTTTTATTACTTTTTTATTTCACAGAATCATAACCTCAGACATATATTTTAGCTGTAAAATTTTAACAGGAACTGCTCATAAAAATAGTTAGGTCATGTATGTGATCTTGTGAAATTTGTTTATAAAAAATAATAAGCCTGTTTGCTTCAAAATATCTTATTTTTTACATAATTTTATTTATTTATTTTTTAATTTTGCCTTTGAAAAAGAGAATAGTTTTCTTTCCTTAAAGGGCTCTCTCTCCTTAAGCATCAAGGTTATCCATCCAATTCCTATTATTATTCCTTAAAGGGACTTGGTACCTTTGACAGCACCGCTGAAGTGTATTTCATATAAAAGCTTATATTTCCATTTAATACTTATAAATTGAACTATATTAGGTCTATTAAAACACTACGAAAACCTTACTTCATTGCTTCATCACTGGCTGCATAGCTGCTTTCGGTGGAGATCCCATCCAGCTCCGTCAGTGCTCTGCCTTGTGGATTATGCAGCAAAAGTTTGGTGTTTACATCGTTCTTCACCTCTCTTCTCGAGCAGGTGGCACCACTTCAGGTAAAAACCAACCTTTGATTCGTGGTCATTAACGGAATTAAAGTTATGGATAATTTCAATGGTCTCTTGGTACAAAGTGGTGATGGTTTCTCCCTCCAACGAAAGCAGCTATGCAGTCAGTGATGAAGCAATGAAGTAAGGTTTTCGTAGTATTTTAATTACCGAAGAAATGCTTCATTTAAGTTTTATTAGGTTTGTTCAATAAAATATATATTCAGGCAGCATTTCTTATGATTTTTGATATATTTTTAACAGATTTGAAATCTTTAAATTGAGTTTTCTCAATTGAGTTTGTTCAATAAAATATATATTCAGGCAGCATTTCTTATGATTTTTGATATATTTTTAACAGATTTGAAATCTTTAAATTGAGTTTTCTCAATAATCATTTTTCCTGAATTAGTGATCTTCAGAATGCTTAAATTTCTACACATATTTAAGATTTTTTTTTTTTTTTTAATGTTCAGTAGGACCTACTTGAAAGAATGAGGGATGGATTTTGCAATATCTTTAAAAGGAAAAATATTAAAAATCTAACAACTTTTTTTTTTTCTTCAAAATTTTTACATTGACATACACTTTTTTAATTTCTTTCTTTAAAACTAATCAATAAATTTCAGAACTCATCCCTGATTCTTTTTTGTAAGTTCTATTGAACATCCAAAAATTTATTAAGTCCTTTATTATTTATCTGTAAAAGTTTAATCATTTTGAAGATCAAGAATTCGCAAAAAAAATGCAAACTGAGAAAACACAATTTTTAAGATTCCATATTTGTAAAAAATGTACCAAAAAACATAAGAACTGTTGCCGAAATGCATGTTTTATTGAACAAAACTAATACAGTTCAATTTATAAATAAGCTTTTGTATAAAAACTACTTCAACGCTGCCAGCAATGGCGCCAAATCCCCTTGAGTAATACATATTTTTTAATTTAGTTTTCATATTTGAAAAATTCATAATTGTTTAAATAGTTTCATTTTTCCAAAATTGAATTTTTTTTTTTTTTTTTTTAGTTTTTGAAATTTAAAGTGAAAAAAATCTAAGCATATCAAAATTTCTGTTACTTTGATATAAACATGATTATTTTCTTTAAAAATAGTTTTAGCTGATTAAGTTTATTAAAAAGGTATTAAACATATGTCTACAGGTTGGTTAAAATTTAAAGTAAAAGTATGTTGGAGCTGAAAGCTGCAGTTCAATTTAACTGATCAAATAGAACTTCAAATGTGAGTTATGTAGATTCTAGAGCTGAGGATTATGTAAGAAGAAATGGTTTTACATTATACCAACAAATAGTACATTATAGAATGAAGTAGATACAAATGCATGAGTTGCAAGTAAGTTTTGCTACAAAAAGGAATTCTTGTCATTAGAGCAATTTTCTCAAAAGGACCATACCACTGAACAACAGTGAATTGACATTAGTTGTTTTTAAACAACTTCTTTGTATTTGCTTTAGCCAAAGATGCTCTATCTGTTGCATCAACAGCATCGTATGAAACAAGCATTGACACAGTGACTGCCATGCCACATTGCTTTAAAAAGACTTTAATCATAATATATTATTGAAAACTGATTAATTATAGTGCATAATAATCATCAAAAAGCAGAATGTGTGTTTCAAAAAAAAAAAAAAAAAAAAAATGTTGCAAGTTATGTAGTAAATCGGTTTATATAACAAATATTGTTGATTTTGAATAAATGTATGATTATATTTTCTGTTCACTAATTATAAAATTTAATGTTTATATAAGCTAACCTTGATTTTTTTGTTTTCTTCCCTGAGTCTATTAATTCATATTTACACTGATATAAGAGTTTTCTCTTGGTTGCACAAATATAGCAAACAAAACAAGTTATGTGAACTTGTAGTTGGTGTCCTAGGCTAGTAAATAAACTACAAGTTGTATCGTAGTTGGCAGTCAATGTATTAACAGTACAGGAATTTTTTTAAATTTATTTAACATAAACCTTCACACACACCATGATCTATATTGCATAAGTTTCACTGATATCTGATCAGTAGAACAGGTACTATTTGTCTCAGAGTACAGTCATTTTAATATCAGTATTATGCTTGAATATAATGAAATTATTAAAAAAATCACACCTTTTATTCTAAAACTCAAAAAATATTTATTTTAAAGGTCTGTAATAATAAAGGACATTGTCACTGTGATATGGGCTATGGACCACCATATTGTGCTTCTCATGGACCTGGTGGTAGTGTTGATAGTGGTCCTGCCTCAGATCCTAGCAGTAAGTATTAGCATTTAAGAATTACTCTGTTAAAAAAAAAAAAAAAAAAAAATAATAATAATAATAATGGTTAGATTCTAAAATACTAAAATAGTGCTTCTATAAAATAATTTATTTCTATTATGTATTTATTCATTTTAATTTTATGCAAAGGAGAAAAGTAATCTCAAATTGAAAATGTGCTTTCTTAGATTTAAGGTGTCATTGACGTACTTAACCTATTTTAAGCAAGCAATTTGATTTTAAGTTAATGCAATTGAATTCACAATGATAATGAATATCAATTTTTTAATTTATAAACCAAAAAAGATTATTGCATATATATATTTTTTTTTATCAATACAGAGTTGCTATATTTTTTTATGTGTTAAAAATTACTGGAAAATTCTCAATGTGTTCTAAAAAGTTTTATTATTATTATTTTAATCTGAAACCCAGGACAAAATCGTGACTTACTTTTTAGCACAATTATTTTTATTTACTTAAATGAGAGGTTTAAATTTACATAGGTAAGCAATAAATAAAATTTTAAAATGGTTTGCATAGTGATAAAAATGCTGGTAATACGTCAGTCACCATATTTAAATACAAGCCATTAGATTAAAGAAAATATGAGTTTTTTAATATATGTGAGATTTTTTTACTGTTTCCATATTTGTTGGATAATTCAGACATTTTTTGTACACTATTACGTATTTATTCAATGATTTTTTCTTAATCAGAATTATAGTCTTACTGAAATCAATTTGAGATGGACTTAAAAAAAAAAAAAAAAAAAAAAAAAAAAAACGAAGAGTTTGAAATCTTATCAATTTCTTAAAAATCCAATGCAGAATTTTGTTTTATTAATGAAAAACTAATAATGTCAGCTTTTGAAGCTTATGAAGTTAAAAAATGTCCAAAGGGTTTGAATGATGATTAAATCTAGGCTGATTTTATTATGATTATGAACGTTTATTTATAAAAATTTAAACTCTTAATGCAGACATTAAGCATGGCAAGCAGTATGGGATTTTTATTTATTTATTTATTTATTTATTTTTATTTATTTATTTATTTATTTTTTATGAAAAGAAATCTTCCACTACAATATGCTTAGATTGGAAAAGCAATCCATATTGCACAATATCTTTTTACTTAGAAAAGAAAAGAAAAAAGAAAATCAGTGTTTTCTAAACTTCTATATAAAAGATGTTATATATTCATCTTTTATTATTATTACAATTGCTTTAATATTTTTACAGTTCAGATCACATCAAATATAATATAAATAAAAGATCAGTTCAAAATAAAAATTGCAATTCAATTGAGATAAATATAATTTAAATAAGCATTTTTATATCTGATTTTTTGAAAGTTAAGTTAAATTTTAATAATTTTAGTAATGTTCACATTTTAATAATAATGTTCACATGTAACTTTAAATTAGTATACAATTGAATGATTGAAAAATTATAAAGTATTATTGTACTTTTTTTTTTTTTTTTCAAGCATAGTAATAATAATAATAATAATAATAAAACCTATAATATTTTAATTATAGTTTTTTTTTTTTTTTTTTTAGCATTGTGTAATTAAGTAAAACAGATATACAACAAGTTTTTCATTTTATGTTTGTCTAATTTTGGTAATTTATCATTATTGATCCAAGTTGTTTGAATTTTAAAATTCTCTTAAAAAAAAAAAAAAAAAAAAAAAAAAAAAAAAAATGTATGTGAAATTCTTGCTTTATTTATTTTATACTGAAGTAACATTTTAAGATCTTAAAATATTAATATTTCCAAAATCTATTCACTTTTGGTAATTTGGTAATTTTATTTTTTAGATTATGTGGTTGTTGCAATGTATGTGATATTCTTGGGTCTTCTCCCACTCATGCTATTTTCACTAGCTATTGTATATTACTTTAGAAGTCACATTAAAAATTGGTGGTCTAAGAAAGCTCAAAAAGCTACTATTAAGTAAGTAGAAATTTATTTATAAATGTACAATTTTTTTAAATTTATATTCATGCTCTTTATTTGTAAGACTAAAATCATATCCAATTAGTAAATTTACTATTTAATAAAGCTAATTCAATGTCAAAAACACTGACAATAACTTCAGTTGTTTGTATATGTTTAAGTTATAATAAGAAACGAAGTTTAAAGCGAGCTGTATAAAAAGCACCTGATGCGTAAAGTAATATAGCTTAAATCTATTTGGATAAACCATCAAAACTGACCTTGAGTTTAATTAAATATTTTTCTATGAAATCTGTAATTTTCAACTAAATTAAATGATTTTTAGACTATGAACTCATAATTACTACTTATAACCAATTTAATTTTTTGTACAAATTGATTGGAAATTTCATGATTTAAAAAAAAAAGGTGTATTTTATCATCTAATCCAGAAATGACATGATTTATTGTCTGAGAATCGGTATGTAAGAGTTGGAAGTTAGCCAGCTATTATTGTCTTAGGTCAGTATGAAGCCCACCAGCAAAAATAATAAATAAAATGTTAAAACAATTGTGCCTGAAAAATCACATTTTAATAGAAGAAAAAAGGGAAAAAAGAACTCTCAGACAGATTTTTGTCAATAAGAATCATCCCAATTAAACCAGCATTCTAGCTACTATGCCATAGTCAGACATATACATGTGCAAAGGCTTTAAATTTATACTACCTCTTTTTTGGATGAGGGTTAAAAATGAAGCCAAAAAATACTTGTAGAAAGTTTCTCCTTTTTATGTTTTACTATTGTTATTCAGCTGTTTATACTATTAACTGTAAATTTTTGTGTTAAAATCTGGCAAAAGTTTATTTATATAATAGAAGTTCCTATGTTCATGTCACATTAGATGGAATGTCGTAATATCTTTGAATGTGCATTTTGAATGCTTGAAATAGATAACACAATTATGTCAAATATAAATACTTTCTGAGAAAAAGTTTTTTTTTTTTCATGGAAATTTTTAAATACCCTCAGTATGTCTGTAAATATGAATTACTGATTTACCACAGTCTTTTTTTAAATATGTCTAATTTGTATATTTTTGTGTTATGTTATAGATCAAGATCAAAATCTACTGCACAAAGAAAGGTACAGCCACCAGCTAAATTCAATATTGACAGAAATGCTCTTCGCACTTTAGAAATATCTGGACCAATTCAAATTCCTCCCCCTGCTTCGGCACCGCCTCATTTTTCATCTTCTACTTTTCCTCATAGAGGAGCTAGGAGCATTGCAGCTGAATCAAATATGCGCCAGTCTCTAGTCTCATCTCCTATTCCCACTACTAATGAAAATTCCGATGCCAGTAAATTAGTTCCTGTTAGACCAGCACCTCCTAGACCAGATCATATTCCTCAGAGAACTCCCTCTTGGGCACCAGCACCTGTGGGTTCTTCATCTACAGTTTCTAGAACTTCAAGTCTTAGAAGTCCTAGTGATAAAAGTGCTAAATGTAGACCTCTAAGTACGTCTTCATTTAGGCCTAGTTGTCCACCGCCTAGGCCACCTCCACCTAAAAATGAACCTGCACTAAAGCAAGAAAATCAATCTTGTGTATATGAAGACATTACTAAAAATTTAGAAGAACGTGAGCGCTCAGCTACACCTAATTCAACATACTATGACGATTGTCAAACACTAGACTTTAGCAATACTGCCTTATCATTTGTGCATACACCTGCTCAAAATAAAGTCAGAGAGATTAACTCTAATGAAATGGCTTCTAAAAACAATTTTAAAAGTCAAGAGCAATCTGGAAGCTTTGTAAATAAATCTGACAACAGAACATTTAACATAAAAAATGATCGACCAACATCAGCTAAACCAGTGATATCACAAACTCAAAGACCTGGTGAAAAAAACTCTGTAGCAGCATTAGCTCAAAAATTTGAAGAGAAAGAAAGTTACCCAAAAAAGAATTTTGTTCCAAATACATCAATGAGGCCTCCTTTCAAGTCTAGGCCTTTGCCTCCAAGACCGGGATCTACACAAGTGTAATTTTCAGCAAATTTGATTCATATTTTTTTATAACTGTATATAGATCATTTGCTAATTTATGTACATGTGCCTTTTAAGAATATATATATATTGATTTCAGAATACAGTCATGCATTATGTAGCGTCAAAAATACATTTTCGAAATATCATACTAGACATTGAGTGGTTTTCCATAATAGTGTTACTCATTAACTGTGGTGTTTTATTGTGAAAGTTTTTATGCATGTATTATTTTATTTTAAAATAACTTATACAATATATGTGTTTGAATATGTCAAAATATGCTTAAAAAGAGATTTCAGAATACTGAGAAATATACACAATTATATTTACCTATTAAAATATATTCTCTTGGACTGTTATTTAACTTAAATAGTTATAATAACAATGTACCAAATAAAACTATCTAAATATAAAATTGCCTTTATATTGACTTTTAAGTTGCTCTCCCTGATGAAATTTTACTATATAAAACAGACATGGGCACCCCTGACTTGCAGGCCAGATGCCATCCTCAAGACATCATTAGACGCCTTAATATATTAATTACAGTGCAGTATGGAATTATATTACTATCATAGAGAAATATAGTGTTATTCTCCTAAGTGTAATGTGTTTATTTTCATTGTCTTTTTTTTTTTTTGTTTTTTTTTTTGTTCCTTGTATAAATAATATTTGGCCCTTGACTCCAGGTGAGAATGAAAATTTGACCTATATGACAAAAATGTTTGTCCATGCCTGGGTTAAAACATATGTGACTTAATACGAAGTTTAAGAATTATTTTTTGCCAAACAAAATTTATCATATCTATTTGTATGTGCCTCTTGTTTATGTGTAGTTCACACAGTTTGATTATATCAATCTAATATGCTAACTTAATCCAGTTGCAAAACTAAATATTTTCAATGGGAACTTTGTAGGAAATATTTTTTTTTTTTTTTTTTAAGTTATAAATTGACAATTTTGCATTGCCAGGGTTTTGGTGCAAATATGAGAATTTTTATAATTAGATAGTGGTTATTGAAATGTCTTCATTGTCTACCAGAAATGACCCAGAATGCATTGCTAATATTTTTCCTTCCGTTATATTTTTAATTGTTTTCTTCAAATGCTTTCTGCTGTTTTATGTACAGAAATACGTTATAGACGTTACACAGTGCTATGATGGTATTTAAATTTAATATTGAAATTTTATGGTAATGATTTAAAATTTGTTCCTATAGACTGTTTTCAATCATCTTGATTGTTTTATTTCTCATTTTTCTTCCTCTGCTAGGTGAAATTGTTGTTATTGTAAATGTGTAATTTATTATGCTAAGCGCTATTTATAAGTTGTATTGTTTGTTACAAATGCAAAATTTTTATCAATAATCTTTATTTTTCACTCTTAAACTTCATCTATAAATTTCGTAACAGTAACCTGGACACCCACAGAGTGAACTGGCATTTCTTTAGAGTTATTTTATAATTTTATTTCTTATTTCATGTAGTTTTTCTTTTTTCATCAATTAACTGTAAAGAAGAAATGGAAAAAAAAAAATAATAATAATAAATAAAATAATGACTAAAGACTGAACAAATTAAATTTTTTTCTCGTACAATTCATAATTAAAATTCTGTTTTAAACAGAATTTAATTTTGGATTAGAGGCCTTTATTTATTTTTTCCTAACATTAATCTGCCTTCTAAAACTTTAATTGCTTTTAATTTGGGCTAATAAGATTTTATTATATTTCATACACAGAATTTTTTTTTTTTTTTTTTTTTCTCCACCGTGAGTAGCAATTAATTTTTCCTTGTGGGTTTTGTAACGTCATGTAACCTGTCAATGACATTCAATATTCACATTTCCAAAGATTTTACATTTTTAAAAATTATCTATATTTTATTTTTTAAAGAGAAGAAAACTAATTAAAAAAGAAAGACTTAAAATTTAATTTTGAATAAAAATATAATTGCATATTTTTTTTCTTTTTCTAATCAGTTACATATTGTTTATTTTAATTTTGATACTGAAGGAAAAAAGAAAAACAGTTTTCATTTGTCTGAAAGAAACAGGTTCCTTGTCCTAATAGCCCTATTCCGGTGTACATGCATTTCTCTCCTTTTGTGATTATTAAATGGCACTATAAAATGCACTCTATAAAAAAAACATATAATAAATATTCTTCAGTATAGTGCAAGAGCTCAAAGAGAAAGGAGATGCTCAACTTATTGCATAAGATAATTAAAGCTTTTTTTTTTTTTTTTTTTTAAGTTCATACAGTCCATTGAAAGTAGTAATTGATAAATAATTATGAACAGTTTTTTGAAAAAATTAAGATAAACAGAATTTTGGGATAAAATATGGATAGGATTGTTTTTATACAACATAATAAAACATCTTATGATGATATTTACTCATCAATTACTCTCAATGGACTGTATAAACTGCACTTAATATTTATTACAATAATTTAATAAAATGGAGTAAATTGATCATTTCTGGGTACATCCCTTCCTTTTGAGCTTTTGCACTACACTGAAGAATATTTCTGTACTGATAAGTATAAAGGATTTAAGTCCAAAAATGTCGATTTAGAGTTAAGTACATAGTCAGACTCAGAAAAACAAATTCTCAATCGATTGGTATAAAAGATGTAAGTCTTATGTCATTTAGTCTTCTAGAAAATCCATTGGTAAAAAAAGGTTCAAGTCAGAAATTTACCATTCATGTATGGTGTAAAATATTTAATTCAATTTTTTCCCGTTATTAAATGAATGTTGACAATCACTGAATGGTATAAAGGGTATAAGTGAACGAAATCCCTTTTTCCTGATCGATTCTTCTGGTTTGTTTTTAATTAGTTTATTTTTAGTCTCCTGAAAAATCAAGAATATGGACTTAAATCCTTTATACTTATCAGTACAGATTTATATATATATTCTTTTTACAGAGTATGCTTATTGTAGAATTACACGTATGCCGGAACAAGCCCATTCCCGTTGTCATTTCACTCTAGGATATCCAAGTTATTGTGATGAATTATGTAGGTGAAATTTAACAGTAAGAGTAAAAGATAATCGTAGTCTAATGTAATGTAAACATTAATGTTTATCGAAAGTAACTTAATCTTTACTATATTCTGTCGGGTTGTAACTGTTATAACCCAAATTTGTTTTGAATGTATATTTATGCTTTCATATGTGTATACACACACTCATGTCCAAAACTTTAAAGTGGATAGAATTTATTCTTATGAGAATAATTCTGTTTTATAAAAAAGGTTAAGATAAATATGACCAGATATTTATTTACGCACTTACTTGTGTAAAGTTTCTAAGTAACTATCGTGTCATTCTTTTAAGTAGTGGACATGTTTCTAATTGACACGCAAATGTGATAAATGTATAATTGTTGATTAGATGTTTTCCCACTGTGCCTCTGTTTAATAAATGCAGCTGATTATAAATATTTTATTTATGAGCTTAATTCTCATTTTATTTGTCTTTTTCTTATATTTATTTTATTAAAGAATAGAAATATTTTTAATTTTGTACAAAATAAGTTCAGTCTTTTCTTTTCTTAGTTTATATCATCCAAAATGTTTGATCTAATATTATTTTTGTTATTTATAAGTACCGTTTACAGAATATTTTAATATCTATCATGCATTTATATGATCAAAAATTGATACAGTGTAATTTTTATAAAAGTTGTAATCATATAAAATTTTATTAGAAATATCCAAAATTACCTAATAAATCTAATGGTATTTCTAGACATTCCTGGAATGGTGAAACAATTGTGTTTAAAAATTGTAAGAAATCTTATTTAATATATATATATATATATATTAAACATAAATGTTTACTCATGCATCTAAGTTGCATTGACTATTGTATAATGTAGGCATTATTTGATAGGTTGACATTATCACTTTTAAAAAAAATATTTGAGACAATTGTTGTGAATTTTTGCAATTTTTGGTATTTCTTTATTTTGTTTACCTTTAAACACCAGGTTTTCTATGCATTTTACTACAAGTTTGCAAAAGCCCTGCCTTCCATTATTTATAAGTTTAAATTAATAATTGAAATTAAACTTTTCTACCTTTGCAGGAATTATTATTAATAAAACAAAGATGCATAGTAGTCAATTTAAAATAGCCTAAAATTAAATGGTTTATGCTGTTTCTGTATGAAAACATATCATATATAATTATAATATTATAATCATGGACTCTTAAGGTATATAATGGGAATTTTTTTTTTTTTTTCTTATATGCCAATGATGACTATACTACAATAAATAACAATTATATATATTTTTTTTCTTTTTTGTTTTTATAGTAGTTTAGTCATTGCCTAAAGGAGCCTACTTGTACATTTTTTATGCACATGCATGATTGCATCATAAATATAAATGTATTATTACTTTAACCCTTTAACGTTGATTGGTTTCACACTGAAATCAAGCATTTAACATTTTAATCAATTTTTAAACTTCTGTTCCTCTGTTTCATATAAAGCAGCACTACTCCAAAAATTAACAAATAATGTTTCAGGGAAAGCCATGTGCAGAAGTCCCTTTAAATTTCTTACTAGACACGAATGTACTCTGCTGCTTAGATAATGCACTTGTGCTGATTTTTTCACCTGATAAAAGTCTGTGCTATTTGACCTGAAATAACAGTTACTTTAACACTTTACATTCAAGAAACTTGTAATTTATAAAATTATTATTTTAACTTAAACAGATTTTAGTGATGAGCAAGGCCCTACAAGGGGTGTTTTGGGGGTACAACCCTTCCTCCCCACACACACACTCTTTCATGAAATTTTGCAGATGTGTCAATTTTTTTTACATTATACATAATTTTTAACATTCAATGTTATGTACTGACATTTGAACTCCCTCCGAAAATTCTTTTTTGGCTACAATCTTGGTGCAAATGCATTAAGCTGGATTTATCCAGGAGCTTCAGGATTATAAATCAAGACATACCTCTAGACACCCTTGTTCATCGATAAGCACTGGTAATCTATCCAAGGAATCATGTCTGCTATGCTATCCCCCCCCCATCCCTATAGACACCGAGTAAAGCAAGTATGCTGCCATGCAGTACTTTTGTTGCCGGGGAGGTTTGATGTTGCCATCTGTTTTCCCAGATTGGAGTTGTTTGTTGGTTCTATTGTTTGTTCCTATGTCCATGGTCACCAATTTAGTGACACATACAGGAAGCTAGATTTGATCTAGAGACCTTAGGATTAGATCAAAGGACATGCCTCTAGACAAAAGGTTGTTTATTGGTAAGCTTTGATAATCTGTCTGAAAATTGGTTTCCGATACAAAATTATAGATGTTTCAAATAAAAAAAAATTCTTGAAAATTTAAAATGCTATTTTATTTATTTTATTTATTTATTTATTTATTTTTTTTTTTTTTCTTAAATATATTTATGATTAACTAAGCTATTTTTGAAATTAGTTTAATAATTTTCAAAAAATAAAAATAGTAGTGAATGTTAAAGGGTTAAGTAAATAATATTTCCTTGAACATTTTTATTAGAGTGAAAACTGCTTCATATGAAATTGGTATTTTGCTTTGGCATTATAATACTTTATAATTTGCTGTACACAAAGTATGGCATATTTCTTAATCTACTTAACTTATAAGTGTTTTGGTTTTATTTATTTTTTTTATTATTTTTAATTTATGTTTTATGTCCCATCCATACTGGTTGCTTATAATGTGTATGCATGAATACCAGTCATTCATGATAATGTGTTCATTATTAATTTAGGAACCTATTGTTAAAATTGTTGAATATAACATTGCTTCTGTAAAACTTATTTGATAATGTGTAAAATCATTATACTTAAATACTAAAAATAAGAAAAATTGGCATAGGTGTACAAATCAAAATTATTGTGTTTTCTATGTTTCAAGATTTGTTGTATTGCTTTAAAGCTTCCAGGGGCGCAGAGTTAAGAATTTGATTTTCTTAAATTTTAAATTACATGTTTTATGAAATCTAAAGGTCTCACAGACATTCTAAATAAGTTTTGAAAAATTACTTGCTACAATCTCTTAAAAAAAAAAAAAAAAAGAGGGGGGGGGGTAGAGGAGGGTTGTTAGTCATTTGCTCATGATGCGGGAGAATCCTGAATCTTAAGGGGGTCCCAATGGGGAACCAAAAATAAATCTTATAAAATATTTTAATATGCAACTGTCTATTGTATAATTTTAGCAAGTATATTTCTATTAACTGTGAATACAAATTATAACAGTATTCTGAATATAATTGTATTAATTTGTTAAAAGACAAATCCATTAAAGTTAAATAACGAGCTGGAAATGAACTATTAAAAATTTTCAGATATTAATTTTATAAAGTGGGTCACGCTTTGTGGTTGGGCCTTGCAACCCATGCCCATCTATGAAATGTAAAAAGAAAATTCCACTTTATTGTCTGTAACATATCAGGGAATATATATATTTTTTTTATATGCATCTTGTTTTAACTATTTTTCTTTGATCCAAATTAGTTGCATGTAGAAAGAAACTTTTATGTTTCTTTTTTTTTTTTTTTCTTTTTTTTAAATAGTTTTTAGTTAGAGATATGTTTCAATTACAGATTTTTTTAAATCAAAATTTTCATCTTCTGTTGATTTTATGGAACAAACTTTATTTTAAAGTCTTAAAAATATAAAATTGTGCATAAATTTCATCTGAATTTCTAAAATTAGTGTTTGTGTGTGGTTTAGATATGAGCATTAGGATCTATATAATAAGATACCTGATTAGAGGGTTAATTTGATAGATTAAATCAAGTAGGGTGATATTATCGTTACGAAAAGAAAATAAATTGATTAAAATTGTAAATAATTCTTTGGTGGATTAAAGTCTTAAAAAGATACAGGGTGACAAGGAATAACTTGGACACACATGATACATTATAACTTTAATGCTAATGAAAATATTACGACCAAACATCAATAAATATGAATACATTATTTTGTCTATTATATTTACAAATTTTCAAAGTGGCTACCTTTAGCCTTAATACAGAGCTTTAAACGTGTCACAAAATGTTCGGCTATGGGCCCGCAACTCACTTACTGATGTTTTATCCCATTCATTGCATAAGAATTCCTTTAAGGATGCCAAAGTTTTATGAGGTTTAGCACACACCCTTGTCTCCAAGATGGACCAAACAGAATAATCCATTGGTTTGAAATCTGGGGAATACGGTGGCCTATATTGAGCTCCAATGAAGTCAGGAAAATTTGTTTTGCACCAATCTTGAGTGCTTTTAGCTCTGTGTGCAGGTGCGGAATCCTGTTGGAAGGTACATCTTTTGTTTCCAAAGAACTTTTGCGACCAAGATAAGACAACATCTTCCAAAATGAGTTTGCGATAGTGGTAGTTACAGATATTTGGTTTGAAACTTTGTCCAAGTTATTTCTTGTCACCCTGTAAAATTGTGCATAAATTTCATCTGAATTTCTGAAATTAGTGTTTGTGCCTTGCAACCTGTGCCAGGGACGTATCCAGAGGGGGGGCTCTGGGGGCTCGAGCCCCCCCCCGAAATTGTCTGAAACATTTTTTTTCATGTTCTACTGACCAGAAAAAAAATTGTAAAAAAATGAATTTTTTCTCCACAATATCTTTTTTTTTTTGTTGTTGTTAGTTTGTTTGCTTGTGAAACCTTATTTAATAGCAATTTTCTGTCTTGTAAAATCCAAATACCGAAATGCATATTAGCGCTTTGTAAAAACCCCTAAAAAGAGATCTTTATGGTACTCATTGTTGAGCACTGTAATGTAAATCCTTTCTTTTAAACACTTCTCTTGTCAGAAATAGCGCTTCAATTCCATGTGAGACAAAAGATTCGTCATTAACAAATATCACAGTTGCATATGGAACTTCTAGTTTTGTTAGCTATGCACGTAGTATACCTTCCATAGAGTATAAATTCTAACAAAAAAAAAACAGCCAATATAAAGTCTACTTTACAGAAAGACTTGTGATGAAAGATGGTACTATCTAATCCTACTTAAAGCAAAAATGCCAGTAATCACATCATAGAGTATAGCATGCAGTATTCATATTTACAGCGTGGCAGATTTTCAAACAAATGTCCAGATTACCAAACCAGACTGAGCTTTGACTGGACCAGACTTTAGTGGGTACATGCAGTCCACAGGTTCTGTCAAAGAAATTCTGTATCAATTTTCCTTGTTTTCCAAAAGGAAACCGAAGTGTTAAGCCCACTTGCGGACAAAACCCACCATGTGTGGCCACGCGTCATCAGCATCGTTCAAAATATTACACTACTACCGTCATCCGTCGCCATGTACCTATAACTAAATAACATTTGCATAAGGTATCAGAAGGATTACCACAACGAATCTATCAGGGAGAAAAACCAATCGCATGCGATTGTATAGCCCCAAGCATTACAACAAATTGGTCAACACAAAGTCGGAAAAGTATTTGTAGCTCCCTGCGCTCGAAAGAAGAAGTAAGGTATTGTACCGACATTGGTATGAACCACAGCTTGCACCATAGGCCAAGTGAAAGGAAAGAGGGAAAACTTAAAATATTTATGTATATATACATAATGTTGAAGCTAAGTCTCCCTGAGTTCGACAAACCTCTGAAGAGATCTAAGACGGTCCTAAAACGAAAGTGGGTGTGAGCTACGATGCAAGTAGAATAATTGGCTCTGCTATCTACTGCCCTGACAGGCCTTAAAAAACCAACACGTTATGTAAACATCTTTGTTACTATCGTCACAAAACAGACAATATCTGAGTCTGATGTAGAATGCGATGATGGGCCATCCCTTCACTGTTCAATTTCCAAATGATAATCACTAATGACGTGCATCCACAGTTGAAGATACGCTGTGTCACATGAGACACCTGGTTGATACACACCCTGGTTACATATAGAAACGCTAGATAGTTCGATACGTATGCCATGCCAGAAGATTTTCAGCAACTACAATGCGTATAAGCACGGCCCCGGGTCTGTAGGAGACACGTCTACCCACGCTAAACAGTAAGCTATATGAGAAGATCTCAATGTGTTCACTAAACCTAGACATGTAATATGTCTAGGTTTAGTGGACGCCAACACACAGGTCCTCATGTTTCCGGTGATATGATCTAAAGCAAGAATTATTATCTAATTAGAAAATCACAAAAAAAATTATTTTCTTCTACACACATAACAAGAGAAAAAAGTATTGGATTTGGAAACTTTTAGACTTCTAGTTTTCAATGTATTTACATGTTTTTAGATGTATTGAACACCATTAGACTATTTTTGTAAACTTAGATATAAATTTTTTGTTGATTAGATTTTTGGGTACATCGCGTAGCAGGTAGCGTAGCTGTACTAGATTTCCCTTTTTATGGGAACGATATATCTCGGCTGTATAAAAAAAGAAGCTATATTTAAAAAAAAAACGAAAAGTATTTGAAACATGGTTGTTTCGAACATAAATCATGCGCCGTACCATTGAATTAGGAAGTCAGCAAGTTTTTGGTATGTTGATTTTGAATGGACTTAACATTGCACTGAAGCTAGACAGACAGCATACCAACGGTCTAGAATTCATTTCTAGGGTAATCGTACCATCACAATTTAAAACCTCCACGGAGGAGATGTTGCCCCAAGTTCACTATGCCCGAGCTATTACATTTACAAAACAGGGAGAACACAATGGATTTTACATGCACCAGATACCATTAATCTACACGACAGTCTTTGTATGGCTCCAGCATCAATCGCTTAATCCTTCAATCACGAGCTCAACTCATTATTAACTGGACTACCCTGAGTCCAGTTTTTGGGGATTTTCTCCGTTTGTCCGCGGTTTATAACATCACGGATTAAAGAACTCTCTAGTAGAGACTTGTGCATTTTAAAGGACTAGTTCCATCAGTTTTAGGCCTAAGGCACTTTTTAGAATTATTATTATTATTAAATCTTTTCTTGCTATTTCAGATTTTAGGAATATTAATTCCCTTGTTTGCCGCCATGCGGCGTTGTAACCGATCTTATTTATAATGCATAACCATTTTACTATGCCTAGATATGAATTTTAAGGCAATAACTTATATTTGTTTTAAATTTAAGTTGATTGGGTGGGGGGGGGGGGCAAACTTTAATGCACACGTTCTTGGTGTACATATGTGTGGGTGATCAACCAACATCTGAGTGAAAGTTGGGCCCCCTCCGAAATTTTTTTCTGGATACGGCCTTGACCTGTGCCCCTAAAAAGGATAATTTAATGAATACAATTTTAACAGAAGTATCTTTATTTTTCCTGTCGTCTTTTAATTTATAAAAAATTACATCTATATGTGAAGTAAATTTCTGATTGGATTCCTTTCTAGTCAGTTATATATCTGATGTGTATGTGTTAATGTAAATGGATGTGCAATACTTTAATTTATGCATGCGTGTTTGTCTTTTGTTGGTTCATTTTAGGAATTTAATGTTGAATGTAATAATGATATTGTAAATAAGATTTAACAAATTTTCTTATTGAAATAGATATTTAAGAGTTTATTATAATTTAACAAATTTTTATTTTCTTAGTTTGAATAAATATGTGAATCATGCTCACTAAAAGTACTTATCACAAAAATAATTTATTCAAGGTTGTATTTTAAACAATATTGTTATAATTTATTCATTAATATATAGTTGCCAAGTCTTCCACTTTTTGTGTACCACTATTCCTGAATAGCAATTTTTGGTTTGTTTAAAGTCTTGATGTCTGCAATTAAATAAGACGAAAATAACTATTAAAAAACTGTATTCTGTGGGCATCATGGAACTTTCTTGTTGTTGTTGTTAAAAATGGAAAAATAAATTAAATAAAAATAGATTAAAAAAAAAAAAAAAGAATTATCACTGATACATGGTTTGACCATTCATTTTAAAGGTATTGATATGTTCTTTTAAAAAATACTTGTCTTGAAATTTTTACACCATGGAAAGGAGGAATGTATGCTCCTAAATATACGAAAATTTTATCCTCATTAATTATTATGAATAAATATACATTTTAATTTTACAAAGATTGATTAAAAATAATCCTCATTCTATATATTTTGAACGAAATTCTGTCCTATATTCCCATAATGAGAATTACGAGAAAAAGAGGACGACAACGCCACCTGTTGAACAATAGGCACCAACAGTTGATGGGCATCAATTTATGTCCAGGTGCAACTGAATACAATTCTTTATGAAATTTTGTGCATTAGTTCTCGAGCTAGAGTTGCAGAAAATATTTTTTCACACACAGACATTTTCTAAAAAATGATCAAATTGTGTTGAGGACCACTCAGAACATATGAATCAATCAAAAACCAGAAGTAGAAAATTTTTACCAATCCAATTATTTCTTCTATTGAATATAGAAGAAATTAATAAAGTGTTATTCAAAAAGTGGAAGAATTGGTATCTGTTCACTAAACAAATTCAAATTTATAGTAATTAATTCTAAATGGCCGAAATTATATAAATTCTTTCAAATGCAAATATAAATTTTATTTTATGTAGTGTAAAATTATTGGTGTAATTGCATGCTAGCATTTTTTATGCAATATTAGTGACATATATTTTGTATTTTTTATTCTGTTGAATTATTCTAGATGTCTTTATCTTAAATGTACAATATAAATCTATGAGATGCATGTTTCTTCAATGCCAATTATTTTGTGCAATATAAAAACCTTTCTTAAATATTATTAGAAATATTCTGTGTTTTAACTTATTTGTGTTATTTATTGAAATGTAAATTTTTAAATGGAATTTCAATTATATTTTACATGTTCTTGCCAAATCAATTTTCTGTTTCTTATTAATATAGCCTCTCTTATTTCGGTTTAAGATTTTCTGTGGTCCTTTATTTTCATTGTTTATTAAAAATGGCTTTTTGGTTGATTTCATCAGAAATTGATATCTTTTTATATTGAAAAATGTAATTTCATAAAATATAGCCTAAATATGAATAAAAATATTTTCTATAATTGTTAACAGTATATATATTGATTTCAGTATATGATAACTGTTGAAAAATACAAAACAAATTAAAGTGGTGATGCAATCAATGATATATAATTGTTTGAATTTTTCCATTCTTTTTTTTATCACCATGTTAAGCTTACACTCTTAGATTGCATGTGTCATTACAAAAAAATAATAATACTCTCGATGAAAACAACGAATATACAAATATATAGTTAATAAAAATATTAGAAGCATGATATTTGTTCAAATAGCATACAGGTTGGTTTATTTCTAAGCTAATTATTATTTAAGACAGATTGATAATGTTGTTTGTATTTATTGCACCTCAGCAAGAAAAATGATGCAATTCAAAAATGCAGTATTTGAAAAAAAATCAACTTAAGTAATACAGTAGTAAGTTTAGTAATACTGACACAATTGACATGAGAGGAAATTGTGTCAGTTTTTTTAACTAGCTTACAATAAAACTGACACAATTACCTCTCATGTCAATAAATTGCAAGATAGAGATGTGATACTTTTCATGCATACTAGACTACAAATTTTTCAATGCCATAGTCTCAAAATATCATTTTTGACATCACTTTTTTGCTGGGGTGCGATTACTACATAGATATACTATCTGTAATAAATTTGTCAATATGGCAAATACATAAAGGGGGGGGGGCTATAAATGGTACAATCTTTAGTTCAGCCATTTATGACATCTCCTTCCCCCCCCATCCTTTTCATTTGATGTCAATTTTGTGAAAAATAAAATTTGTTAAAATAAGTATTTTTAAATATTTAAAGCTACCTGTTATCTATTTGACAAATAATTATTATTGAAATGTTATGTATTTAACATAAATTTTTTTGGTAGAAAAAGTTTAATTATATCCTGTCATTGCAACAATAAATTAAAATATGTATATTATTTTATAAATGCATAACGTATGCATACATTAAAAATTTACACCTGTTGGTGATATTATATTGCTTTAAATATTGTGATTCACCTCTAAATAATTTGTAATTATTTCAACTAAAGAATATTTTCTGAAAATTGTAAGTATACCTATTTTGTAAAATTGGTATATGTTTCTTTCTTTCCTTTGTTTGCTGTGTAAATATATTTTTTTCAAATATTTTGCTTTGAAAAAATAAACAAAATAAGTAGAATCTTTTGTTATGAATTATTTCTTTTACATTATAGAAATCTTTGCACTCTATATTTTTAATAATATGTTATGATAGTATAATCAAATTTTGGTAAAGTTAAAATAAAGTATATTTAGCAAATAAATGAAATACATGAGTTTGCTTAATGAATACATTTTACATAAGAGATAATTAAAACTCATACTGTGCTAGGCACATCACATGCTGTAAAATTTTGAAAAACAATTTAAGACTCTGTCATTAAACTTACAAGCAATGATAGTTATTAGAATTTTTTTTTTATTAAAATCACACAATCAACTGATTGGAAGAAAATCATATTTTAATCATATAATAATTAAAAAAAAAATTGTATCTCTTTCTCCCATTGTTTTATGGTGTTTTCCATTACCTGCAGCTTATTTCTGTCGAGCTATCTACATGATAGACCAGATGTTTCTGCCTAAAGGTTGTCTGAGTGAGTAATGCTGACCGGTTGTCGGCCTGGATAGCTCAATTGGTAGAGCCTTGACCTTGTAAGTCAAAGATCCGGGGTTTGACTCACGGTCCAGGCATTATATTCACTCAGTCAGAAAAATAAAATTTCATTAGATAGTTATTAGGTTCATTATTTAAAACATCACTTTAGATTATCTGAATTAAATTGTGTTGGTTGAGAAACTTTTAAATTTTTCAGATTTCAATTTTGCTCTTAGTTTGAGTGAACTGGCTTGAGTTTTATTAATTACATATATACCATTCATTAATGATAATTGTCTTCTATAAAACATTTTTCTTAGAGTGTGGTGTATTTAACTGTAACTGAACGGAAGACTAATAACTTTGACTGAATGAGTCATTTTCAGAACTGATCTGATCAGTAGTTATGCCAGCTCGTAACTCAAGATGTATAATCCATTGATATATGAGTGAGTATCTGTAATGCTTCTATATGTGCAATGCATGCAAATGCAAGTATCATGATATCCACTAAAATACCATATCAGAACAATAAAGTTTTAATAATCCGTATAGAAATTTATTCTTTATTTGTTATTATCAAGACTTCTTATGTAGAATGGTCACAATCCAGAATTTTCTCACAGCATTGTTTGGCCTTTCAAACCATGACACGGTCAAATAAATTGGAATGTTTTGTTCATTCTAGAAGATTGAGATAAAATCGTATGATTCATTGGTTGGTTTGTTGATTGCAGGGGTGATTGTGTTCAGGTAATTTACCTGATTTCAGGGTTTTTTTTTTTTTTTTCCATTTTCAGTACCAGAATTTGAGTTTTTCTGGTAATTAAATTCGTAAAATAAGACTAAAATATCAAATTCATATGAATGCTAAATCTAATTGAAATTAGTATTTTTCAACAATAAGAAGATTGGACCTCCCTGCATCTGCAATAAATTATATGTTCTTTACCATTTTAAAAAAAAAAAAAAAAAAAAAAAAAATTCTTGCTACAATTTCAGGTATTTTTTCATGAATTCACAATCACCCCTGGTTGATTGAAATGATTAAGCAAGCTTGTATATGAGGCTACCATCATAACAAATTGTTATGTATGAAATTTAAATTAAAAATTTTTATTTTTGGTAATTCTATAGTTTGTTCCAAAATAACCAGAGACCAATAAAAAATTACAGTAAAGATGCCTTGAACTGAACTGTACTCGCTGGAATAATTGCAGTCAATCTGACCCATGGGTCAGATCAGTTTTGTCCTAACTGGCTCTGTAATATAAATTTTATGTAGAATTTACATAACTACCAAAATGCTAGTGGCAGTTTTAAGAGCTTTTAAATTTAAAGTAATTTTTACTGATTAGAAATGTGCCTGGGCTTTCAAAAACAGTCATTGTAGAATAAGGAGGATATAAGCTACTTCAAGCTACAGTTTCCTGAACCAAATAAATCAGCATTAATTACAGTAATTTACACCATTATGTACATAACGATAAATTAATATGCCAAATAAATTTTATCCAAATACTTTCATTATTCTTTAGTAATAATTAAAAATATACAATACTCGTTTTGTTAGACAGATGTGGCAACTTTGAATTTCTCCAATCTGAGGCTTCCTGACACATCAATATAGAGCATTTCCTCGTGACGTCTGGTGGTTGGCAAAAAAGCGCGCTCGACTTTCCCGCGCTATTTACTATATTGGTGATCCGCCATCGCTATGCTTTTCCCAAGCCTTTTTGCCAACCACTCATAAAAGTTGAGATGTTTGTTTACAAACAAGGAACTGCCCTATTAATAGCTGTAGTTTGTAATATGTACTCAAGGATCAATTAATATCCAGAAGAAATTTTTATCTAATTATCTTGGTTATTTTTAGTAATCATTAAAACTACAATATACCCCCTTTGTTAACTTTCACAATGGGGCTCTTTGAAAATCCTATATTGAATTGTGACTACTGCAGTCACAGTCACTAAAAGTTGTATCTACAGGTTAATAGTGACAAAGTGAATTTCAACAATCCACAGCTCATTTAAATAGCTGTCCTTTTAAACATTATGTACATAAAATTAATTAATATGAAACAGAATTTTTTATTCAGATATCTTGGTTATTTATAATTTTAGGATACCTCCGTTCATGCTACTGTGTTACGGCATGGGAAAGTAATTTATATAATTTCATAAAAATCTGTTTATAAAAAGGGTCTAAAAGCTCAGTGTCATGTTTTGAGCCCTTTTCATCTGTGGAAAGTTTTCTAGCTACTACCCACATAGAAACACACTTATTAATCCTATGAATATAGTTCCCATGCATGTCTTAACATAATTCAGATTAATGGTGCTATTACACAGGACTGTTTGTGTAACTTTTGAGATGGTTGTCGTTTTGAGCTAATTTTGTTGGCTGAAATTGCCTCAGTGTACAATGTAATAGGAGTAGGAATACAAAAAAAAATTTTTTTGGCTAATCATAATAACATCGTTCAATTTCTCCTATGCTTAAACAAGGAAAACAACAAGGTACAACTATAGTATTTCCCCACAGCTGAATTTGGCGAATTTTCTTTGGTGCTGATTTGAACGATAACGGTGTTGTTCTGAACTGTTTGCAGTATAATATGGCAGCCTGCATGCTATTTATTTTGGATTTATGATTTTATGATTTATAATTTAGCTTATGATTTTATCATTTATGCTATATGATTTATGATTTAGCCATAATTGCCAAAAATAAATCGCCACATTCAGCTGTGGGGAAATACTATAGTTGTTCCAAAGAAAGTACCAAGAAAAGAGTGATTAGCAAACACACCTTGACATATACTGAACACTATACAAAAGTGGTCTTTGATTCAATATTTACAGCATTATTTTTGAATTCTAAAGCAATTTAACACTTTACAACAAAACTGAAAAGTGTTAATGGCTTTAGTTCGTCAGTCTGCCTGCTTTACCATATCCAAGAGGTTTTGCTCTCAAAGCTGGTAGAGACGAGAGGTGCCGTGTTTTAACTCAAGTAGATCTCCTTGGCCGAGTCGTTTTCTATGGTTTTCTCCAAAACTCGTATGAATGCGTGTTAGGACATTTTAGAAGTATTTCCATGAAGGGCAATCCACGCAGGTGTATAACCTCACATAGTCAATCGATCTTTTAAAAATCAACGCCATCGTCAGTATGTTTGCCTGTTCAAGCTCTAATTTCCGTAAACATTTTTAGAATGCTTTGAAACTGATATATGTTATTCAGATTCATTATTATATGTTCCCCCTTGAAAAAGTATAATTAACACTCTTGGTTTGTTTACAAAGGATTCAGATACATTACGGTCTTTAAGATATATTTTTTGAAATCATACTTTAATATCTTAAAATTCCATAAAACATAACATAACGGAATAGACTTACATTAACTAGATGTACTAAAACATATTTTCTATAAAATATGGTATGATTAGGATTAAAGATTGATTTACAGGATCAGATAAAAATATTTAAATACACATAAGATATGAGCAGAAATTGCTCGAAGTGCTTTTTAAGATGTGTTATGAGTTCTTAAATTTCCAAAACAGAAATTCTTAAAATGTATTCGGAATATATTTTAAGAATTTTAAAACGAAAATATAAACAAACGAAGTATTAAATTATTAAATAAATAAATTAAAATAGACCTTAACGACAGCACGAAGTAAAGTTAAGGTTTATTTTAATTTATTTATTTAATATTTTAAGAATTTGTCGAAACTGAAACATGTTTTTTAAACCAGTCTTCTATTTTATAAGAAAAAAGGCTATTTACTTGTGAAATGAGGATAATTTAGAGGGTACAAAATTCAGTAAAAATGGTTATGAAACTAATTAAAAAGTGCTTTATACCTGGTGTGACAGCATTTTAATCAAACATTTCATTAATTTACATTATACAATTTAAATAATTATTAAAATATTGCATCACGCATTTTTTTAGTAGGTACAATTCTTTAATTACATAGTTTCGTAGTTTTTGAGTATTTAATAGGGATGGACCGGATATGGATTTTACCGGATACGGATATCCGGCATTCCGGAATTTTTTTTTATTTGCCGGATCCGGATATCCGGCAGTCTCCTTTCCCAGTACACATGAAAATTTCAGTTTTTTAAGAGCACACAGTAGTTACAAACAGGTATTTGTATTTGGTTTTTATGCAACTGGATTCTTTTCACATATGTAACTAGATGTTGTGGCCACCACAAGACTTTCTTTTATATTTTCCTATACAAATTCACTCAGTAACAATATATTTAAAAAAAAAAAAAATCCAAGTTTTTTTTCGTTAAAAGTAAAAAAAATCGATAACTTTGTTTTAAATTATGTTGTATTCTGTGCAGTAGTCACACACACACACACTGACAGACAGACAGACAGACATTTTCTAAAAATGGTCAAATCGTGTTCTACAGCTCTCAAAACGTGTAAATCCATCAAAAACCCGAGGTCGAAAATTTTTACGAATCCAATACTTTCTTCTATTGAATGTAGAAGAAAGTAAAAAATTAAATATAACTTAAGCTTAACACCACAACTTCATTGAAAGCCGAAAAATTGTAAAAGTTAAATTTATACAAAGATTATATTAAGGTATATATTAATTTATTAAGATTATATTAATTTATATAAAGGTTCAAAACAAATTTTACTTTAAGTATAATTACAAAACTATCAATTTAAATTAAAGAACATTTTGGGAATATGCCTTTGGGATACCTTAGGGATAATATGCCATAATAGTTTTATTTTATTTTATTTTTTAATATCAATTCTTATGCTTATGTGTCACTCTTGGTAGTTAGGTTAACAGAATATAATGTGCAATGTTGTCTGAACTATGTGTTTCGTCTGCCTTGCTATGCATATAATTGACAAAACTTACTCAAATAACTTGTGTGTCACTCACACGGCTTTCGCTTACGCTGAATTTTAATATTATAAATACAGATTGGAGATAAGGGGATAAGAAAAGTGGGTAAGAGTACTGTTGTGTAAACCTATGTTAAAACAATTCAAATAAGGCTTCGATACAGATTTATTTGACAAATAATATGTGAGGGGGCCCCTCCCTCAAACCCCCGTTTCGTTATTATACAATACATTTATATAGATTTCAAGTCTGTTATTAAGTTCAAAAGTTCATTTAAAATTATTCACGCAACATTTCTCAAAACTTATCAATTTTGATCATTTTTTTCTACTAACAAACATATTAACTTCAAAATACAACATTTTTAAAAAAATTACTTATTAAAAATTGTTGTTACTTGTTTATTAAAATTTGTTGTTGTTTAAAAATTACTTGTTTATTAAAAAATACTTATCTAAAATTACTTGCTTTTAATTTAAGTGACACAGGCAAAGATCAAGCGTTAAAACTTGACTTCGGTATTTAGGAAGCCTCAAAACATTTAAATGAAAAAAAAAAAAAAAAAAAAAAAAAAACAAGCAATGAATATTTAGCCTTAAAAAATACATTATTAACTATATGGCCATGTAGAATTAATTTCAGTTCCTAGGCAGCTTTCCTGGACATAATAACAATGAATAAAAAAAAAAAAAAAACTAGTATGTTGTGGCCACCACATGACTTTCTTCTATATTTAACTATACAAATTCACTCAATAAAAATAATTTATTAAAATTATTATTATTTTTTTAAATATCTTTCATGATAATGCAGACGATTTCCATTTTAAAGAAGTAGTATAACACTAAATATAAAAAAAAAAAAAGTCAATTTTATTGTCAATATTACATTTAAAAAAAAAAAAAAGAAAAAAAAAAGGATAATTTTATTTTAAAATATTGCTGATCGATGGTTCAACCATTCGTTTTGAAGGTATTGGCGAGCTCTTTTGAAAAATACCCATCATGAAAATTTACCCCCCCCCCTCCCCCCCACACACAGGGGGAGGGGGAGGCGAAGCTCCTACATATACAAAAAAAAAAATTCCAGTTGACTATCTCTATCATAAATAATTCTTGTAAATTTCATAATGATTATTAAAAAATAATTCTCTTTATGCACATTTGTACAAAATTTTGTGCTATACCACCATGTTAAAAATTTAGAAAAAGCGGGATGGCAACGGAACCTGTAAGACAATTTTTACCAAAAGTTGATAGCCACTAATTTATGTCAAGGTGCAACTACATACCAATTCGTATAAAATTCTGTGCAGTAGTTCATGAGATTGATAATTATTGATAGTAGTAGTAGTTAATTAGGAAAAAATTTTTGTGCATGTGGGGACATCGCTTCCCCCTTCTCCTGGGGGGAAGTACCCCCGGAGGGGGGTGTCAATTTTCAAGATGGGTATCTTTCGAAAGGGCTCGTCAATACCTTTAAAACGAATGGTTGAACTATAAATCTGTGATAATTTAAAACAAAATTACCGATTTTTTTCACTTTTAACGAAAAAAAACTGGATTTTTTTTTTTTTTTTTTTTTTTTTTTTTTTTAATATTGTTACTGAGTGAATTTGTATAGGAAAATATAGAAGAAAGTCTTGTGGTGGCCCCAACATACTAGTTTTTTCTTCAGATATGCTAATAACAGACACACACACAGATCAACCGCTAAAAGTTTTATTTTTTGATTCAGGGGACCTCAAATCGAGTAAGCATAACAAAAACTCGATTTAAAAAATTTGACCCAAAAAACAATTCTTCTCTATCCTTTACATGGGTAAGAGGAAGTAAAACTAGTATGTTGTGGCCACCACAAGACTTTCTTCTGTATTTTCCTATATAAATTCACTCAGTTCAAATAAATTACAAAAACTAATATTTATTAAAATTATCTACCATTATGAATGCAGTCGATTTTCATCTTAGGGAAAACTAACAGTAAATATCAAAAGAAACACAGTTTAACTAACACCTTAAAAAATGCTTTTAATAATGGCTCTCTCATGTATCAATTTTCGTACAGTTAAATGTCATAGAAGTTGAAATATAGCAATCCCGTTCCCAGGAAAAACCACTTTATAACAGCGCAACCTGTTGGTAGATATACATCCAGACTGAATCGGCATAATGTCTCAATGGCTTTCTCAGATATCAAGTATAAAAGTATTGTTTGATTATACGTATTGTATTAGAACCAAATATAATCTTCCCTTAAGCTGAGGAAATCGCTGTATAGAAACGCCACCTGTTGAGCAATTAGTACCAAAAGTTAATTCGCAATAACTTATATCAAAGTACATCCGCATATAAATTTTTATACAATTTTGCGCAGTAGTTCCTGAGATATAACCCTTCCTTAAACTCTGAAAATCGCTACACAGCAGCACCACCTGTTGAGTAGTTGACCCTAAAAATTGGTAAGCACTAACATATATCAAGATACATCTACATATACATTTATATGCAGTAATTCCTAAGATATAGCCTTTTTTTTAAACTGTGGAAATCGCTGCATAGCAGAGCCACCTGTTGTATGGTTGCCACCAGAAGTTTATAGGCACGAACTTATATCATGTTGCATCTATATATGAATTTATATGTATTTTTGTGCTGTAGTTCCTGAGATATAGCCTTACTTTAAATTGTAGAAATCACTGCATAGTAGCCCCACCTATTGAGCTGTTAACACCAAAAGTTGATAGGCAATCTAATTTATATCAAGTTGCATCTATATATGACTTTATATGCACTTTTGTGCAGTAGTTCCTGAGGTATAGCCTTCCTTCAAATTGTGGATATCGCTGCATAGCAGCACCACTTGTTGATCGGTTGACACCAACTGTTGATAGGCACTAATTTAGGTCAAGGTGCATTTACAAATAAAATTATATGTAATTCTGTGCAATAGTTCCTGAGATACAATCGCCACAAAATGTTTGTCACGCACACACAGACAGACATTTTTGGTCAAATCGTGTTCTGGACCTCTCAAAACGTATAAATGCACCAAAAACCGGAAGTCGAAAATATTTACGTATCCAATACTTTCTTCTATTGAATACAGAAAAACGTAAATAAGAAAAGTTATGCAAAAGAAAACTGCTGAAAATTCATTATATATATATATATATACAATATTTTCTTTTTTTTACTTTCTTCTATATTCAATAGAAGAAAGTATTGGATTCGTAAAAATTTTCGAATTCCGGTTTTAGACGGATTTACACGTTTTGAGAGTTCTGGTTCTGGAACACGATTTTACCATTTTTAGAAAATGTCTGTCTGTCCGTCTGTCTGTCGGTGTGTGTGTGTGTGTGTGATAAAAATTTTGTGGCAACTGTATCTCCTAAGCTACTGCTCAGAATTGCATATAAATTTATATGTAGATGCACCTTGACCTAAACTAGTGCTTATCAACTTTTGGTGTCAACCACTCAACAGGTGGCGCTGCTATACAGCGATTTCCGCAATTTATGGGGAGGCTATATATCATGTTCTATTGCGTACAATCAAACAAAATTTGATGTATTAGAAGGTCATTATAAGTCATTATGCTGATTCAATTTGAATGCTTATCGGCCGACAGGTGGCGCTGCTAGACAGCGATTTCCGCAATTTAAGGGAAGGCTATACCTCAGGAAATACTGCACAGAATTGCATATAAATTTATATGTAGATGCACCTTGACATAAATTAGTATCTGTCAACTTTTAGTTTCAACTGCTCAACAGGTGGCGCTACTATACAGCGATTTCTTCAATTTAAAGAAAGACTATATTTCAGGTTCTATTGTGTATAATCAAACAAAACTCGATATGTGAGAAGGCCATTATGAGGCATTATGCTATTTAAGTTGGATGCTTATAGACCAATAGATAGCGCTGCTATACTGGAAATTTTCTCGATAATGGGAATGAAAATATCTCAACTTGTAGGGCATATAACTGTACGAAACTGTACGAATTTGTATAGGAAAATATTGGAGAAAGTCTTACATTAGTTTTTTAATTAAAAGAAATAAATGGCAGAAATCTACATCTATAAAGGAAGATCTCCTGACTGACTTGCTTGCTCACTCAGAAATGCCCAGTCAAACGGGCATAGGACAACTCCGCCGAAAAATTTATCAGCTGTTTCCCCCAGCAGGACAACTCCGCCGCATTCCTTTCTGCCGTTTTCCCTCGATAGGACAATTCCGCCGAATGAGGGGGAAGGCATTACCTTTGGCGAAACAAGAGTTGGCGAGAATGCTAAAACTTCAGGCATTCAACTTTTGTTAAAAATAAATACACAAAAGAATGGTAATAATCTATATATTAATTCGCAAACATGAAATTTGTTGTACGTTTTTAACATATTAATTATGGGGGTAGAGGATTGAAAGTAGCATTGTTAGAAAGTTATGGTTAATGAGAATTTAAGGGAAAAGAAAATCTTTTATTAGAATCTCAAAGAGGCATTCAAAAATACCTTTATTTTTATGCACTTTTTCATTTTATACATGTAATCTTTTGTATTAAAAATTTTTATAGAAGAAAGTTGTTCAATTTGTCAATTTCTTAAAATTCAATAAAAAGCATAGGCACAGTAATTTGTATAGATGTAACTTCCCTATATTTTCAACTACAGATTTTTCATTTTATAAGGCAGTGTTAGAAATGCTTAGAGTGTTAGTTTAGAGTGTTAGAAATGCTTATTGACCAAACGAATGCAAAACCGTAATTTAATATTATTGAACATGGAGGCAAATAATAATAATAATAAAAAAAAAGATTTAATTTATGATTTATTTATTATTATTATTATTATTTATTCATTTATAGTATATGATGTTATTTTTTTTTTTTTTTTTTTTTGTGATTTACGTCAGCTATAATTGGAAAAAATATATATATTTTTTTTTTAAATATAAAACGTAATGCATTCTAACTAACTGAAACTTGATTACTTATTTTTGAAAAGTGCATTTATTACTATATGCTGATTCATTATAAATGCATATTGGACGAAAAACGACACTGCTATGTACTCTATTTACGGAAAGACCATATCAGCTTTTATGCTATATACCGGCAACAAAGTTGCTATATAAAATAGATATCATGAAAGATAGTAGAGAAAATACTGTTTTTGGGTCAAATTTTTGAAATTGAGTTTTTGTTATATTTATACGTTGTGAAGTCCCCTGAATCCGAAAATCATGTTTTTGCGGTTGATCTATGTGCCTGTTATTAGCATATTCTAAGAACAAATAACAGCAGAAAGATCTAACTCGATATACTAAATCTGTATCGTATAGGAAAGCTGCACTAAAGTTTTCGTTGAGATCAAGCAAATGATTCGTGTTAGTATTCCAATTAGTATTTCTAGTATTAAATTGTACGGTAAGCCGTGTGAGTAACATACCATATTATTATTAAACTGTTGACATATTATTTCGATACAGACAGTATTCTTTGCTATTGAAATGATCAGAAGAAGAAAGTAAATGGATACAAACGTTCCTAGGTATATGCATCGTTACGCAAATAATAATCAATGAAACTATAATAATCAATTTATAATTCTTATTACTAAAAGTCGTTCACTTAAACGAGTTATTTGCGGACATTTCTGTTCCATAATTATCTTCTGTTCCATAATAATCTGTCTTCCATCATCGACCCAGAATACCATAATAAAATTCTATATACATTAATATGTGGGCTCGTTTTTTTTTGTTTTTTTTTTTTTTTTGGGGGGGGGGGTATTTTTTGTGGTAAAATTTTCTGTTTTTTTTTTTTTTTTTTTTTTTTTTTTTTTCAGTCAACAAAATCAGCTATGTTACTAAAACCTATCTTCTGAATGTTCCTCCAATATGAACTAGTATGTTGTAACCACCATGAAACTTTCTTCTACATTTTTTCCATACAAATTATTTAATAAAATTAATATTTATTATTATTAAAACTATTTTCCACGATATATACAGATGGAGATGATTTTCATCGCACAGAATTATTACTGTTGTTATTACTGTTATTTATCACTGTTGGATAAAAAATTTAAGAAATTTAGAAAAAAAAAATAAGTAAAGAAAATTTAATATAAGTTAATATAAGTTAAGTAATATATATTTGAATATTATGTTAAGTAAAGAAAATTTAATTTCTTATTTTTCCTTTAATAATTTTGTAAATGTAATCGGAATAATTTAAACTAAGATGTAAATTTTTCTTAAGTTAATTTTTACTTGAATTTTATTATATTCAAGTGCTACACGAAAAGTAGAAATAAATTTATTAATAGCAGAATTTATTAATACGATTAAATAATTGTCAAATAAAAGAACATATAATAATAATGAAAAATAAAATTAAATGCATGTTTATGAGTAAAAATTTTTACTCATAATTTGGTTAAAATCTATTTTACTTTTACCCATCTTTCCAAAGCGAGGGGGAAGGGCTCTTGTATAATAATGCTCGATGTGCCGCCAAAGTGCAATGCGTCTCCAAAAATGGAAATACTGCTGCAGACCCCCTCTTCTCGTCTCAGGAAAATGGCGCGGCGGAGTTGTCCTCTGTGGGAAAAGGGGGGTTAAAATTCTCTGTGGAATTGTCCTATGAGGGGAATAGGGGATTAAAATCTCGGCGGAATTGTCCTGTTCCGGTCAAACTAATGGAGATACAGATGTGAAATTTAATGAGATTATTTCTTTAGTGACGTGTTTTAAGAAGCTATTTTTTTAAGTTTTCCCACAAACGGAGGGGCAAAAGTTGTTTTTCGTATTTCCCACCATATCTCAATTAAAGACACGAAAAAAAAAAAAAAGAAAAAAAAAAGAAACAGATATTTAAAAACCGGATTAACCGGATATCCGGTGGTTTTGATCCGGATATCCGATGATATTTCGGATATTGAAAAATCAGCCGGATATGCCGGATACCGGATATTTTGAGGATATCCGGTCCATCCCTAGTATTTAAAAAAATAAATAAATAAATAATAAAAATGCACTGATAGTGCCCAGATCAGAGTACTTTATAACAGAGAAGTGTTAAAAATTGTTATTTTTCATTCTTAATAAATGAGGACTAAAAGTAAAATATCAATGATAAATAATTTACTTTTTACAATTTTTCAAAAACTTAGAAAAATGTCTTCAAAATAAAGGCTCTCCCCAGAAAATGGGGACATTTGATCGCCTCGATTAATAGTAAAAAAAACAAACACAGCAGTAGCTACAAAACATAAATTTTTGAAGTTCTTGAGTGCCAAATTTAAAACGAAAACTTACATTTCAGTTTAAACAATTGGTGTTAATCTGGACCAAAAAGCGTCAGTTTTTTATTCGTTAGTACATTTATGCGGTATAATATTGCTACTCCCAAGATTTTAAATTCAAGGGAACGGATGTAAAATTTGTAGACTTGTTTATAAATTAGATATTTATCTTCTCATGCACTTATGAAATCTCATGCACTCTGAAAAACAATATGTGCACTTATTATGCCCATATTGATTTTCTGAGATTGTATGATATTTGAAAGAAATATGCTAAAAACTTCAAAGGGTTAATAAGAAAGCATCACAGAAGTAGCGTTAAAGTAACAAGTACAAAACTTTGAATAAACACCATAAAATGCAATAAACTCGCAACAATTGTTTCGGGTCGAAAAAACACACGACCCTTCGTCAGGCGAACAAAGTAGGCACGAGTGCTGCAATCAAAACATGTAAAAGCTGCGTTGCCGCTTTGATTGCAGCATTCGTGCCTACTTTGTTCGCCTGACGAAGGGTCGTGTGTTTTTTCGACCCGAAACAATTGTTGCGAGTTTATTGCATTTTATGGTGTTTATTCAAAGTTTTATACTTATTACTTTAGAGAGTTGTCTAATTTCAGAATGATTGATTTTGTGCAATATATATATTTTTTTTCTCTTGTATGTTTCAACTGATTCTAATTTCCTTCATCCATACTTTGTCTTATTGATACTTGCTTTCTTTCTTTTTTTTGTTTTTTTTTTTGAGCAACAATTAAAAGAGGAGACATTTGTACCTTCTTGTAAGAATTAGTGATTAAATTCTTTCTTTTCTTCTTCTTTTTTTTTTTTTTTTTTTTTTTTTTTTTTTTGTGGGAGGGGTAGGGGAGAGAAAGCAATTTATATCTTATATTTTATTATTTTTACATACATACTAAAAATTTTCATTCGTGAAAACCTCCAGTTTTCAATGGATTTACATGTTTCAAAAGGTCCTGAACACGATTTGACCTCTTTTAGAAAATGTCTGCCTGTGTGTATCCAAAATTTTGTGAATTCTGTATCACACGAGCCAATGGACGTAACTCAGCCAAATTTGATATTGAGTTAGATTTTGACCTAATCTGGTGCTGATTATATTTGGGAGTCAATAGCTCAACCGATGGCGTCGCCATCTTGTTTTTTTTTTAAATACTTTTTACTATAATAGCACTAGAAAAATTCGGATATATTTAAAAAGAACTCGTCAACACCATTAAAACGAATGGTTGAAATATATTGTTTATTGCAGCGGTCGCCAATCTTTTCTACTTCACCTGGGACGTAGCAATTAAAAAATTACGGGAGGGGCTCAAAAAGTTTTATTTTATAAATAGCTTAAAATTATTTTCAAGAAAATCAATTAATAATTAAATATTAATTAATATTCACTATATATTTATATTAATTACAAAAATATCACTAATGGTGGACATTTATAAGACTTAAATTTTGATTTTAAAAGAGTGATTCTTTAATATGACATTAAAAGGAATATTCACAATATCCAATATGGGAGGAGGGTTTCTTGAGCACCCTGAGCCCCCCCCCCCCCTTCCTATGTCCTTGTACTTTACAAACAACTAAATTCCTAAATTACAAATCTATAGACCACTCAATTCCCAAGTTAAAATACCACGAACTGCTAACGCTAATAGATAGCGTTAGCAGTATAGTTGGCTAATAAGAAATATAAATATCTTCTGAATTAAGACCCAAGTTTCTGGTAAATAACGCTCTAAACTGATGCGATTGCTAAAACAACTTATTGAAATAAAGGAAATAAATTTTTATTCTTTGTTTGGGGGAAAAAATAAAATAATGGAAGATGAAAGATTTAAAATTCAAGAGACTTCAAAACGTATAGGTACACTAAAATCTCATAATTGAATTTTTTCATGTTTACAATACCTTCCTTAGATAGTGTATGTTCGGAAAGTAAAAAGAGGAAAAAAAAAGATATGTATATACATATTTACAGTAAAAAATTTTGGTTCTTGGCATTACTTGTAAAAAGTTGTCTTCCACAATTTTTTTTTTTCTCTCTCCTCTTTCCGTTGTTATAAAACAAACATGTTCCCTCTCTATGAATCTTCTAAAAATTCTATTTAAAAATCTTCGGTCAAATCGTTGTTACTTTTTAACAAAAATTCATTGATTCTCTAAAAATACTGATAGGTTTTGCTTTCAAAGTAATGTACAGTGGGGGGAGAAAACGCAGCACTCAACGTAACTTCGTTGCTAATCGATGCACAAGAATGTAATAGGTATCATTCGACGGGGAATTTTAAGTACTTTTAGAAAATGAAGTGAAATTTTGAATTGGGGGTCGTCTAGCTATTACAACGCGCACCAACTTTGATTTTTTCAATATTACCCTATTTTTATTTTATACTAGCTGGCTTTGCCCGCTTCGCTGGACACTACTTAAATGAGTTGTCAAAATCCCACATCATTATTAATAACCTACGTTAAAGTTCCCTTTGTGTTTGGTAGAGGTTTTTCCCGCTCGCAAATTGAGGAGTCCGGGTCCCCACTGCCTTTGACATCAACTTACCCACTTCTTACTTCCCCTTCCCCAGCGGGTAACTTCGAAGTTTTGCGAAATACCGAAGGTCCCATAGATTTCCCAAGACAAAGTCAGCGCTAAAAGGGGGGTTTCATAATTTCTCTTTCTTAATGACCCTCCCCCCCCCCCCCCCCCAAAAAAAAAAAAAAAAAAAAAAATGAAAATGTGTTTTTGGAAATATTCCAAAGAAGACACATTGCTAAGTTGCTCCTTAGTTAGTTTATTTTTAGATAATTTCTTTGAAATTTTCTTTATTTAAAAACATTGCGCTGTGTAAAGGTAAAATTAGTTTAAATAAATAAATAAAATGATTCACAAATTTGAATGAAAATGTTAACTTTAATTTTTTTTTTTTATTAAATAAAATACATACATTCAGAATTACATAATATATACATTTAATTATAGATACCATAGATAAGTCATCTTTTAACAAATTTTCTCTTCTTATTAAAATTTCTTAATTATTTAATTTATATATTAAATATTACTGAAATCTCAGAACAAATAAGAAATGTTTTACCTTGCAACATCTTCAACTGGGTGCTTGTCATGCTGAATATCCAGAAAGACCTCGGGTATCCCACTGTTCACACAAAAAATCCAAAAATATATTCTATCACCAAATCAAAAAAATCTATATCAGCTCTTCCCGAAAATCTTCTTCTATATCCTTTCCTCTTCCCTTCCAAATTTCCATCCCCTCAACTTTAATCCAATCCTCAATTTTGGTAACACCCACTTAGCTTTTACTGGTCTAACTTCACCCTCCAGATTATTTTTATTAAATTTTATTTTTCCTCACTCCAGATGTTATAAGAATTTGTTTTTCAGTCCAGGTGGATTTTCAAAATTGTTTATTCGACTGAAAACTCTCTACCACCGGACCCCTTTTCTTTATTCCCTTGCGTATATCTTTCATAACTATTATATTTCTACTCCCTAACTTTTCATAAAATCTTTTCTTCTCATTTTATATTTCTTATGAGTTTCCCTTCCTTTCTTGTGAGTTTCGTAGTCTCAAAGGTTTATTATTTGACTAAAATTTTCTGTACGTTCCCACGCATGCTTGGTCATTCGATTTTGAATTTTATGATTCTGTTTTGAAATCGCAATATCACCCTGGTGTAATAAATTCCTTACTTTCTTTTATGCATCTTGACCATTTCCTCTTAAAGTAACTTTTGTGACTTACACTTCTATGTATAACCTTTTATAAAATCGAACAATTCCATTTATACTTTATAACGGGATAGATGCATTTTGCAAAGTTAGAATGTTTTGAATTTAAAGCTATTTTACTCGTATTCTTAGTTCTTTTTCCACTATCCTTTTCTTTACTTATTTATTGGTGTTTTTCCCGATTCCTCGCTGCAGATGTTCAGTTATGCTGAGTTAGTACCTCAACAATATACCGAGTTGTCTGAGAAAGAAAAAAAAAGGAAAAAAAAAGAAAATTTTCTAACTCCCAGTAAGACAATGGTAGTCTAAATTTTAAAGCATACAATTAACATGGTAAATGTATATATATAATTATAACACAAGAAAATGAAATACAATATAAAGAGATAAAATTATAAATGTATATCAAGTATAAAATCATGAATAAGTACATGGCCAACTAAGAGGTATTTAGAATTTTCTAACTAATCACAAATAATTTTTTTTTTTTTTTCGATCGCAGTATAATATATATAAATAGTGCTTTTTACATATGAAATGTTCCCAATAAAGGAGCATACCCCTTAGTTATTGTACTTGTTTCAAGGAAATTTATCGTGTACGACAACAACAGGTAATTATCGTTGAGAATATAGTTATTATTACACAAATAATAAAAAGAGAAGAACCTATAAATTTGATTATGTATAATGAAGAGTTGAAGTTCGGGATATTAAAATTGTCCCAAAAGTTCGATGAGGTATAGGTACTAGAAGTTCTTGTATAGTTCGTGTCTAAATTGAGTAATTCTACACTAGGTTCCTCAAGGCAAAATTTCAAAGTCTGGCATTGGACCAAAGTAGGTGCCTTTAAACACAGTTTTTCAGTATAACACTTGTTTTCGGCGTAGAACTTTATTACATGAACCGTTGGTTCTGTTGCTAAGTGAAGGGCTTTTGTATGTACACTAATTCCTTGAAATTGAACAGACACCACTCCTGGCTGACAGGTACTGTGTGCAGTGAAAGACATCCGAGCTAATACAGGGCAGTCATAGCAGCCTGTAGTAGTTACTTCCGTATCATCGAATTTTGGACAAATCGTGTTCATTTTCACAGAAATTTTAAATTTCTGGAACTGTAGTTGCACGCGAACTGCAGAAGAGAGTAGCAGAGTGGATTGTAACTGTTGCTCATTTATTTTAAATAAATGAACATCTCGTTGTAAGGGCAAAGCGTATTCTTTTGTGTTGCGTAAATTTTGCAAAGCATCGGGTGCTGTAATGCACCTCAGTTGATCTTCAAAGAAATCACAGGTTGTTAAATCAGGGTCGAAAATGAATTTCTTTGTATATGATATATTGGCTTGTACTGCCCCAATTTGTCCTGCTTTAGGAAAATTTTTTTCACTTGCAGGTGCTAAATATGCCTCACTAGGACGTCCCACTCGTTGTATCAACATGTCGTTGATGTGCAATTGGGGCTGGTCATAAGCCCCCAAAATTGTGACTTTGATTCCATTTTTTGTAAAAGCCGAATCGGAGATGAGCATTCTTGACACAGTATTATTTTCTGTGTGTTTCATAGAAATTTGATATTGGCATGTATGGCCTCGTATTTTTGAGATTTCATAACTGTGGAGAAGATCCGGTTCATACCATATTTTGTAAAAATTGCACGATGCTCTCGTTAATATTGTGCATCCGACACCTAAAGATCCAGCTGTGCAGGCTGAGTAACCCGGAAATTCTAGACTTTCCGCTGGTTCTGACTCAAATGTAATGCCTCCTTGTCCGATATGACGTTTAATACAATGGATACCTCTTCCACAATATTTATTAAAAATACACGATATCTGCGATAATTGTTTTGTCTTAATCGGAAAAGAATAGTATTGGCGTTCAGTATGAAAGTTGCACAATACCGATTCGAGTTTGATTATAAGGGAAAAAAGGTGATTTTCTTTCTCATCCGCAAACCATAAACAGTTCTCAGACGAAATTGTTTTTAGTGAGATTTCCGCTGTAGTGTGGATATGACACGACTTTGTACCGTCGTTTAACATTTCGCAAGTTTTTAGATCCGATTTTATGATGGAATGCGAATTACATTCCGCTGAAACAGTTGTTAAAGTTAAAACACATGTAAGTAAAACCAGTTGCAGGGTATTTATATTCGCTCTATTGTGAGCATGTCTTTCTAAAAGAAAATAACATTTCATCAAAATTTCTCTGATTGTAGATCCTATGAAAACTCCTAATAAGAGTGAACAACGAGCTACAAATTTACATAACTTACCTAAATAGAACTAAAACATAATAATTATTTGAAAAATATATATAATGCTTTTTACGAAAAGTTTTAAACAAATTAATGAAACAGTTATAATTGAAGCAAACACAGCATATAGTGTATATCGTACAAATGACGGAAAACACTTAAAATGTTGGAAAACTTCTGTGCATAAAATACAATATCGTAGCTGACATATTGTTTTTCCTGTAACACTTATGGAGCCCGAAACTGTACGCCCGTCTTTATGTAAATATATAACTTGTATGACGGATTTGTATGCCAATAATTCGAACGGAATTTTAATCATTCTGTCATGAGGAACAGTTAACACATGTTCAAAATCTTCTGTGCGCAATATAACTCTACCATTATCCGGTAGGTAAAGAATAGGATCTTGAAATTGGATCGTGAGATTATGGTTTTCGAAAACAGCATTTTCCCCTTCCAGTAGTTTTCTGTGAATGCCTTGTGGAGGATTAATTTTACGTTTATCTAAATAACAGATTTCCAATATGAGAATGTCCGGATTTTTGAGTGTTTGATCTTCATTAATAGCTAAAAGCTCTAATTGTTCGTAAGTGAAATGACAGTAACAAATGTCATTTTTGGTGCAATTTCTGATTTTACAGAAATCTGATGTGCCATCGCAAGTTTTGTCGCAGTCACAGGTTTGTTTTGGTCCTGTTTCACATTCATAAACCGTGGAGTTTGCATCCGTTTTCATCTTTTCTTTTCGTAATAAAAAAGAAGTGGGATTCCTCAAATTAAATTCTTCATCAATTATGTAACTTCTATTTGTAGTTATACATGCATGGCAATCATGTATAGCACAAGCCTCTGGTGGGAGGTTAATTTTTCCCCACAAATGTCTGGACATTGCTCCACATTTATATTTGTTTTGAAAGGAGCATAGCACTGCTTTTTTTTGCCGCGCATATGTGTGTGTTGCCAAGATAATACATAGACACAAAACTGAAATCAAAAGGAAAACATTTCTTAGTGTTCTGAGTATTATAAAATTATGCATTTATATAATGATCTAAAAATAAATCGAATGATTTTGGTTTATTTAAAAATATATCCCGCTATTTTTTTTTTTTTTTCATCGATAAATGTAATTTGAAACGGAAACCATAGCATGGATTTATTAACTATATAAGACATGAGATAAAATGAGATTAGATTGATAATGACAAGTAACAAACTAGAAATATACCATTAACTGAAATTTGGAAAGTTTTATTTACATATATAATTATTTGTATTATTATTTATTATCACTATTTTCATAAACTATGGTAATTATATCTCTAGAATAGTAGGATAGGATGATTAACATTACTATTTAAAGATAAATTTGTAAAAATATTGGTTAATATTAAATGTTGCATAATAGAATTATATAGAATATAAATTAATTTTGATGACTACAAACAGCATATATAAAACCGAACATAAATAGTGAATATTCGCCTGCGAATAAGCATTATATATGAAAGAAATGCCAATGTAGTCTATGAAATATAAATAGTATATTGGTTTAACTGGTATTTATGATTTGTCTTACAAGTGGCCATTTTGTAAAACAACATTCACGTAATTTAAAATATTAGTATTGTCAAATATGAGCATCTTTATTATGAATGATGTACGTAGAGCTAATGAAATATCCTGGTCTTTAATATACCATAGAATATAAGTTTATTGAATATTCCTAATATATTTTGAATGTAAATGAGAACTAATAAAGTCTTAAATATAAAAGTCCAATGAAAACAATAATGATAATAATATCTACTCTCCCTTTAATTTTCAAGTAATCAAGTTACATGAGAATGGAAAGTTTGATAATCCTATGCATAAGGCTTTTTTTTTTTTTTTTTTTTTTTTTTCTAGGAAAGATAAATTATAGTCAAATATATAATATTAAGAAATTAACTATTTTTGTATTAATAAATAATAAATATAAGAAATTCTAATGAAATATAATATATAAAATTAAATTATAAAACTTATCATAATTAGAGATGAACTAAATCAATACTCATTTATATATATATATCTAAAATACTAAATAAATGAATACATTTATATATATATATATAAAATACCGATGAAATTAATACCTATTTATATATACATACAATGTCCAATAAGAGAAATATTTTCCTAACTGTTGTTATTCCGTAAACTTTAGGGACCAGTCCAGGAAATTTGAGGCATAGACACGCGGATGTCGAAAGTAATATCTTTCGGATGCATTGTTAGGATTTTGAGTTTGTGGAGAGGAAGGGGCGTCCCTTGGTAGATCTTCATCTTCCTGAGAATAGATAACGGTGCTTTGCGAATCATCGGTAGATTGTAAAGATGCCTCCCCGTCCGAGGGTTCATTGACTGGTAGAGTTTGTTCCGAGTTTTGAGATGTGGGGAGGGGGGGGGTTGAAAAGAAAATTATTGTATTCCGCTTTTTCGAACACTGCATGCGGTTTTGCTAAAAAGCTAGAAGGCGGATTTGTGAGGCTTTGGTTTTCTTTGACATAAGAATTAAAAGGATCTAAATCCGGTCTGCGACTCGTATATGGGATTAATCTATGAGAATGAACTTTTATTGGCTTGCGTAACGGGTTAAGAGCGTCTTCTATAGTGTAATCGACTTTGTTATGTCTTTTTACTATTCTCATGGGTCCGACATAATTTCTTCTTTTTGTCGTTTCTATATTTCTATCCTGGTCTGGGTTATATAAATATACTAATTCACCTGGAAGATAATTTCTATAACGAGCTTTTTTATGCTGATATTTCTCTTGTGCTTCTGCAGCTCTTAAAAGGCTTTCGTGTACTTTTTCGTTGGTATATTGTAATTGGAATGCTTTTCGTGCGACAAAATCCTCATAAGGTATGTGTTTTTCAGTGCGTGTTTCATTAAGTATATCAGTAGGTAATATTGGATCAAAGCCGAAGTGTACGTAAGCTGGTTTTTCATTAATTGCAGTATGTAAGCTATTATTATATAACATCGCATAATAATCAAGATAAGTGTCCCATTCAGCTGTGTTTTCTGAAAAAATAGCTAAGGACTTTTTAATTCTGGGATTTAAATTTTCCGAAAGGCCATTACAAGATGGATTGAGAGGTGTTGTTGTTAATTTAGTAACCCCTAATTTCTTGCATAGAATTGTAAATAATTCACTTGTAAAAGAGGGCCCTTTATCTGTTAAATAATTTTCAGGGATTCCAAAAATACCTATAAAATCGAGGAACTTGTCGGCGGTAATTTTAGCGGTTTGATTCGGGGTAGCATACAATCGGAGAAATTTAGAATAATGATCCACAAAAGTTAAAATGTAGCGATTTCCTTTTGCTGTCAAGGGTAAAGGACCAATATAATCTGCAGAAACAAACTGCATAACCCTAGTGTGTATAAAATGTCTTTGTACCGGAACTTTTGCGAATTTATTTGGTGAACGAAAAGTAATGCATTTCATACATGATTGTACGTAATGTTTTGTGTCTGCATATAAATTTTCCCAAAAGTATTTTTCGCGTATAGCATTGTACGTTTTAAAAACCCCAAAATGCGTTATATGTTTTGCCGCTAGAATGTGAGGCTTGTATTTGTCCGGTATTACTATCTGTAAAACCTTCGTAGATTTCCTAAACCGAGGTAAGAATTGAGAATGCATGAGTAAACCATCATGCAAAGAATAGTTTTTATATAAGCTAGAAGTTTCTGTGGATAGATTTTCCAACGTCGATATAATTTTAGCTAATTTATTATCCTCTCTTTGCGCTTTTTTGATACCATTTATAGTAGGGATATCAATTTGAATGGTATTTACAGAAATCTCATTATGAGAATTATATTGGACCGAAGTATCAGCCTTCTCTTGTTTTAGATAAAAAAAGAAGGTATGGATTTTGATTCAAAACTTCATCAGGTCTAACTTTTTGTACATAATTGTCGTTCATAACGTACCAATCTCCGTATGTATCTCTAACATAACTATGATAATGGCCACCACCCTGTGGTTGCCTCGAGTGTACTATTACAGCATTCAGTACGTACTCAATAGGATTTCCTACGTTATGCGACATGTAAGGACGTAGATTAATTTTTTCAGGGTACTTCACGTTAATCGGTTGTTTATAGAGAACCGATTGGTCATGCGATGACTGTTCAAAGTGAAAGGTCGTCACAATAGGAAGTTGTGATATCGTTATTTGCTTCATTCCGCCGTTTTCTTCTTTGCAAATAGGACATCTATAAATGTCTTGTATTGTTTCGAATTGTGTAAAGCTTTGTAATGCATTATCCAGAGTTACAATATTTTCCGGAACATTCATATGTATGCTCATAAATTTGTGAAATTCAACACTTTTTTTTCCACATGTGTTGCACGTGATAAGGTTTTGAAAAGAACCTTCGAAAAGTCTTTGAATCACATGTTTTGAGTTACTAGTAGTGTTTATCATATGAGTTGTACATTTATTTATACCGGATAGTTGCAGTTTATTAATAACGTAACTAAAAAACTCCTGCGCGTCTTCCTGTTGGCCCCATTCAAAATGTGGTACAATACTTTTTAAATTATGGTAAATGTCTGTTGGTATTATCACCTGTCCCGTATTCGATAATGCGTTGTTTATATGATATCTCAAAGTACAGATCATACAAAATTTAGTTTGTCGACAATTTCCCACACATTGTATGTTATTTATTATCCAATTTACTAAGGGTGTGCAATGTGTTAGACATTGTAAAACGGAATTCATATAACATGAATTTCCTAAGTTCATTAAACCCGCACCTAAATTGTTATTAATATTCCCTTTCATATGAGTTTCTTTTACTGTATATGATTTGTTTGGAGAGTAACCATAATTTCTCCTCTCAGGAATATTAGAGTTAGAGTATACATTAGTAATGTGTTTTTTTCCATTCTCATGGATAAAATAATTTTTTCCACTTTTGAACTTTACATGTGTCGATTTTTTTTTCGTAGGATTCCAAGTGTTTTGAAAATCCTTTTTATTATGTACAACATTTATAAAAAAATCTCTTGATAATGTGTCAGCTACTACATTATCCGTAGTTTTTATTAAGTCAAAAGTGTAATTGTAATCAGAAAGAAAGGCGAACCACCTAGAAACTCTATTACCTGGTGATTCGAGCTTACTTAATTGTGTTAGGGCGGCATTATCACATCTAATTATAAAAGGTCTGCCATAGAGATAATATTTAAAACTCTTAACTGCTTCGACTATGGCCATTAATTCTTTCTCCATTATAGTGTATTTACATTGTGTCGGGTTTAATTTCTTCGAGAAATAAGCAATCGCATGTATAATTCCATCGTTATCTTTTTGACCTAATGAAGCACCTAACGCTTTATCGGAACTGTCTGTAGATAAAATAAATTGTTTCGTGAAATCAGGATGTATTAATATGGGAGGTTGTGCAAGTTTAGATTTTAAAATATCGAATGCTTCCTGAGCCTCCTCTGACCATTTAAATCTTTGATTTTTTTTTGTTAAGTTAGTTAATGGAGCAGCTATTTCAGAAAAGTTTTTAATAAATTTTCTGTAATAAGAAATTAGTCCGTGCAATCTTCTAACTTTTTTCACTGTGGTTGGAACCGGAAAGTTTTGAATTTTTATAATATTTTCTTCTAACGGTTTGATACCTTCCGAGTTAAGCTTATGACCTAAAAATTGTATCTCCGGTAACATGAAAGAACACTTTTCTGGATTCAGTGTAAGGCCGAACTGTCTGAATCGCTCGAAAAGTTTTCGTAGCTTGCTAATCATTTCTGTAGCATTCTCACTTCCAATGCAAAAATTGTCGATAAAATTTGAAATTTTTAAATCCGATATGGGTGCCAAAAGCTGATCTGCTAATTGACAAAAGACTTCAGGGGACGCTGAAAGACCCTGGGGTGTGGTAATGTACCGGTATGATCCGAATGGTGTTATAAATGTGGTCATGTCTCTCTCTTCCAATTTTAAAGGGATTTGCCAGAAAGAGTTTGATAAATCTAATGTAGAAAAATATTTCACACCTCTTAAATTTTCTAATAAATGGCTAATAATTGGCAATTTATATCTGGGATATTTAAGGTGTCGATTTAACGCACGGAAATCAGTTACGAGACGCCACTTTTGCTGTTTGGGGTCTCCAGATGGATTTTTCTTTTTGATCATTATTAATGGGAAACTAATGTGAGAATTTGACTTTTCAATAATGTTTGCTTCTTCTAATTCATCTAATTGTCTTTTTAATTGTTCTTTTAAGGCGTGTGGGATTGTATACGGACGAGATGATGGTAGCTGAGAATAATCAACTGTAAGATTAGGTTTAATAACATTTGTACGACCAATTGTGTAAAGGCGTTTACTAAAGATATCCGCATACTCAAATAATAAAGATAATAATTGTTTCCTCGTGTTTACATCAAGATGATTTAAATTAAAATCTGTTTCTTTAAGTTGCTGACGTCGAAGGTTTTTTATTTTATCAATATCTCGTGAATCAAATTCTGATATTATATTTCCTATACGGGTATTTTTATTAATCGGGATATTATGCGTACTAATATTTGTTATTGTAAGCGTAATTCTTTTATTTTGTACTGGACAGAAAGTGTGAGAGAGTTTTAAATTGGGATTACGCATACATGGTTTTAATTCAATGATACTTCCCGTACGAATTTCAGAATCTAATTTTAAGTTAATTTCACGTGATTCTCCCGGTAATAGTGTAAATTTACTGGGTATACGAGCAAAATTTACCTCAATATTTGTTTTGTTCGGATCTACCGCGTCTGACATTTTAATGACACAGTTGTCGGAAAATAATTTATTTGATTTTAAGCAAATTTGAAAATTGTGGTTTTTCAAAAAATCATATCCGATGATTGCTTTATAATTTTGTGAAAATGTATGATTAGCTATATAAAACGGATGGGTGAAGTTTGTACCCCCTAACGAAAACTGTAGTGTTGCATAATGTGATATATCCAACTTGTCTCCAGAGATCGATTTCACCTGCACGTTTGTTTGATATGTTTCGATATTCATGATACCTTTTACTTTCGAAAGAATATCATGTTCTAAAACACAGACTGCCGCGCCTGTGTCAATAAGCGTATTTACTATATTACCCGCTATATAAATTGACACAGTCGGTAAACAAGGTCTCTCTTTATTAAATTGTAAAACTTGCGTGTTTACTAAAAGTTCAGTAACCTTTTTATAAGACGTGCTTTGAGAATTCTGTATGCGGGGAGGTCCCTTTGTTGGGTCATCTACTGACCTCCCCTTTTCGAGTTTAAATGCATCGTATTCCGTGATGGGGGAGAATGAAATCCATTGTCCCTTGTATTCGAACTTCTGAAGGAAGTGTTCCTCGCTTGCGATTGTTGTGGATAGAATTTTGACCTTTTGTCACTAAAATTTTGTCTCGAGTTTTGTTTAGCGTCTTTAAAATAACAAAACTGGGAAGAGTGATTTGTTTTTTTACAAAAATCACATGGTGGAAATTGACGTTGTCTAACAAATTGGTTTGTACATAATTTCTGTTATTAAAGGAGCGAGGTGAAAATGCTGCAATTTCAGGTGTATGTCTTTTTGATAAGAGTTTAAGATTTTCAATCTCTTTACTCAATGCACTAACTGTTTCGTGTGTTTGAAGAGCATGGGTTTCTATCAGAGCTTTAATTTCATTATTTGAAATTTGGGTATTAATGTTTCCTAATGTGTGTGGAACATTTCCGTCTGATTGAGAATAAGCTAAATTATTTGATTGTAAGAGCTCTACAAAATCAATAGCTTCTGTAAAAGTTAAAGGGTTTTTCATAAGTGCCGCATGTCTATATTCAGGCAGAAGGCCTTCGAGATATTTAGATAATTTACTTTGTTCGAAAAGTGCTTTGACGGACTGATTTGTTATGTCCGGGTTATTAAAAAATTTTTGAGTTACTAACGAAACTTTAGCAGCATAAACTTTAGCGGATTCACCTGGCATCATTTTACAGTTTGAAAACTGTTGTTGTCTCGTTGCGAGACTTAATTTAGAATCAAAATACGACAAAAATTTTCTTTTGAATTCTGCATAATTTTCTTCTTGACTGAGGTCAGGGGAATTTATCATATGGGATAGGGCGTCGCCTCTAATACGGGATTTTAAAATTAAAAGTTTTTCCGCGGCCGTACATTTAGCTAAAGTAGTTATAGTCTCAAAACTGTCTAAAAAAAATTGCGGCGTAACCGCCGATACATTGTCGAACTGCGGTATTATTGCCTGTAACCCGGCAAATTTTTGTAGAAGGGTCTCTGTGGCCATCTCGTTTTAATGTAAAATTTAGATTCAAATCAATTAATGTTAAAGTTAATCTGTATTAACACTCACATACATTTTTTTTTTTTTTTTTCAAATTAAAATATTTTACAAAAGGTCAAATCGTAATTTATAGTAAATATTAAATATAATAAATGGGAAAAAAAAAGGGTTTCTTATTTGGGCAATAATTAAACTAATTATAAATCATATAAATAAATATATGTGTATATATAATAGTAGTGTACGCGAGAAATAATAAGTACAAATTAAAGTTTAATAAATAGTTATATTCAATAATAAATAGTTTAATAAATAGTTATATTAAAAGAACATCTGACTTTTATTATCAGAAATGAAAATATACAAGCCGTACATATATGCATGTGTATATGTTTGCTTAAAATATTTTAGAAAATTGAAGTGCAACGATATAAAACAAAAAATAATGCTAAATAAGATTTTTTTTTTTCCCCAGCTAAATAGAATAGCTTATTTTTGCAAATACACATACACACATATATATATAAATCAAAGAAAACATATAAAATTCACACAAATTAATTTCAATTGAAAATCTAGTCTCATTTGATTTAATTTTATTTTTAATTTTGTCTCCTTTTATTTAGTTTAGTTTTAATTTTATTTATTTATTTATTTTATTTTATTTATTTATTTATTTACTTATTTATTTTGGAAAAGATGACTTATTTATTTGAAAAGATGACTCAATTATAATTCTGAATTTTGAGCAAAATTTTACTATACATAAAAAGGTATACCTGGTCACTGGTACCATTGCTAAGTTGCTCCTTAGTTAGTTTATTTTTAGATAATTTCTTTGACATTTTCTTTATTTAAAAACATTGCGCTGTGTAAAGGTAAAATTAGTTTAAATAAATAAATAAAATGATTCACAAATTTGAATGAAAATGTTAACTTTAATTTTTTTTTTGATTAAATAAAATACATACATTCAGAATTACATAATATATACATTTAATTATAGATACCATAGATAAGTCATCTTTTAACAAATTTTCTCTTCTTATTAAAATTTCTTAATTATTTAATTTATATATTAAATATTACTGAAATCTCAGAACAAATAAGAAATGTTTTACCTTGCAACATCTTCAACTGGGTGCTTGTCATGCTGAATATCCAGAAAGACCTCGGGTATCCCACTGTTCACACAAAAAATCCAAAAATATATTCTATCACCAAATCAAAAAAATCTATATCAGCTCTTCCCGAAAATCTTCTTCTATATCCTTTCCTCTTCCCTTCCAAATTTCCATCCCCTCAACTTTAATCCAATCCTCAATTTTGGTAACACCCACTTAGCTTTTACTGGTCTAACTTCACCCTCCAGATTATTTTTATTAAATTTTATTTTTCCTCACTCCAGATGTTATAAGAATTTGTTTTTCAGTCCAGGTGGATTTTCAAAATTGTTTATTCGACTGAAAACTCTCTACCACCGGACCCCTTTTCCTTATTCCCTTGCGTATATCTTTCATAACTATTATATTTCTACTCCCTAACTTTTCATAAAATCTTTTCTTCTCATTTTATATTTCTTATGAGTTTCCCTTCCTTTCTTGTGAGTTTCGTAGTCTCAAAGGTTTGTTATTTGACTAAAATTTTCTGTACGTTCCCACGCATGCTTGGTCATTCGATTTTGAATTTTATGATTCTGTTTTGAAATCGCAATATCACCTGGTGTAATAAATTCCTTACTTTCTTTTATGCATCTTGACCATTTCCTCTTAAAGTAACTTTTGTGACTTACACTTCTATGTATAACCTTTTATAAAATCGAACAATTCCATTTATACTTTATAACGGGTTAGATGCATTTTGCAAAGTTAGAATGTTTTGAATTTAAAGCTATTTTACTCGTATTCTTAGTTCTTTTTCCACTATCCTTTTCTTTACTTATTTATTGGTGTTTTTCCCGATTCCTCGCTGCAGATGTTCAGTTATGCTGAGTTAGTACCTCAACAACATGGCTGTTTTTAATACCTTTGTACCATTTTTAGAAGTGCTCTACTCAAAAATCCGGAATTTCTCAAATTTCCCCTTCTTTCTGTAAGAATCAAAAATTCCAAAATCGTACATAAAGTATTTTTTATACTCAAGTCTAGTCTCCTCATGTGCAGTATCTTCACTGTGAAGTAATTTGGGGCCGAGTTATATTTACAAACTTTTTTTTGCTTTCTGCCCTCCAGGAGGAAAAGGGGAGGGATTTCAATAAATCCCGTTACTTTAGGGATCGGATACATATAAGCAACCCAAGCACCAAACTCGTGACCGCAGCTCCCACCGATATCTCAAGACAAATTTAGCGCTAAAAGGGTGTCCAGATTTTGCCCCCTCGAAACCCCTTCCCCCCAATCCCACAAAAAAAAAAAAAAAAAAAAAAAAAAAACTGTGTTTTTGGAAATATTTTAAGAAAGTCGGATAGCTTTTTTCAACATCACTGTTCCATTCTTGGTAGAGTTGTACTCAAAAATCCGGAATTTGCGAAATTTCCCGCTAAAAATCAATTTTCCTTCTCTTTCTGCTTATAAATTCCCAAATCAGAGTTAGTAATATATTTGTACTCATGTCTAGTCACCCCATGTGCAATTTCTTTACTGTGAAGTAATTTGGAGCCGAGTTATGCTTACAAACGTGTTTTTGACTTTTTCCGCCGCAGGGGGGGGGGGGGGACGGAGGAGAATTTCGAAAATACTGATAGATATAATTTTAAGTTGGGTAAAGATCTAAGTTTCTGCCAAGAGCCGTTAAATTCTGTCCAGCCGTTCTCAAGTGATGCCCGGACAAAAATTGCGTTACATACGGACACCATGACACACACACACATAGAGGAAAAATTTTCTAAAGTCATTTTCGGCTTTCATGGTGTGTGAAACGTGAAGATATCGCAAAATTTTTTAATTCTGACAGATTTACAGACAAAAGTCTGGTTTTATTAATATCGATTTGAATTCCAGGGGTCACAGCAATGCGAAAAAGTATATATTGGTTGTATATATTTTTTTTTTTAGTTCCCCATCATACTATAGGTATGGGGAACTTAGGTAAACGTGAAGATTTTCGACCTCGGTTTTTTTTTTTTACTTTTTTACACGTTTCCAGGTGTGAGGAATCCGAAAATGACAAATTTTTGTATGGTGTCCGTCTGTAGGGTGTTTGTTAGTCCGTTAGTGAGTTTGTTTGTCTGTGTGCACGATATCTCAAGAACAAATAGTCGCAGAGAAGTCAGATCCGTTTTAAAATATTACTTTTGACTCTGGCAAGAACCCTATTCATTTGCAACATTCGAATTGAAAAACTTCGTAAGTTATTATAAATTTACGATTTTCTTAACATGGGAGTTGGGAGTATAGGGCAAAATTTCACTTAAACGTCCATTAATTAGAAAATTTTTACTCTGAAGATATCAGGACAATTTTAAAATATCAGTTTTGAATTCGGAATGAACATCATTAACTATAAACATACTACTTTGAAAGTTTCGCAAGTTATTTGGAATTGACGAATTTCTTTGCATGGCAGAATAGAGCAATATTTCATATAAATGTCAATTTTGAGGGATATTTTCATCGTAAAGATGTCAGACCACTTTTGAAATATTATTTAGGACACTGGCATGAATATTATTGACTACGAATTTCTTAACATGGCAGAATAGAGCAAAATTTCACATAAGCGTCAATTTTGAAGGATATTTTCATCGTAAAGATGAGATGTCAGACCACTTTTTAAATATTAATTAGGATACTGGCATGAATATCATAGACAGATAGACTACGATATTTCCAATTAAAAAAATTCGTAAGTTATTTGGATGGATGGAGGGATGAATGGGTTTTACGTCGCACTAGTGCTGCGTAAGTTATTTGGAATTTGCGATTTACTTAAGCGGACAATACCTTATCTCGCCGGCAGCCTTGACCCATGTTATTCTATGGGAAAATTTGTTTACATAATTACTCATTACCTAATGAATATTTTTCACTTCTGTTTTCACATTTAGAAAATTCATAAGCGTTAAATTAGTATTTGTTTTCCAAAAATTGATTTTTTTAAATTTTAGTATGTCATTTTACGACTAGAAAATGAGAAAAATGCATTCTGTGAAAAATCGCATTTTTGAACTCAAAACTAAAATGAATAAAAAAAAAAAAAAAATGAATTTTTCAAAAATGAGTACTCATTTAACGGTTATGAATTTTCTGACTGCGGAAACAGAATAAAAAAATATACATTAGGTAATGTGTAATTGTCGAAACAAATTTTCCCATCGAATAACATTGGCCATGACTGTCCGCGGGATCAGGTATTGTCCCCTCTTAACATGGCAGAATAGGGCAAAATTGAACATAAACTTCCATTTTGAGGATCATAAATATATCAGACAACTTCAAAATAACGTTTATGATACTTGTTTGAACATGATTAACTACAAATATTCTAATCCGCGATTGTAATGAAATGCTCGCCCTCTGGTGGGCTACGGTGAAATTACAATAAACATGGTTTAATTCGAATTCCATATAGCCGCCATTGCTAGCCGATGTTTAGTTTCACATATATTTATTGAATAAAAATGAATAAATCCGGTAAAAAAGATAACACATACTTTTGTGTGCCACAGTGTAAATCCAAAGCATCAACCCTAACAGCACATCTTCTTCACATGACATCCTTAAGATATCCTATGGATAAAATTACATCCCAAGGACTTCCTCAGGATGTACTGTGGATATGTGTGTTGTATGGGAAGAAATCCAGAATTGAGCTTCCATTTATTTCCAAATGACGAATTTAAAATTTCAGTTGCTTCGGCTAATGGAAGTAAAGAATTAATCAGATGATTTGAAATTAATATTTGTTCAACTTCAGTTAAAAATCTACTTCCGATCGAACTTTGAATAAACGGAAGTATTTTTTCCAAAAGCAATCAATTTTCCATAATGTAATGGCGGAGAAATTATAGTACGAATATTAAGTAGAATAACAAGAACACTATTGGAACACACGTGGCTAATGTTTACTAACAACTGCAGTGTTCACAAAGCGCCGTCTATCGATCATTACAAACGCGGATAGGAAAATTTCGTAAGTTATTCGTAATTTAAGATTTTATCAACATACCGAAATTGAAAATTTTTCATATAATTAGGAATTTTGAGGATTATTGCATTGGAAATAGTAGCATGAAAACTAAACAATGGAATTGTATCTGATAAAATAAATTAATAGATTAGGATAAGGTAAATATATCGAAGTGAACGGTGGATAGCCTATTAGGCGGGGATTTCATTCTGTCACTGTGTCAAGCTTTGGTCAAATTCATTTCCTTTAACATGATTATAACACAGATCATCAGCCATCAGATATGCACTGCACATGCACATACACTGCGAAGTGTTAAGTTTAGTGCAACATTAAATTTACTCAGTGCCAGTATTTCGCCGCACATTTCTGTTGAAAGTTGAAAAATGATCCTGTTATAGAATACCTTTATTTCCCTTGATTACTGCACTTTCATATTGCAGTTTTGTGGTAACAGTTAAAGTTTACTTGCAATTTTTTATTAAATGAAAATTCCCTTTAATGGACTGGAAGATATGAAACTAAATAGCATGAAATTTTCATAAAATTAATTTTTTGTGTCCAGAAATTTCCTAAACTATCTACAAAAATTTACGATCAACCAACATTCACTCGAACAACCGCCAAAGAAATGTGAACAACCAGTTTGAACCGGTTACAGAAAGGTGAGATTGATCTGTGTGTGAGTTGTGATTGTATTTTCAAGCGTGGTTTGTGTGTTTGTTTTTATAGTTTTCAACGACATTATTTTATTTTAAAAAACAAAATCATTCTCAGTCTTAAATTTTTAAGTAAGTTTTTTCTTTTTTTTAATTATTATATTGACATATTTAAAAATGGTTTATTGTATTGTCTGGCTGCAGGTTAATGCGTATAAAATTTGTTCATAATGATTTTATGTTCTTTTGCATTTATAAGGAAACATTTGTTTTTAAAATGCGATTTTATTATAAGTCACATTTATTTTTTAATGCACAGTTGATACCAATTGATATTTTGTTATTGTTGATTATTATGCCATGCTTGTTGGTGTTTATTTCCTATGTTTACCAAACGATTCAGAAGTGCAATATTATTCTTTTGTGTTGAAATGTCAGAATTGTTATTGAATTCTCTTCCTGATGAATAATATAATATTCTTTAGAGATGCTTTAATAGTCTTTCAATAAACGTATGTTATTGATGAAATGGAATATATATTTTAACTTGTACCGTTATTTTCATTTTGTTCAATGTATACCATATTCTTGCTACAGAAATGTTAATTTTTGTGAACTAACATTAAAAAGATTTATTAATTCCGATATATATATATTTTTATGAATTTATAAATGAGAAATTTCGCTAATAAACAAAAAAGCATTGGTAATTATTGCACGGTTGACGTGGTGACGACGATGTGTTGTTTGCTTATTTAATTTAATAATTATCAGTCTCTATTTTGCGAGTCGAAAATTTTCGAATGCACTGAAGCAGTTTTTCAAATTTCTAAGAGTTCAAAATTATGAATGAAATGATATTGCCGTTACTCAAAGTTTCTTTAAAAAGTTTGAAGTAATAAAACTTCTTTTACTATCAAGCCCTTGGTGCTGTTTTATGTTTTCTTTCTTTTTTTTTTTTTTCCAAATTTGTACACTTGGATAATTTTTATTTCCTGATGTTATTGGAGGGTAATTATTTTTTTCAAAATAGAAGTTAAATAAATAAGTTTGAAAATGTATAACTTTGACTTAAAAAATTCTTGTGTATTATGTGTAACTATGCATTAGATACCTAGCAAGTTTTTAAACAGTAGGTTATGTAGTATGATTGCTAAATATTGTAAGGTACTTCAAGAAGTGAAAAAAAAAATTGCTTGTTGGAAACTGAAACTGATGGTCCGCTTGATGTAAAGCTGTATTTTTCATATAACTTAGTATGGCTATGGTTGAGTATAAGGAAGCCAAGTTTACTAACTCATAGAAACAATCAAATTCTAGTTTACTGATATAAATGACAGTGCTTTGTATGGGTTTGAGTTATTTGTTCAAATTCAGTGCCACTCATTTTTTGTTACACTGTTGTTTATGGCTCGTAGTTTGCAGAATTTATGTGGCAGAGCATAAAGTGGTAAATTTACAGGGTTCCCACAGGTGAGGGAAAACCTGGAATAGTCAGAGAATTCGAAATTAATGAAAAAAGTCAGGGCAATCTCAAGGAAAATTGCAAATATTGCCTCAAAACCTGGAAAAATGGTTATATAAACATGGAAAATGCTTTTTGAGCATTCAATTTATGTCGCAAGTCTTGTTACTATGTTGTCTTTTATGTTGTGAGCTGTACTATGTTTCATGCCGTGAACTATTTTTTATGTCACAAATAAAATTTTGTGATTGGAATTTTCTAAAAATTGACCTGGAAAAGTCAGGAAATTTTATTTTTGAAATTGAGTGGGAACCCTGAATTTATGATGGTAATAATAATTAATGAAATTTTATTGGCAATAGCAGAGTTACAACTGCCACAAATTTTGATGGTAGCTGCATTAGTTTTTTGGTAATTAATGTTGATCTAGCTCTATTATAATTTGAATTTTTATTAATAGAGTTTGTATTGAATTTCACTTGTTATTCATGGTAACAGACAGGGCTGTTGACTGTAGAATTGCAGTCAGGCAGATTTTTTTATGGAAGTGGATCGGAACTGGAGTGACTAAAATCATGTTTACTCTGACTCCACTTTCTATTAGACAGTTTGTAGTGAAACAAAATGAATTGCATTTTATTTTAAATTTTTTATATAATACAGTATTTTCTTTTTTTTTTTTTTTTTTTTTTTTTTTTAGTATATCTTATTAATAAAAATGAAACAGCATTTTCTTATCTTTCCCATTGTCAACTATCTATAGAAAAATCTACTGCATGACATTTGGCATATAGCAGGGGTTAATACAGGACGAGTTTACTACCGTTTATGGGTACCTTCACAAAAATCGACCTGGCAAAAACGGTATCTTCACAAAAATCATACAGCTAAAATCGGTACTTTCACAAAAATCTAACATTTTTAATTAGCACATTTTCAAAGGAAAGTAATTTGTGCATTTCTGTTGATGCGATTTGTGAAGCAAGAATCATACAGAATGTTGGTTTTAATCTACACACAAGCGTTTGTTATGGGCGAGAAACAGTGCAGCATATGTAAACAAAACAATCCTTGTGTGTATCGGTACAGACACGCTCTGAAATTGTGGCCATAGTGTACTGTTTGCTGATTCGTCAGGTGGTTTAACATTTTGGTGTCTGTATGGTGATGTGTTTATCCTCCCTGGTACAATTCATGTATACTGCAGTGATACTAACACAAATAAAAACAACTTCTACTTACACTATCTCTACTGAACTGTTTACTTCAGAGTGAAGTAAGTTTTGGATTTTGGTTCCTGTTCTGCTATAAGCCTCACACTAGCTGCTGAGAGTTAATTTTGTTATTCTACTTTGTTCAAACTCCCCCCCCCCCCCCCCCCCATACACAGAGAGAGAGAGAAAAAGAGTGCACTACAATTTTTCACAAAAATAAAATATATTGTTTGTTTTCGTTAGCTGTGACCCTGCTCACCTATGCGCATGCGTGAGGTCTGCATTGATTTTGTTAAAATAGGGTAGAAGCGTAGAAGATGAGAGAATGTTTACATTTTACGAGTGAGAGATAAGTTGCGGTTTCTTTTTTCTTTTTTTTGCTTTTCAGGACATTATTGAATTTTGAGGCGATACTTCTTCGTTATATTCGTATAAAGGCAAAATGCTGATTTTTCCCCCTTGTAATTTTTAAATAAGTGTAGAAGATCAGTTTTATTCTTCGATGCAAAATAAAATCCATAAACTTAAAAGTAAATGCCTGTTTTCTTTCTTCTTCTTCTTTTTTTTTTTTTCAGTTAAAATTATTTTTATTTGCTTACTTGATCTCTAAATTCGTACTATATCTGTCATACCTGAACACTTGTTTCATGCACTGATTATAGTAGTAAATTAATTAAAAATGACTTAAATTAGGTAAAATTTACATAATTCATTAATAAAAGAAGAGAAAAAGAACAACGTTTACAGTAGACTTTACCTGTAGTAAAAATAATATATTTTTTTCTTTTAAATTATACAGCTAAAATAAAAATACCATATTTTTGGATCTCTATTTTACAGAAATTTACAGAAAATCGTATTTAAATCAAATCATTAGATTTTTTTATCATGATTATTTTACACCTTTTATTTTTCGCGCATATTGTCATATAAATTACATTAAATAAAATATTGTTAATTAAAATTAAGTAAAATAAATATTGAAGTCTCATAAAAAGAAAACGAACACATGTAGAACGAAAAGCGCATTTGGCTAAGTGCCCATCTCATTCAACGCATCACCCCTTTTCCGAGTAGGATCGTTCCGCGAGAGGTAGACATGGTTTACGAAAACGGACAGTAGTTAAGATTTTTCACAAAAATAGGTATTAAGTTTGAAATCTTAGATTGGCCCCTGTATAGATAATAAGACGTTAAGTCTTTGTGTTCACTTTGAAGCTGGATTTTCAAATTTTTAATTAGGAGGAATGTTATTAATTTAAAACGTATTAATGCGTATTAACTCTATTAAATTTATTGACATTTTTCTTTGCATTATAATTTCAGTCTGTTACCAATAAAATAAAATGCTTACAATTTTTTATTTCATGTCACTTTTTAACAAGAAATTTTGTATATAATGTTGTCAGGGGCCAATCTAAGATTTCAAACTTAATATCTATTTTTGTGAAAAATTGTAGTGCACTCTTTTTCTTTCTCTCTGTGTGTATGGGGGGGGGGGGGAAGTTTGAACTAAGTAGAATAATAAAGTTAACTCTCAGCAGCTAGTGTGAGGCTTATAGCAGAACAGGAACCAAAACTTACTTCACTCTGAAGTAAACAGTTCAGTAGAGATAGTGTAAGTAGAAGTTGTTTTTATTTGTGTTAGTATCACTGCACTATACATGAATTGTACCAGGGAGGATAGACACATCACCATACAGTCACCAAAATGTTAAACCACCTGACGAATCAGCAAACAGTACACTATGGCCACAACTTCAGAGCGTGTCTGTACCGATACACACAAGGATCGTTTTGTTTACATATGCTGCACTGTTTCTCGCCCATAACAAATGCTTGTGTGTAGATTAAAACCAACATTCTGTATGATTCTTGCTTCGCAAATCGCATCAACAGACATGAACGAATTACTTTCATTTGAAAATGCGCTAATTAAAAATGTTAGATTTTGCTGGGAGGACTAAGGTTTTTGTGAAAGTACCGATTTTAGCTGTATGACTTTTGTGAAGATACCTTTTTTGCGAGGTCAATTTTTGTGAAGGTACCCATAAACGGTAGGAAATTCGACCTGTATTAACCCCTGGTTGTATAGCAATATCAGGGGTAGAATTAAGAAAAGAGTCACTGGTCCGCAGGACCGAGATTTTACTGATCCGTAGTCCATACACATTTTGGCAGGTCTGTTCACCCATTCAATTTGATTCTTTAAAATATTTACAAATTTATAAGGCAAAATAAATTTACATGATAAGTTTTAATAAGTGGGTTAAATGTGAAAGATTCTTCGACAAGTTTTAAAAACAGATAAAATAAATTGATCAACGAAAGTAGGCCACTCACTGCCATGTGGCAGTGTAAAGTGTTTCTAGGCAAAGGCCTAGGCTTAACTCTGTAGTGTTTATTTGAAATAAATAACATTAAAAAAAAATTACATAGAGTTGCCTGAGTGGAAACTCAAATGCGACAGTGGGCAGCCATTGTCCATCTGTAAGTTAGGATTATCTACATTTGAATGGCATTGCTACAGTACTCCCCTCCTAGAGAGTATTCCGTCGTACGAGTGACATTACTGCTGTAGACGGTAGCAATGACCGGATTGTGCTGTCAGTTGCCTCGTTTTGCCAAGTTGAAGGAGCAGTTGTGTTTGTTGATTCGGCGAGTTGAAGGCATGGAGCGTGACAGGCTTTATACTGTGAGCAGAGCGTTTCACAGGCTTTGATTGATGCTTAGAGGGTTTTGTGGTGCTACCATCTATTGCCATAGAGCGGAGTTGATAGCTTGTTGCTTCGTCCAGGTCACCATTAAAGGAAAGCAGGGGTGCAGAATATGTCCGAACGCCCGAACAAGGTTCGGGGGAAATTTAAACTGACTGGGGAAATTTTGAATATTTTTTTAAGAGAAAATAAAAATGTAAATCAAAAATAACAATTCGCTACTTTGAAGTGCTTATACACTAACAGCGATATTTTTATGTTACACTGTATACTTATTCTCTTAAAGATTTATTACATAGAACAAATGACTTTGTATAGCAAAGTAGATTTTTGCATTATTGAGGGAAATTTATACTGTGTTTGGGGGAAATTTCCGAGGTTTGAACATTTTCTGCACCCCTGAAGGAAAGTGCGTATGGGGATATGTTGTATTCTAACCAAGGATCATTTGGGTAGTAATCTAGCACCGTACCTCAGGACAAAAGGTTAACCCGTTGTCCATCAGTAAGTTAGGATTATCTACATTTGAATGGTGTTGATGGCGTCGCTACAAGATAAAAACATGAGTATCATGAATTTCGTTTCGTTTGGAGACCCTTCACCTGTGGGCTTAAATATCACTAATTTGATGTGTAATTCTAAAATTGGTAACTGATGACTTTGAAATTTTAAGAAGTTAAATTAGACATATGGATTAAGTGGTTAAGAATTTTTGTTAGTTTTTCATGAAGGGGCTTTCAGTTAATTATGTTAAATAAAAAAAATAAATAAATAAAAATAAAATAAATTGAAAAGCATTACTGGTCTGGTGGACCACTATAATTAATATTTTACTGGTCTGTTGAATATATTTGTGGTCCCAGACCAACGGATCACTGTTAATTTAGAGACTTGGATATACTTTGTATTTAACTGATAACGTCTATTTAAGAGGGATATTGGCTTGGGCTTATTCTTGTTGCCTGTGATTTCTATAAAATGTATGTATAGGGAAATTTCTCAAAGAAGCTTTCGACAAGAAAACTCTTTTGAATAATTCTCTAGTGGGTGTTTCATTCAATCATTATAAATCTATTCAATAAAACTTGCCAAATAAAGAACTAGACCTTTTTTTTTAACAAATTGCCCTTTTTTTGTTCAAATGTCCTTTTTTTTTAACAGTGCCTTTCTTTAAGAGTTATGCCCGTTTTAGCTTACAGCTAAAGGGCAAAATTAACGGTCGCCACCGGCCACATGGCGACTAAATAAAAAAAGATGGCGATTAAAAATTATGCATCGATCGCCACTTTTTGTGATCATTAAAAGATTCTAAAAATCGAGCGACGATAGGCAATCGAAGCCTTGTGATTTTCAATCTTTTTCCATCCATGGCATAAATGTCAATATTCATTTTAAACTTGCTTTATTATATTCTACAACCTATAAAGAAGTAGAATTGTTTAATATATCTCACTCATTTAATTTTTTGGACCCCCCCCCCCCCTTTCCCTCTCCCTAACGATCTGTGATCACACAGCTTATAGAAAGCTTTATAATTTCTAATCATTCTCCATTTGCTGCAAAAATATAAATATCTATTTTAAACTTAACTTTATTAGATTCTAAAAATCTGTAAAGAAATAGAATTGTTTAATAACTCACTCATAATTCTTGTAATTCCCCCCCCTCCTCCAACGATTGGCAATTACATGCTCCACTGAAACCTTGTGATTTACAATCTCTCTCCATCCATAATATAAATGTAAATATTCATTTTAAACTTTCTTTATTAGATTCTAGAACCCATAAAAAAGTATATAGATGTATCCCCCCTCCCCCCCCACACACACACATGTGCGCTCCATTTCAACTAGCAGTTAATGATCAAATGTCCTGCAAAACACAATCTTTTTCCATTATTACCTCCACAGTATTTAATGTATATTTAACCCATTTAAGATATTTGACAAATGTGTGTATCAAAATTTGATTTGGCTTAAATGTGTATTTTTCAAAAAAATTTGCATTTGCTTTCTTTTGAGTAGAAATCTTCCTTTTTCCTTCCCATTTTAAAGTAGAAATCTCCCTATTTTTAAAGCTACAAATTTGGCAGCTAAGTAAATTATTTTTAATGAAGCAGCTAAGTTTCCATATCTATACTTTTTAAGAGGAAATATTTCAACTCTATTGAAATAAAATCATTTAAAAAAGTGTGTCTTTAGAAATAAGAAAAAATAGTAAAACTGCTAACTGTATTTACACATGACCACGTGAAAGGTTGTGATGATGATGAATCAGCTGATTCATTTACTAGAAAATATCAATGTAAACTGTGAATGATAACAGCTTATTTCACTTAAATAAATTGAAAAAAAAAAAAAAAAAGTACTACTGAATTATCTGAAAGATAAAAACTTTTGCTGTTATTATTACAGCCCTAAGCAGATTTTAACTTAGGATGTGCAATTTAGGATTTTTAAAAAGAGCGTAATTACAAATTACAATTTCAGTGTCCCTGTGTTAATTTTATTATTAAATGTATTTCTTATTTTCATATTTTTTCTTGTGGTAATTATACCGCAAAATGGTGGCAATGCTTTTTGCAGTCTGAAAGAAATAGTCTTATGTGAAAAGTGGCCACTAACTTAAAAAAGTGGCTACTAACGAAACTGACAGTACCGGCCACTGGCCACTAATGAATTTTCCCAGTTTTGCCCTTTACTTACAGCACCCTGCCCTTTTTTAGGTCTAGAATGAACCCTGCCAGTACAGTCAACTTTTTGTTATGTTTTTGAATTAATAAATTTTTATTTTTGTTAATTAAAATCTGTTTTGTTAAAAAGCAACACATCATTTTCACTTAAAGCTTAGTGTTTATAGAGCAATTTAAATCTTTCTACAGTGTATTCTGCAATACAAAGTTGACAACTCTTTTTGTCATCAATAACATTGTAGTACTATATTTATAGAGTGGAATTGCTATCATTTTATAGTCGACTGGTTAGTAGGTAAATCAAAATATAAGAGATTACTTGATAGTAAGTAGTACTGTGTAGTAGTCTGTAGTATAGTACTGTTTAATGTAATTGCAATTTAAATATGAAAAAGATACTTCATTTTTTTTTTTTTTTTTTTTTGTCTGTTTTGAAACAGTATATTTCAATAAACACCGAAATTGAACTTCTAGTGTGAGGCATTAGTTGTCTCAGTCAGTAGTGACAAGAACTTGAAACATTTTGGGTAGAAAAGACGCTTCTGAAAGCAGCAGGAACCAGAAGCAAGCTTGAGCAACTTCAGTGGATTTTGGTTTTTAATTTTTATTTATAAAAAAAATAGTGACTCTTTTTTTTCTTTTTATTCATTTAAATATAATGACCAGCATCGCAGGCAAAGCCTGCTAGTGTATTAATAAATGTTGAGTTATTTTAGAGTTCATTGGCGTGTTAATAAAGAATAAATAAGAATATAAAGGAGGATGTGATGTGATATCCTATGTGATATCTTAATCATATTGATTAAACTGATGCAAAGCTGCATCTATAGTCCGTTCAAGTTAAAGTGATACCCGAAGTAAACAAATGGGTTACAAAGGTATTCCACATTTGTGTCTTTCTCGCGGAAATGGCAACTTTTGTTATTCATGAAAAGAATGCGTTAAGATTTATCCTTTAACCAAACCAAACTCCAAACAAAAAATAACTCGTTAAAAGATAAACTATCCCTCACCACTTCTTTTTGTATTTTGGAGTTTATGACAAAAACTTGTACCTTACAAGACATACAACAATGAAAGACCCATTAAAGTAAGAAAAAGTGTTAAGGTAACAGAAGAAGAGGTGGGAAAATTCTAAGAAAAGAGAGGGAGAAATGAGTGACCTTGGCTAGAGCCAACAGTGACAGTGACATTATCCATGTTGCCAAACAACATGTGGTTTTGTTTATTTTCGGTATCAGTTTAAGTTGAACAAACTATAGAGGCCAGGATGGCGAGGGTTCAACCTGAAAAATTTTTTGCCCATCCTAGTATGATTGACTCCACTCCACACTGTCAATAAATCAACTTCACATTTCCAAGATTTTTCTGTTTTTATTCGTTTTACTATCAAAGACAAAATCTTAAACAAAATAAACATACTGCTTTTCTAAAAATTCAATTTAAAGAAAAAAAAAAAATAGAATTTTTCAGATTTGGGAAGCCATGCTGTGAAACAAACAATCACCAATAAGTTAAAAAAAAAAAAAAAAAAAAAAAAAACTTGCCATGTTTATGGTGGTTGCTATGCTAAATAATGTATAATGAAATAACACTCCTGTGTAATATAACCCTACTCAGAATTCTTTTTTTTTTTTTTTTTTTTTTATGACTCGTGGCACATGTTTTGAATTCTTGATTATTGGTAGTTTTAGATTTCACATATTTGCCTTCTTCTGTGTCGTATTTGTGTAAGTTTGCTGAATATGTAAAAGAACTAACTTTTTATGAATAGAAATTAATATTTCATTGCCTTTGCCTATTCTTTTGTTTAGTGATTTGCTCAAAATAATTTCACTTACCACCTACCCCGAAATAGAACCGTACAGAATTATTTTCTCTGCTTCTAACTGACAAACGCATTGAATATTTTCTTATTCTTTACTAAGGATTAAAAGTTGATATTCATGTGGTTTGTTTTCCCTACAATCTATTACTATCCATTATTTTGTTGTAAGTCTATATTGGTCATTTTAAACAGAGCTTTGAAATCAAAACAAAAGAACTTGTAATTTTGTGTGTCTAACTTAAACTCATACACATTGTACAAATATCTTAGTGGTTTTTGCCTAATATCGCTACTGTAAAACTGATAAGTTTTATATTCTTCCCTCTTCCCCCTAATTTAACCATCTGACTGCCGCTGACGGATATATCAGAGTCACTGAGCTGTTCTTTTTTTCCACATTACACTTATAATATAAAATTATATTATAAATTTTTAGCTTGTTTTTCAAGTTTGAAGGTCTTATATAATAGTTATAAGGATAATAATCATGTGCATAGTTAGATTTTTAATCTCAAGTTGAAACAAGCATTATTTTAGTACATTTAAAAAAACTAACTGTGTTGTGAAAACATTACCTTTTAAAGGCAGTCAAATGTTTAAAATGTACGTTCATTGTTTCCTTTATTCATCATTTTGGAGGAATTATTTCTTAAAAACATTGGATATTTGAGCTTGTTGCACTTTGTGTTTGTATCTAGAAGGTGTAAAAAATAAAAATCGTTTATCCAAATGTTTATTCCTTAACTTTTTTTCTCTTTTTAAATTATTTTATAGAAGTGAACTGTAACATGTGTATATGTATGAAGGAATTGGAAACTTTAAAATTTTAAGAATCTGTCATTTTTTGTACCGACTCTGCAGCCCTGGTAGTAGTAACAGATCAAAATTCTTTTTATTTTTATTTTATTATTAAGGTTAAAGTAAAGCTTATCAAATCCATTATGATTCCAATTTCAGTGTTCTTGCACTTCGATGAATTAAACCATTAAACATATAATTTTTATCATATTGGATCGGATATTAAAAACAGTGGTGTTCGTATTGGCCAGATTGGTAAGTACATATTAATAATTTATAATATAATTAATAACATTCTAGGTGAGATGTAGCTAAGTCTCACAAATAGCTTCAGGGCCTCATGCAGGGTTGGCAAGTTTCTTCCAAGGCGGAAAAAACCGTGGAAAAAACCATGGAAAAAACCGTCCGGAAGAAATAGGTTTCTTCCAAGTGGAAGAAATGGAAGAAACTGTTTTTCTTAAAAATTTATCCAATAAATTGCAGATTTGTACGATACAATGGATACATTTATATTATAAACAATTTAAGTAACTTTAATTATATCTATAAAAATTTAATTACATATTTAATTAATAATTATGGGATTTTTACCGAAGTGATCTTCCGTATCTGATGATCACGTTCGAAAATACTCAAAATCCAGTAAAAAAATAAATTTAAATTTAAACAGTGTAATGTTTTATAATTTAGACAATTTTATTTCTTTAACTGGTAATAAATAATAATTTGGATCACTTGCTTATACGTTCTGATAAAACAACTCTTAACAAAGATCCAATTAATTAAAAGAACCAGTATTCAATAATTACTGTTTTACAAAATGTCATCATAAACTTTATTTTCCTTATAGTCATATGCAGTACGGTCAACTTCCTCTAATCTGCAGATTTATAATCTCGGAAATAATATTAAATCCTTCTAATCCATAATTGATTTTTTTTAATATGAAAGAAATTCACATGTCATATTAAAAAAAAAATTCACATTTCTCCTTTTTTTAATCAAATTTTTGGCTTAATCCTTGCTTTGAAACACAATTGGCAGGGATGGGGGAGTAATATTCTTTTATTTATTATCCTGCAATTCATACAGACTAGTGCTCACAATAAACCACTATTACATCAATGTTTTAGCAAAATTAATCTGTGATGAATATTATTTCCAAACTTTCAAAAATACTTTGTTTCATATTTTTTAAATATGTTTGTTTACATTTTATACATACATATTATTTGAATATGCTTAAGTTATTTACCATCATATATGAATGTGATAGATTAGTTTTATTAATATTGAAGAAATGTTTTATTCTAAAATTTATTAGAAATTGTCTTTCCATTTTGATGTCTATTTAAGATTTAATAATAACTGACTTTGTATCTGCAAAAGAAAACTGTGAACAAGCCAATGATCTCTAATCTGCAAATTCTTATAATCCGCACAACATCTGGACAAAACTTTTGAGAGTTAGGGGGAGTTGACTGGTAAAACAAATGAAACGTTTTTTAGGCTCAATACTGCACTTTATTTTTCAACTTAAAATAGATAAATACAAACTATAGTTTTTTTTTTGTTTTTGGTTTTTTTTAAATCCTAGAGAACTTGCAGGAGAATTTAAAAGTAGAGGTATCTTACGTATTGATACAGTTCATTGGGTACCAGCTTCGAGTTTATACAAAAAATTGTATCCTTAAAAAAAAAAAAAAGTACAACAAATATTATGCCTAAAAATTCCGTAATTATTATCACTTGTACTGTTTGAATGTATAATAATATGAGATAGTATCTATGCAAAAAGTATTAGTATTGAAAAGTAAAAACCCATCACTTGTATATATTTAATATTTGTTATCAAATAACTTATTTTTCTAAAAATATTTTTAAATATTTGTCATCAAATAACTTATTTTTTTTTAAATATTTTTAATATTAATTAGATTATAGTTTAGATTTAACATTATATTTATGCGTTGAGTTTATATAGTTCATAAATTTTAATTTTGAACACATGTTTTGTCCTTTGGTTGGTTTCTTCCATTTCTTCCAGTTTCTTCCGGTTTTTTCCAGTTTCTTCCACTGTCCTGGAAGAAACTGGTTTCTTCCGGAAGAAACCCAACCCTGGCCTCATGCCTACCCATTCCGCTGTTTGGTTTCTTTATGTGTGTTTTCTGACTAGTGTTAGTTGTCTTTTCCTCACTTGTTAATTTGTATTTTTTTCTTATGCTATTTTCTATGAATTTTTTAATTCTTTCCCCACCCCTCCTTTTTTTCTTTTGAAAGTAGGGTGGTTCTTGCCTAATAGCCTAATGCATTGCTAAATTAATACTGGGTCAGGGTTTAATCTGGCGAAAAAATTTCTTTAGCACTTCAGCTGAAATATCCAAACAGTATTTTAGCTTTTGCAAAATTTAATTCTTTGGACACTATTGATTTCTCTTTCTAAACTTGGTCATCCTCAGTTTCACTTTCTATTTTTGGTTTCTGCTTCACTGATGGTTTTAACTAAGCACCCATACTTGTGTTTTTTTAGAAACCAGAGTTTCCCCCAAGTTTAAAAGGTGCTGTTGATTAAAAAAAAAAGGGGGGGGGGCATTTTCTATGTGGGCAGTTTGGAATTCTTAAGGGCACATTTAACATATAAAATTCAGACACTTGTTTTAAAATTTTGATTTTAGATGTAAATAGAAGAAAAAGTTTTAAATTTTAACTTTCTTTACACCTTTTAACTTTGCTTGTTACCGATGTATGAACGAATGCTGATTGTTTTGCACAATACGTGTATTTATATTTACAAAATAAATACATACATCAAACATATCTTCAATTTGAAGCAGTGATAGGAATTAGAAAATAAAAGGAAGGAGTCAAATGACGCCTAATGTAAATGTAGGTGTCAAATTAAAATTTCTGCTTTGGAGTATTTGATGTTATTTGCTTTACTTCTGTGTAATAAGTGACCACTTTTTAGACTTTTCCAGAACATTCATCGAATAGTGACTTTTACTGTATGAGTAACAGCTTCAACTGTTTTCGTTTTCAGAATACAGTACCCGCCGCTTTATAAAATCACTGGTTAATAAAATCAGCCACTTAATCTGATCAAATTGCTGGGTCTGGAATCAAATGAACCAAAACCGCCGCTTAATAAAATCAGCATCGCCGGTTAATAAACTCAAAAGGAAATTTCTTCAACAGTAAAAATGATCATGTATATAAGCTAAACAACGAATTCTATTTTCTCACCAGATTTTTGAAGTGAAAAAAAGAAACAAAAAATAGCAAACCATCACATTATTACTCTTTGTCAAAAAATTTACGCCCCCCCCCCCCCCCCCCAAAAAAAAAAAAAAAAAAAAAAAAAAGTGTTGTAGTTTATGAGTTCAAGGAATGAATTCACCAAATGATTGGCCAATGAGTATTTTTATCTGTCGTTAAATATTCAAATAGAATTTCTAGTTTTTATTTTGAAGCAACTTAACTGCAAGATATGCAAGCGGAAATTTTTTATTTTGTAGGAAAAGCATAAAATTTTGTATGATCGTTTTCTTCAAATGTATACTATAGTCAAAGGAAGCCGACATCGAAGCTTGAATTTTCTCAATTTTCTTCATGTAAACATAAGAATAAAGATGATCTTTAGTGCCTAATATGTACCAAGGAAGAGTGAACTGCAAGCGAAAATGAATAGAAAAAGCAAAAGTCATCAACGCAGCACTTCTCGATAAATATAATAATGCCAGGTCAAAGAAAATTTCCCTCTTTTATGTAATTTTGTCCTGAAAAGCTGAAAATTTTACATGAATGATAAGTAACGAAAACTCCATTCCTGCGGAAGGCTAGTTAATAGACGGAAGAGCAAGCAATTTCTTTCCATATTTAGATAATGAATACTCTTTTATTGAGTTTGGGCATTTTCGCCGGATATAAAAATCAGCCGCTTAATAAAATCATTTTGATGAAAACAAACGTGATTTTATAAAGCGGCGGCTACTGTATTCAAAGAATTAACAGTACTAATGGACTGTTTTCGAGAATATTCTTTTTAATAATAGTTTTGTTGTACAGATTCGAGAAGTTCAAAAAAATTTTGACATTGCCAAGGAGGTCCCATACTAAAGCTGTGATGAAAATAGTCTCCAATCGAAATATATTTATTAGAATGTTTCAATTATTAAATTAAAAATATATCATTTAAATATAGTGCCCAGTGAAGCAGGCTACGCCTGCTAGTGTAATATGAATGTTACTCTTATAGTCTTATCACAAATTGTTATTAATGCATGCATTAATTTTTATTACAGGTGATTCAATTTTTGATTTCAAATTTGTCTTTCCATTGCTGCTTAAAAGTAAGTTTCTTTTCGAATTACTTTTTTTTATATATATATAGTCCATATATGAAATATAAGTGAGTATTTATAAACTTATTTATAAAAATGAGTTTTATATCCTGCATAGCTCAAAAATGGTTGATTGTAGAATGTTGTAAATTTATATTATTCAACGACCCATTGTTGTGTACCTGCAATTTTGGACTCCATACTACAACTACTACTGTCCACTATCAATGATTTTTCATGACATCTATATGTATGTATTGTGCATCTTGCATTGCACGTAGGTTTTAAATTTGTATGTACCTAGATTTGTTAGAGCATTTAGTTGTTCTCCTTTTACACCTCCTTTATTTGGTGTGTATAGATATTTCAACAGAACCTAATAAAAGATCACACAATGAATATTGTTAGGAAAATTGTTAACTTTCTTGCATGTAGAAAGTAGTTTGCAAAGAAATAGAAATCCTAATGATAAAATTTTTACAGCAGTTTCGCAGGGATAACTGTTCAGCTCAAAGTCAAAACACAATCTGAATTTTTTGTGAGTGACTCTTCTCTCTCTCTCTCTTCTTTTTTTAAAAAAAATCTTGTTAATGATTTATAGAGACTTTAAGGTAAATCTGCATTACAAATTAGTGTTGCACTGAATTGGTACCAAATAACGAGTAGTGATAAGAAAAAATAATAGATGCACTTGCACATATAGGGTTGGCATGGTATTTACAGTGTAATGGTTTTTACCACTTTCAGAGAAAATAAATTTTTATAAAAAAAAAAAAAATTAATTTATCACAAAAACTTCTCAGTTTTCAGTATATATTTTAAAGTTTTTAGTTCTTAATTTCCCAATATTTATTTACTATGAAATTCCCATTTTTTCTCCTATTTCTAAGAACATTATTTTGAAAAAAAAAAAAGAAAAAAATATAAAGTAGAGCTGTGCCGATTAATCGATCAGTGCTGAGTCCCAATCAATTTTTTTAATCGAGTTAATCGACTTGATTAATTCGATTAAAAATTTTCAAAGTCTGATTAAAATTTTCAAACTATGAATTAAAGGGTCATTCCATGTCAATTCAACCACACCATGACACCCATAGTCTCAGATTTTGATGAAACTTAGTGTATTTGTTCCTTTTATGGGTTTAAATAAGGAAACAATTTTTTTTTTTTTTTTCTTTATTTTAAATGGTTTAGGTTTTATAGCTTATTAAAGATTTGGGAATTTCATGTTATTTTTCGATCAGGCGGAAGAATTGCAATTTGTTTTTTTATAAAGAACAATTTTTTTCTCCCTTATTTACCAACCAATGTTGATGAAATTTTTTATGAATATGCTTTAATATGTAAGGAATACAGAAAAAAATAAATTAAACCAGCAAGTATTTGTACATGGCCAGGAAAAAGTCCTGAAATATTATTTTGAAATTTTTTTTTAATGAAATACAGAGTTCCACTCCAAATGGAATATCATCATTTTTTTTTAATTCTTGCTCTAAAGGATGTATTCTACAACATGAAAAAATAAAATAAATGGCTTTTTGAATCTTCATTATTTTTTCTGACTTCAAATTTAAAATTTCCAATTCCTGTATTTTCTTGAAATCGCTAAATTAGAAGTTCCAATTTTAGTAAAATTATACAAAAATTTGAACCAAAATGTTATTTAATAAGTACAACTTTTGAATAAACATCATAAAATACAAGAATTTTCAACAATTGTTTTGAGTTTAAAAAAATAACACGATCCTTCGTCAGGAAAACAAAAGTACGCACGAGTACTGCAACGAAAGCAGCAATGAAGAAAATGTTATTTGTCTACTAATTTCAGTGTAAAAGATCTTAATATATATATACATAATTTGTTGGTTTTGCAAAGATTTATACTTTTTCAAAAACACACTTTGGTGATGAAGACAAATAGTTTTTAATTCACAACTTAATTCTGTCCTCAATTTTAAGAGAGTTAAATCAGTTTCAGATAGTTTATCAAGAGTTTGCAAGTTTTTTTTTCCTAACATGGTATAACAAATGACAATCACTTTGAGTCTTTTCCCCCGCACTGCACTTCTCCATTTTTCTAATATACTATAACATTCAAAAGATAATTAACAATAGTTCTTTTCAAGATAGTATAGCCTCAATAATGCATGTTACACATGCAATAGCTTGTGACTGACTAATTACAAGATGCCAAGTTTTGTCTTTGCTACTGAGCAAGCTCACATGTTTAAACATGTCAAACAAGATTTGACTTATTCAGATATCTAAACATGTACCTACACAGTAGACAGAACATCACTTAATTGTCTTGTTGCAACTTGAATGGTTTGATTGTTTACAATAAGATTAAAATTTGAAATAGCAGTGAGTAGTAAAATGATTAGAATTTAGATCTTGTTTTTAAAACAAAATTAAATTTTAATGCAAATTTCCATTAATTAGAACATTTAATATTAATTTAGAAACTTTTTTGTTAGTTTTGAAATTTCAGTTTAAATATATAATTTTGTTGATTCAGATTAATAGCATTTATGTATGTATCTTTCTGTACATGTTGAATTAACATTCTTAAAAACTACTCTGTTGTTTAATCATACACCACCTAATTATGTAATCCAATTTTTCATTTTATTTCAAAAATCTTTAAACTAAAATTTGTTGATAAATAACATTTTAGTTCAAATTTTATAGTCGAACTGTATAAAAACTGCAAGTAAAATTTGTGTAAATGTTTTCTTTACGTCACACTAACTCTTTGCGCAATTTTTCACTCAGTTGGATACTATGATACTATGTTTTGGATAGCATGATGCAAAAGATAAATCAACTTATTGAAATAAGTAATTTTAATTATTTGACAGTATATTTGAAAATTAAAAGCACTGTTTCAATATGTAAATATACTTTATTAGACAAAACAAAAGTAATTTTAATGGTATCTAAAAACAATTCTTTTAAAATAACACCCAGGCGCCACTGGAATTTTTATATCATTCCTTTTAAAACTGTTATTTTGAATTTGAAATGTGAATAAAAAAGCATCAGTGAGTGTATTTTATATATCCGTCTGATCTTGAAGCTAAAAATATTACGTTTTGCATTATAAATATAAATAAAAGTAAAAAATAAATGATCAAATAGGAAAATCTATATATATTTTAACTAATTGCAAAGCGTCACTTAAAATTTGATATCATTATTTTTAAGACTCATATTTCAAATTCTTATAGCTATAAAGTAGTGGCGTCACAAACTTTTAACCCTTTAAGGTTTTTTTGTACTGATAACTTATACCTTTATTCTTAAAAATCTTTCAGAGATGTGAAATTGTCATCCTCATATAATTTTTGATAAAATTGTGGAAAAAGCCTCCATGACATAATTTTGAGTGGAATTTTTGTAGTTCTACTCTGTAATGTGAATCCTGGTTTAAAGAAAGATATCAAGTAATATTATATTTGGTTTTATTTAATTTGACGAAGCTTTCTTTTCATCTGACAGTCACTGTTAAGTTTTGAAATTTCGTTTATTCTGATTGATATTTACCACAGAGAAATAGCTGTGTTCAGCAATTCTGACAATTATGTGTCATAACATAGATTATATTTTGAAAAACAATTAAGTAATTTAAAAAAAAAAAAAAAAAAAAAAAAAAAGATGTTTCCTATGTTTCGTAATGGTTTTCTGTTTTTAAATCTTTTCTTTAGCAATTATTTTTCGTATATATATTTTTATTTTGTATATGGTTTGCACATGCCTCATAGGTTGCAACTCCAGGATGCAAGATTAAGCACAATAAGCAATGGGCAATTCTGCACTATGTCCACTTATATTGTGCTTAAAGTAGAGAAGAGATGTAACTTTTAATTGCATATGTATTTTAATTTGTATGTTTTATTTTTATTAGGTGGCAATTTCTTTAAGGTAACATATATATGACAACTGTCAGAGTGGATGGGATGAAGCAACCAGTTGCATTTGGAAACCCAGGTAAAAAATATATATCTCAAAATTGCAAATTTTAACTCCTATTTCTAACACTGAAGCAATTATCCAAATACTTAGCATCTAAAATAAATTATTGTTTTATAAATTGTAAAAGGCAGTAAATGCCCCATAGAACATTTTTGATCATCGGAAAACATCAAGTTAGAATGATTATCAAGCTAATCTTATGAGCAGCTGCTAATCAAAGATATAATTAACTTAAAAACTTTACTTTGTAGCTCTCTATTTGTTATTGTGTTATGTGTATTGATATTTTTAATTTTCTGTAATTGTATTATTTTTAGTAAATGGGAACATGGATATGGATATGAAAGCACGTGCTGCCACACTTTTGGATTTCAGTCAGAAGTTAGATATTAACTTACTAGATAATGTGGTTAACTGCATGTATTCTGGTATTGGTGAGCAGGTAAAAAATACTAAACCTTTTTGTCATTGGATTTCTGTTTACTATAGTAACATTTTTATTTGTAAATGCAGATTTTATTTCATGAGTTGCTGTTACTTATTGCAATAGTTAGCAACCTGGTCGAATATTTTTGGGGTGCAGATAAATTTCAGTTTGCTGCAGATAAGTATAAAAATTTTGCAATTGGATTCATGTAACTTTTGTATCATAAGTTTCCAATTTTATATTGGGAATTATTGCACTTCCCACAGGTGTATTTTGTAAGATCATGTAGGTAATCTCCCCAAGGCCCACGAAAAGGTTAATGATATAAGAGTAAACCACACACACACATGAAGACAATCTAATATATGAAGTCTTTGTAGTTTATTTCCTTTTTTGGTGAAACATTTAAATTGGGATGAAACGGGGATCTGGTAATTATCTGACTGAATTTTAAATATCTGAAAATGGTTTGTCTGTGGCAAAATTTTTGTAGAAACTCCAGCCCAAAAGAATTAATATATAGAATTTCATATAAATTTATATGTAGTTGCACCTTAACCGAAAAAAAAAAAAAAAAAAAAAAAAGCCTATCAGCTTTTACTGCAAATCGCTCAACAGATGGTGCTCTATATGTAATTTCTCCCATTTAAAGAAAGACTATTCAATTGTATATAATTACACAAAACTTGGTATATGAGGGCTTTTATTTTATGCTGATTTAATTTCACTGCATATCGGCTGATGGGTGACGCTGCTATGGTACAGTTTACTTTGAATAGGAAGGTTAAATCTGAACATCTATAGCATTTAAATGAATTTAATTTGACATGGAAGGTAATCATTATGAAAATGAATGCTGGCTTAATTTGGGTGTATATTGGCCAACAGGTGGCGATTCTATTCCTCACCTTCTATGATTCTCCACATTGCTACAACTCGGCATTTGTTAATTAAAATACACCAAACTCCAGATCTAAAATCTTTATTGTGAGAAGCTATGATTTAGTTTTTGTTAAGCAGTATGTAGCGCTGTTATATAGAAAAAAGTTTTGTGATGGCCACAACATACTAATTTGAAACTTTTAGTTTCACGCTTCTTATGAATCTCTCAAAATAATTAAATTTGAAATGAAACTAAATGTGGCTTAAATTAAACAGCATTAAATAATTAAACGAATGAGCTAACAATATCCCCTTCTTTACTTTCTTCTATATTCAGCAGAAGAAAATATTGGATTCATAAGCATTTTCAACTTCAGATTTTCAATGGATTAACATGTTTTAAGAGGTATACAAAACATGATTTGGCTGCTTTTAGAAAATGCCTGTGTGTATGACAAAAATTTTGGAGCGACAGTATCTTAGGAAGTACTGCGTATAATTGCATATAAATTTTTATTCAGATGCATTTCGACATAAATTAGTGTCTATCAACTTTTAGTGCCAGTCGCTCAATAGACAGTTACAGTCATTTCTGCAATTTCAGAGAAGGCTATATTTCAAGAACCCCAGTGGCAGAAAGTTTTGAAGCTGTCTGTGACAGGCTTTTAAAATTTCATAATCTGTCTGCAAAATTTGCATGTAATCAGGGGTGAAAATGGCTTATACTCAAAAAGCCTGAAAGCTGATAGAGACAGGGGGGGGGGGGGTTAACATCAGTGGTGATCTTGTGCAACAATACACAAATACAATTTTACTACAAAACAATGTAGTATAAACAATTGTATTCATTCAATTCATCTCATTCAATTAAATATTTTATAGCAATGTTTGACATAACACAATATAACTAATTATAAATAATAAAAGTATTAGTTTTAGTTTTGATACAGAAATTTTTATGAGTGAATTGTTATCCGAAAGTTGCGGACAAATTTTTATCTCATTGCTGACAAAAACTGTCCGCAAGCCGTTTTTCTGTATCTGCGACTATGTCGCCATGTCGCGGTGTTTCTGCCTCTGGGTCAAGAACTACCGCAGAGATTTGCATATAAATTTATATGTAAATGCACCTTAATATAAATTTGTCATTTTTGGTATCAATTGCTCGACAAGTGGCACTGATATATAGTGATTGCTGCAATTTAAAGGAAGGCTATATCTCAGGTTCTGCTGTGTTTAATTGAGCAAAACTTGATGTATGAAAAAACCATTATGAGATATGCTGATTAAATTGGGTACATATCCTCCAGTATGTGATGTTGCTGTAGAGTAATTTTCTCCGAGAACGGGAAGGATGTCCATCTATACAGTAAAATTTCTCTTCCATTGGACATTTAGTGTAATACCTTTCTGAGATGAAAATAGTGTGCATTCATAATGGATTAAAAAAATAACAAATAATTTGTACTGTGTGAAACTGCATAGAAAGTTTGATGGCCACAACATACTAGTTTTTCCTATGAGAATAACTCATCAATCATGTGTATATTAGTAAGATATTTTGTATTTCATTTTTTGTTAATACTATAATGTAAAAATTAAGTAAATAATAATAAATTATATTTTCATAATTTTGTACAAAACTTATCTTTTTGTGACAATACATTTCACAAGTCACAAGTATAGACTTAAAGTTTTAATCTTTATAGAAAATACTGCACAAATAAAATATTTTAATGTTTATTTTTTATTTTAATTAATTATTATTATTTTATTTTTGCAGCATTATTAATATACTTTTATTTAAATAAATAGTTTTTGTGAATTGTATTTAAAATGTTTTTAAAAGAATGTGGGAAATATGTTTATAATTTATTGTTTTAAAATATGAAAAAAAGAAAAATGTACACACAACACAACAAAAAACAAAAATTGGTGTCAGATATCTGTATCTGGCAGGCAAAAGAGCTCCGGATATCTGGTATCTGGCAAAAATCACTATCAGTTCCATCCCTACATTTAAATGACAATGTTGTTTCAGCTTTTCAAACTATAATTAAAAAAAAAAAAACTGAAAATACTTACCTAGATGAATGTAAAACAGAAAGATTATATCTTGTTTTGATTATATATATAAACTTTTTTGTAAAAAATCTGAATCAGCTGTTGTCATTTGTCGTCTTGTGTGTGGATTGTTTTAAAGCATGTCTACAATTTAAAGTATGCAAATATTTATCTTGTAATCTGAAAAAATTATAATTTTGGGGGGATTTTGTGCATGCGGATTATTTTACCATTTATTTTCGTTAATGGAATTTGGATTTAAATAGGGTTTGGGTAGACAAATAAAAATTACTATTGTTCATTTTTATTTGTCTTTCTCATCCTTTTTATTATAGATTTACTCTAGAATAGTTTTATGCACATGCTCCTACCTTTAGTATCCCATTTAAAGAAATTTTTATTTAATAGCAAAAAATTGCACAAGATATTTTGACTCGACTTAAAGAAGATCCTAATGCTTGGACTAGAGTTGATGCTATATTAGAATTCTCAAAAAACCAACAGACCAAATATTATGGACTACAGATTTTAGAAAATGTTATAAAAACTCGGTGGAAAATATTACCTCGCAATCAGTGTGAAGGTAAGTAAATTATTGCTGTAAAATATGTATTTAGTTTATTAATCAATCCATTAGTATTATAATTGAGGGCAGTAAAAAATATAATGTAAAACTGGATAAATCTAAAACAGTGAGTAGCAAATTCTATTTGAGACACAATAATCAGGTATCTGTGTGTGGATACTTAGTTTCTGTTGTCCTTAGAAAATGATTTTCTGAATCAGTTTTTATTTTTCATGTCTATGAGTCTTTAAAATATTTAATTTTTTAAAATATTATTAAAATTATACCTAAAAGTTTTTATTGTATTTTTTCTCTCCAGGCCCAGAGTATCTTAAAAACTACCCATAAAACTTTATATTTTTTTCATTTTGTTTCCTTCTAAAAGGTAGCGACATCTGCCTTCAACAACATATTGGTGCTTGCACAATATGGAAGCATGCAATAACAAATAGCCAACCAATATTGATGCCAGATACTGCTACCTTATACGAGGGGTGATCAAAAAAAAAAAGGTTACAAGTCGAATAAAGAAATATTTATTAACAATGGACAGAAAATACAAAAGGGAATTAAGAGGCATATGTGCTTATCACTTTTCGACATAAACACCAAGTCTATTTAGGCGTTTATCAAAATACAGAACCAACTTGTTTAACCCGTCTTGGTAGAAATCGGGTCCCTGTCCATTGAGCCAGGTCTCGGCGGATGTTTTCACAGCACTGTCGGAAGAGAACCGTGTGCCAGATAAGTGCTCCTTCAACCTCGGAAACAGGAAATAGTCGCTGGGTGCCAAATCTGGGCTGTATGGGGATGACTCCAAATTTCCTGCCTGAACCGTCGCAACAATTTCTCTGTTCCTTGAGCAGTAGGGGGCCTGGATTGTCATGCAGGAGGATGACACTTTCACTTAACATACCCGGCCGTTTGCGTTGGATGGCTTCTCGCAACTTTGTCAAAGTGGCACAATAACGATCTGTGTTGATGGTCTGGCCACGCTCCATGCAATTGATCGGAATAACACCACAGGAATCCTAGAATATGGTTGCCATAACTTTACCGACAGAGGGTGTAACCTTAAATTCCTTTGACGTTCGTGATCGAGGGTGTTTCCACTCATAGTTGCTTTTTTGCTTGAGTGCTTGTGGGGACGAAATGATGAAGCCAAGTTTCGTCCTCTGTAACAATGTGATTGATGAAGTGCTGGCCGTCAGAATGGTAATGCTGAAGAAATGTGAGATTGCACATCATTCGTGTGGCTTTGTGCTCATCAGATAGCGCACGTGGAACCCAGCGGGCACACACCTTGGAATATCGCAACACATCAGAAACGATATGCTGCATGCTACCATAGCTCAGTCCCAACTCTGATAAGATTTCACGCAGAGTTACCCGTCGATCATTTTGACTCATTTCTTCAACTCGTGATGTGTTGATTTCTGTTGTCGAAGAACTTGACCGGCTGCTCCCTGCCATATTGCAGTTTTCGTCATCCTGTCTGCCTGATTGAAAAGAACGACACCATTTCGCTACATGTTGTCTGCTCATTGCATCTTCACCATAAACTTCCACGATTTGACTGTAAATGTCAGATGCGGACACATTCTTTGCCCATAAAAAGCGAATCACAGCTCGCACTTCCACACAAGACCAATTTTCTAAGTGTCTTGCCATTTCAGTCATCCTGAACCATCTGGGAACTTTCACTACCTACCTGCACACCAACTGTATGACAAGTAGCATCATCTGTCTCCACTCTGGGGAAACAAAATTTCTCCACAATATGTAGTTTTCAAATGCTGCGGCTTGTAACCTTTTTTTCTGATCACCCCTCGTAGAAGGAAACAAGATGAAGAAAAAATAAAGTCTGAGTATTTTGATACTGTTGACTTTGGCTTGGAGGGATACTCACAATAAGAATCCTTTAGGTATAAAATTTAAAAATTGTTAGTTTAGTGTCCTTTAATGCTTAAATGCAATTTCTTTTGTTTTATTTAACACTTTTTGTTAGCAGTAGAATAACAATAAAATAACTTTGTAACTAGGATCAATTTAAAATTTTACTTTTTTGCTTTTTTTTTTTTTTTTTTAAATTAGCATTTTTAGAAATTCATAAGTTTTATATAAATATTTGAGAGAGATGTTTGGAAAGAAAGATATTGGCAAGAGGATAAGAATGTGTATATTTACATTTTAGAATGATAAAACTAATGTAAAATAAACATTCTTTTTTTTTTTTTTTTTTTAGGACTGAGGGCCTATTAGTCTCAATCTGGGATTTTTGCATTGTCGATTTCGATAGTTGGACATTTGTCGAAATCTAAAATTTATTGAAAATATAATTGAATAATTTGAAAGCGATGTTATAATTTGAAAAAAAAAAAAAAAAAACTAATAGTCCTCCATCCTAAACTAAATTCTGCTTTTGCCAGAATTTCATCAAAATCTTTTTCTTTATTATTATTATTATTATTATTGAAAGAAAAATAAAAGAAAATTAATAATAATCAGTATCGTTACAAGTGATATCAAAGTTTTTTAAAACAATTTTGAATTAGGAAATAAAAAGTGCACATGAAATAATATGACATAAAAATAAGTAAAAAAATGAATTTAATGTTTTTGTTTTTCGGGGGCTGCTCATGCATATAAAAAGTGCGTATTAAAACGAGTCGAAGAAGAAAGCAAAATAAGTATTGAGTTATATTACGATAAATACGATGTATAATATGATACGATATATTAGACCTATCGTCCAGGGTTAGTAGGCATTTTCGTTGAAAGAAATAGTTTGTTCATTCGGTGCAACTTTCACATTACTCCCTTGAGGTACAACTTTCACATTAGTCCCTTGAGGTACAACTTTCACTTTAGCCCCGTCAGGTACGACTTGCACATTAGTCCCCTTTAAATATAGTGACCAGCGAAGCTGGCAAAGCATTTGTTGATTCACTACCTCAATTGATTTTTTTTTTTTTTTTTAAATACTGAGTTTTGAAAGCATTAAAATTTATTAATATATTTAAATATTTTACAAACGTTGTTTTTTTTTTTTTTTTTTTTTTTTGTCAATTTATGACAAAAGTTCATATGGGGCTTGGCTTATATCATTAAAATATTGCGAGGTTTAAAATGATGTTTGCTAATATTGTAAAAATGCAACTTTTAAAAATGCATTTTTCTATAAAATGATCTCATCAGACAAATGTCGTCCTTTTTTTTTTTTCTTAATTAGATCACTGAACTCAGTCCACTTGCTTAAATATTACTTATGTATTATTTTTCCTTTTTTTGCATAAAATGAAATATGCTTTTACGCGAAAAATAAAAAATTATAAAATAATAGCAAACCCGTGCGAAACTTTCACACTTTATTTTTTTTGTGTTAAATGACTGAGAAGAATATCTAAAACAAAAAAAAAATTTCTTCTATATTTTTTGGATAAATTTACTGTTGATGGTTATGTTTATCAGTTTTATACACTGCATAAAAAAAGTAGACGGACACTTACCTGTAATACTTTAAAGCTGTTTATTTCTTTAATTAGAGATATTAGGTTAATTTCTCTAATATAATTATATTCTTGAGACATCATATATTATTTATATATATATATATATATATTTTTTTTTTTTTAAAGGTATAAAGAAGTATATCGTTGGTTTGATTATCAAAACATCTGCTGATCCAGAAACTTTGGAACAAGAAAAGGTTTACTTGAACAAATTAAATATAATTTTAGTACAGGCAAGTATTGTTTCTATGTATTTTGTAATAGATTTACAAAATTGCTTTAAATTTATGTTAACAATGGTCTGCTTTAGGTTTTAATTTTTTTTTTTAACAGTGATTTTTATACGTGTAAAAAATAAATACATTATTTTTTTGAATAGTAGTAAAGTGAACTCGTGGGAACATATTCATTTATTTTATCTTTTTTTTTTTTTTTTTTTTTTTTTAAAGAAATAGGGGAGAAAAAAAAAGATGTAAGGACTTAAAATTACATGAGTAAGTATTATATGTATATACCTAGTTGTGTTGTAAGTTCTGATACAGTTATAAAGGAGTTAAAAAAGATTTAATACCTTTAAATTTAACAGTTTGCACTTTTTTATTCAAAATGTCATGATCACCTTTTGACTTCACACTGGCTTTAAGTTTCTGTGACTAATCATCCATTGAGTTATGCACTACTTCCATGGGAATTTCATTTGCTGCAAGAGTTGTTTAAGACTTTTCAAATTGGAATGCCGTTTTTGGCACACATTTGTTTTCTATGAAGTCCTGCACGTTGTCTTTCAACCATCACTGGTCATCTTTGCCTTATGAACAGGAACCATAGTCTTGGTGAAAAGTCCAATTATGTTCATTGAACAAGTTTACCTTTAGGGGCTTCACTATTGGTTTAAGATTGATTGTATTGTGATAAACTTTTGCTAAGATTTTCATTGCTTTCTCACATTGTTTTTATAAACATTGATCTTTATACTTGTTTTTTTTTTTTTTAATAGTAGTAAAGTGGATCAGTGGGAACAAATTCATTTTATTTTTTTCTCAAAAGAAAGGGGCATAAAATTATGTGAGTAAAGTATAAATATATAATATATAAATATACCTAGTTGTATCATAAGTGGATAATCTCTTAGTCTAATGTTTTTGTTTATTATGTGACACATTGTTCTTTTTGACACATACACATAACTCTATTTAACAAGAAAAGTCTTTTGACCTGGATTTTCATGAATTCTCTCCCTGACTGTTTTGATAAGAGCTGGTGTTCTCAAGGAGCATGACTGCTTCTAGTATTTTCTGCAGTGCTATTGGTCTCAGAAAATCTCTTAATTGTTTGATAAATGAATGGCATTTTGAGTTTTAAATATTTAAGAGCCTTTAAAAATCTCTGACAGAACACTTTTTTTTTTTTTTTTTTTTTTTTTTATGCAGAGAAATAACTACTGCATATTTCTGTTTGATGTTCATTGTACTATGTTAAATGACTGATTTATAACAAAATGCAGGACTACAATATTTTGAAAAATGTTTCTGACTATCTTCAACAATGATACTTAAAATAATTTTCTGCCTTTGAACCATAGCAGACAATCCCAAATTTCTGTATAAGAATTCATTGCACGGCTAGGTATATCATATGATGTATAAGTATATGTATTAAAACTTCCATTCACATAAAAATAATTTTTTTTAATTCAAAGTACTAACAATTTCAAGTCGTCTCGAATTAGTCTAACAAGAATTGCTTTTTTTTTTTTTCTTTGAATAGAAATCTCAGTAGATGAATATCTTCAATCTAAAAAGTGCAGGGGAAAAATTTTTTTTAAACACATTTTTGTGCAGCAAACAAAAAAAAAAAAAGTGTTACATTGTAACTTATTTCTTTGTAGTTTATAAGGAAAACAACTATTCTGGAAACAGTAGCAAAGAATTTATATTATATTCTCAAACAGTGCTAATGTAAACCCATCACAGAAGCCGGCGTACCCTGGTAACAGTAACAATGTATTGTTTAAAAAAAAAAATAATAATAATAATATTGGTTTGAGGATGTTAGTTGTTTGATAAAGTATCAACCAGTGTTTGATAGTTCACCCAGCATAGTAGCAGAAACTATGCAGTACTGCAATGAGCATTGAAGACCTTGCAGATCGATTTAGCAGCTAAAACCTCCTTATTTGCATGAGATAAAAAATATTAATAAGTAGACTTAGCATTATGTCAGTGTAATGTAATGCATTGATTTTGTGCTAACATTAGCGATTCAAATTAGAGTCTAGTGCAAAAATCCATGTAATTGCAGTATCAGTTTATTCTAAACAACCAATATTAATAATCATTGTATTTAATTTAAATATGTGTGTCTTTAGATAATATAAATGTTGCCTAACACAATTGTTTATATCCTTAAAATTACTCAACTCGTAAATAGATTCAAATCTCTCATTTTTAACCAAAAAACTAATTTTTCTACTTTAAGTTTAAATATTTTCTTGTTTTTTTTTTTTTTTTTTCTTTTTGCAGTAATTATCTCCATTTTAACTTTTTACTTTGTTACAATATGGTTTTGCTGAGGATTTGGAGGGTGCCTAAATTGTTGTTTAACCTGCTCCATGCATCTTAAGCCGTGGTGGTCTCTGTTCCTTCTTCTAGTTATTAATATTATTTTTTCTAAATTATCTCAAAAAAAAAGGTTAAATTGGCACATATGTCATTTGTTAAATATATTAAAAACACATAAAATTAAATTTTATTTAAAAGATGTTAAAAATTTTATCCGAAGCTTTTCGCTTTTAAATAATAAAGCATTATTAGGGATTTTTAAAGAGTAATAAAAATCCCTAAATATAATTGTTTTTTCTGTTATTCTTTGATCATAGTTGCTATATATGATCTCATCCACCAATGTTTCAGAAACAATTTATATTAACTTAAGCTTCATTTTCATATGTGGTTCTTTGTTCATTCATTCACGTTTTCCTTCCTGGTGTTTGATAAGCATAGTATAATGATGAATTATTATTGTGTGTATGTGCATGTATTTTCTTCAGAATGTTCTTTATTTGGTACTTTTGTATCAACCACATGCCTTGAGTTTATAACAAAGGTTGCTGAAAGGTTGACAAAGCTTGCGATAAAATGAAAATAGACTACTATAAATATTGAACGGTGGTTTAAAAGAAAATGTGTTCAAACTAATTCATTAGTCATTCACTTCAGTTAGTAATGGTGATTAATCACTGTCGTGCAGTGAATACAAAAGTACTCTTTATTTTTTTCTTCAACTGCAAATAAATTATCATGCTTTTATTTTGTCTTTTTTTTTTTAGATATTGAAACGTGAATGGCCTAAAAACTGGCCAACATTCATCAGTGACATTGTGGGAGCTAGTAAAACAAATGAAAGTTTATGTCAGAACAATATGGTCATCTTGAAACTTTTAAGGTAAGAGCACTATTGCTATTTTTAAAAACTTCTTAATGTATTTGTCTCATAAAATGAGTATTTATTTTTTAAAGAGTAAATGAGATATCTACCCCCCCCCCCCCCAAAAAAAAAAAAAAATAAAATAAACCACTATTGATCATATTTATATTTTTAGAAATTTCCATTTTCTCCATCAGTTTTATTTATACACAGAAAATTCTTATTTATCATCCATGGGTAGATCTTTGTAAATGGAGAAGATGATGTTGTAAAAGGTAACATCGCATAATGAATTAATAGGGAAAAAAAATTATCAAGGCGTTGAACATTTTACCGAAAAAACAAATTCTAGATGGGGTATTCAGTATGAGTTTTGGACAGTGGCAAAGAAAAGAGGTAAAGTACAGGCTTGAAATCTCACAGTAGCAGCATTGTCGTTTTTATACAAATCATGATAGCTGTCAAGTACGGACAAGGTAAGCCAAGGCCTCTCCTTAGATTTTGTAGTTTGCTCTAAATTATCTTTACCTTCAAAATTTTGAAAAGAAAATTACAAAGTTATTTTTTAAAAAGGAAGTGTTACAAAGGAAACATTAGATTTCTGGAAAGTATGTGTGGTGTAAATAATTCATTTACCTTTTATGTTTTCATATTTTAAATTAATTTTATTAATATTTTTAATTTTAATTAGCAACAGAAGTTACTTAGTGAGGATCAAAGACCTCATGGCGTACATGATCGTTACACTACATTTTGACCGCTAACGCTTTTGTTCTTTTGGTCAGAATGTCTATATATATCTAAATACTTTTATTTACATAAGAGAAAAAAAAAGGAATAAACTCACTTCATTGCTAGAATGCTGTAAAAGGAACAATGCAGAACAAAATAAAATTTGTGAGAAAAACCAAACTATTGCATCAAAGTTCCATTCATTATTTTCAAACCAACACTAGTAAATGCAAATTAAGCAGGATATAAAAATAGATGGTTATTAAAATTTGGATATGTATCCATCTAAGCTGATTATATATATATTATTATTAAGTAGGCACTCTCTCTCCAAGGCCCCGTTCACAACCTCACTTTTACTGGGGTTGAATTCCCCAAATTCTCTCCAATTGAACCGGTTCCTCAAAAGAGGGGTTGATTACTAGGGTCAGAAACAACCCCAGTAGGGACTGGGGTTAATCCTTCTAAAACCCGTCTTTTACCCACAATTCCTTTCGGATGAAACTGTGCGCTGCGCCGTATTGGATTTAATTTACCTCTGTTCGCTGTCTTTCACTTATTTGCTTTTAAGTTTTTTGGTTTATTTATTTATTTATTTATTTTTTTTTACTTGAAAGATGTCTAGCAAAATTATGCGTAATGCTCGTTGGTCTCAGGAAGAGACAAAAGCTTTGCTGAATTTAAGTTCACTGTTTATTTCTACAAAAAACCTTAATTAAAAAAAAAAAAAAAAAAATGAAGTTTGAATGCATTAATATATATTTTTTTCTAATAATTTAACTGACAAATTTCAATTTAAGATTATCCAATTAAATGCTACATAAAAATTATATTTTATTTTTTCTTAATAACCGACATTTCTAAGTGAGTAAAGACATACAGAATTATTTGATTATTATTCGAAAAAATACAGTAAAAGAGGGAAGTAATGAATGCTATAGAAAATATAAATAATTACAATTTTTTGTCAAGTAAGATTTTATTAGCACGGTTTTACTTGTTTCAAAAATTATTGTTCTTTAAAAAATATATAATTATCTAAAGAAGTATAATGAATAAAAAACGGGAGCAACTTCCTGATGAATAAATTGGTGTTTTCAATGTACTTTTAAAGATGATGATTTAGAAGTCGCATAATTGTATTTCTAGTGCATAAATAAAGCTCCTTTTTTCTATTTATTACAGTTAAAAGAAAATATTACTTCAAATATAATAGAATAATAAAATATTTTCGCTTGTACTTTTCATGCGTAAATTTATACACTACTTTTCCTTAAATGGCCGGACACTTACGATTTCAGGCGCTTTGTCAAATATCTAGAAAAATTCTTGATGAATTGTCCTAAAACTCTCGTAGTGTAAAGAATATGCTAATTTCATTTATATTTCAGCAAAAAAGTTTTCGTAAAAGCAACAAAGGGAGTGGTAAAAAATTAAAGAAAAAACAAAATGTTTGGGATTATCCTGTAAAAAGTAATGCTTTAGATACGGTCTGGCTGTAATATGTGATTATGATACTGCCTGCTGGGCGATTTACTGTAAATATAATCAGCACCAATTCACATGAAAATTTAAAGTTTTTCGGAATTCCACCCATTATTAAAAGAAATACAGCGCCCACAAAATTTTTATAAACCATGCACGACACACAGACAGGCATGCACTTTTAAAAATGGTCAAATTGTTGTCATGATATTTTAAAACGTGTAAATGCATCGAAAACCAGAAGTCAAAAATTTTCTCGATTGTAATATTTTCTTCTTGCGAATAGAAAAAATAATAAAAATAATTGTTTTTATCAACTTCAGAATTTATAGAAAGTAATCTAAACTCTTGCCAATTCATTTTATATTTGCGATAATCTTAAAAAAATATTTCTTATAAATTTTATTTCTTTTTCAACTTTAAATAAGAAAATTATTTCTGTCTGTTATGTAATTTTGCGGAATGGAAAAAGAAAAATGTAGGACTATTTAACGCTAAAATTCTTCTTTATTTTATTTCCTTGCAGAGAGTCTTCGCTTATGATCCGAATAATTGTTTTAATACTGAAATTAAATCATCTTTAAATTTCAATTTTTGCACTGATAATATTGTATTACTATATATATATATATATATATAAGTTTTGCGACAGTATTTTGTCACTGGCCCTGGATCATTATTAACTAGCTGTATAGTTGGCAACTTACGTTAATAATTTATTCTTTAATAATATAAAAAGAAAAAAAAAAAAAAAATTATGTTGTGTATGTGTAGTCGAATATTTATTATAATTATTATATAGCATTTTGTGCCTGACATTTTGTGAATTGTGATGGTTAGTATTTCTTACTTTACTTTAAAAAAATGGGTGGAATTTAATTTTTAATTGGAACCAAATCAGTAGATTCAGTCAAAGGAGGTTTAGTGTAAATATGTACATATTATTATTATTATTATTATTATTATTTTTTTTTTTTTTTTTTAGTTCTCTCCACTTTTCATTAATCCAGATACTTATTATTCAAGAATCAATTTAATTAAGTAATTGAATTTGGTATAGCCCACTTTCGATAAAACTAATGTAAATACATACTTGCCTTGTGAATTTTAATATACAAAAACATTTTTTCTCTATGACTCTGTTTAGTAAATTTTTAGATCCTGGCAAAAAATACTTAGCTTCACAGCAGTATTGTGCCCGGTACAAGGATATTTATAGGGATATCCTTGGATCGACATCCAGTTACCTATTATCTCCTCCTCCTTTACTTCAATTTAGAACATGCGGTTCTAATAGATGTAAAACTTGCCCTATGGCCTCTCACACACAATTGAATAATAATCACTCTTTGGTTCCATTTTGTCAGGCATACAATGTTATTTATAAAATCAATTGTGGTCATTGTAAACTTAGTTATATTGGTGAAACTTCAACTCCTCTTCATCTACGCATTAATCAGCATCGATCAGATTCTAAAAACCTTTCAGCTGCATCTTCTAAGTCAACTATAGAATTACAACACTTTAAATCACATAATTTTAATTCATGTACCATAGAGATTGTAAAAATTCAGAAAAATAAAAGTGAACGTCTATTTCTTGAATCAAAATTTATGCAATATTATAATACAATTTATCCATATGGCCTAAATTCCGAATACTTTAGTAAAACTATTAAAGCATTTTCTAACATCAACCCTCTACATGATTATTCGACTATTTATGCACAACTCAATCACAAAATTAACTATAAAACTTCTAGAACTAAACGAGGTAGTAAAAAAACAGATTTAATCTTTTCTAAAAGTGCCATTATTAAACTCATTTCAGATCTACAGACTAATTACTTATCTAACTATAACTGGTTCATTATTCGAAAATTTATTTTTGCAATTAAAAAGAAATACTTAGTAAACTTTCTGAATGTCTTTCAAAGCCAATCCTATAATAAACATTTTTCAGACATTTTTTATGATATTATAATGTACAAAATCAAACAATTTAATTTAAAACTTAATAAAAAGCCCAACAAATTTAAAACAAATACTCAATTAATTGTGAATTTTACAAATCAAATATTGAACAGTATTAACATTACGTCTATCATTAATGACAAAGAATGTTTGTTTCTGATTAAAGATTTAAATCTATCTCGTACCTTCAAATATCCTCTTCCTCTTGGCAGAAAGATATTCAATTATAATTCTGTATCTAAGTCTACCTCTTCTACTAACACTGTAACCTGTAAATGCAATGATCCTTCTTTCTCAAAATTTATTGACAGAGACCATGGACACATTATCACGGGTAATCTCAATATTATTGATAATTATCAATTAAAAAAATTCATGAAATTTGGCACCAAATTTAGACTTCCAGTTAAAACTAGCATTCCACAAATCTTTCAACAGTTTTCTTATGACCTAGATTTATTTATTTATAAAATATCTATTACTCATAATAAACCTATTGCCTACTTCACTCAATGGAAAGTTTTAGTGTTACAAAAAATCAAAAATGCATTATTTATCAATTCTTCAAATCTGGTGTTATTTAAAAAATCTGTACTTCTTAACTCAATCAAATCACTACAGGATGACTTTGTGATCACTTATGTTGACAAATCACCTAATAATTATGCCATTATTTGTAAATCCTACTATCTCTCTATTTTAAACTCTTCAATCAATAATAGTAACATCTTCAGTTTAACTAATAATAACCTTATTATTAATAACCGAAAAATACATAATTACTATAAACTACTTCAACTTCCCTTCAATAACTTTAATTATCCTTATATAGTTCTCATACCTAAGTTTCACAAATCTCCAATTAAATTTCGCACTGTCACTGTTGGGTGTAACACTTATAACAACAATGCTAATAAAGCTCTACTGGATATTCTTAAACAAATTTACAAATGTACTTGCAAAGTTGATAATTTACACTGTCTTAAAAATAGCTTTCAATTAATTCAATACATCAAATCGCTCGATTCAATAGACAATATTATGACTTTTGACTTTCAAGATCTTTTCAATAATATTGAGTTATCAGATCTTAGTAATATCATTTACAGTCTTTTTCAAGAATATAAAGCTCAAATTAATCTTCCTTACAATTTTAAAGCAGAAAAATTTAAAACTCTTCTTAACTTTGTTATCCATAATAATTATATCTTCCACAACAACGCTATCTATTTGCAACGATTAGGCATCCCACAAGGAGGTTGTAGCTCCAGTATTTTGGCAGATCTCTATCTTTATTATTATGAAAAGCAAATTTGCAATGATGATGTTCGATTTTATCGTTACATCGATGATATTATTGTATTTTATCTCAACAAGAACTCACAAAATGGCTTTTCCTTCAATTATCCACCTAATTTAAAGCTAACTCAAAATACTCTGACTAATCAATCAATTAACTTTTTAGATCTCAAAATAATCATCGATGGTAATAAACTTTACACAGATATCTATGACAAACGGCAAGATTTTTGTTTTAATGTCAACTTATTTACACATTTTAATTCATGTCTGCATCTTTCGGTATTTAGAAACATCATCATTAACCATTTATTTCGAATTAATAATTTATGCTCTGCAAAGTTTAAAAACAAGAATATTAATAAACTGATCACAGCCACTGCTAAAATGGGTTTTCCTAAAAACTTTGTATTTTCTATTTTATATCCTTAACCATGTCTCTGTAAGTAAAAAAAAAAAAAAAAAGAAAAGAAAAGCTGTGTACACTCTTGTGTATATCAACAAAAAAATTATAAAATAATAAAAGACAATAAAAAATGTGGCGGTTGGGTGGGCAGATGTTTGATTACGGAGGTGGGGTGGTGTTGTAAGGCTGGATGGTTGGGTGGGTTTGTGAAATTAAATTTAAAAAAAAAAAAAAAAAAAAAAAAGTAGAAGGCTTGTTGCATTTGCTTTGTATTACTATGCAAACTTTCATTTTCCAATAAAATTTCAGATTTTTCCTTTTTGAGTTGTCAACTATATTTAATGTTCTAATTATACTGTTAAACACAATGTGATCAATCGGTGAATTTCATTGTGGCTTCGTGGTTTCATTGTTGTTCATCTGCTTTGAAATTTTGCATTTTTAAATCCATATGGTTCCTGTTCTGGTTGTGGCAGGCTGGGGGAGTGTTGCCGGCGTAAAACTAGTGTAACCCCACAGGCAAGTCACAAGTCTTGCCGCCTGCCTCCTTCTTCCTATCTTGTGTTTCTTGGGTTGTTTTTTCATTAATTTTGATAAGTTTATGGTTTTAAGTTAAGATTTGTTGTTTTACTTTATTGATTCGTTTGTTTTGCAGACTGTTAATTAATAGATCTGGTTTCTTTACATTAACGTATTTCATCCATTGATGATTTTTTTTTTTTTTTTTTATCTTATTGGTCATTGGTGTTTCAGTGATCTTGTATCTGTTGCTTGGCTTCTACTATGCTTAATAGATCATCTTTATTATATATATATATATATATATATATATATATACATTATGGAGACCGGAAAATAATGTCGTTTTGAATTAATAAAATCAAACCGGAAATTTTTGTTTAACAGTGTTTAGATGGTACTTTACAAATAACAATCTTATAAGTTACCGAAGAATATCTTAAATTTTATCCAGGATAAATTTCCGATGTCAGTATTTTAATTCAAAACGGTCCCCCTAATATATATATATTATATTATTTTTATTTTTTTAATATCAATGCACTAAACAAAAACGTATCTCAACGTTTATCAAAGATAAAATTATGATTGTGGTGATTATTTTACTAAATACAGTCGGCAGCAAAAGTATCCGAGCACTAGCAAAAATTCTTGCATAAAAAATGTGCATTTAATACTGTTTTGTTAAATAAATCCTTGTCGAATCATATTCCTAGACTGGCTAAGAACAGAATTCGATAAGGATTTATTTAACAAAACTGTATCATGTGTACTTTTTTTATATAGGATCTTTTTGCTAGTGCTCGGATACCTTTGCTGCCGAATGCATTTTTTTTTTTTCTGTGCATCTATAACTAACAACAATAGAATTTATGCGAATGTTTTGGTTTGTGAATTAAAGGGACATCTCATTTAAAGGGACCTTACTTCTTTCTTTCCCCATTGAAAACCGGTTGTCACCCTCTCCATCCTTATTCCGAGATAGATAGTTGTAAACGGACAAAACAGAAAGGGGGATTAAAAGAAGCATCGTTAAAATGCGGGTTGATTTTAAGCGAGGTTGTAAACGGAGCCCAAATGATTAATTGGTCACAGTCCTTTAAAAAACAGAACATAAAACCCATTCTCACCCATGCTCCTCTCTTGAGTGCTGCTCAAACCAAACTGAATTTAAAACTGCTGGGATAACAGAAGGTGGGGTCAGAACCATCACCCAATTGGTTCTCAGAATGGTGTGATATGACATCACCACTAGGAAAGAATAACCAATTTTTCTCCTGTGTGTGTATTGCAGTAAAGCAAACACAACAGGGTGAGTTGAGCCAGCTGACAAGGGAAGTATGAATCAGTAAAATTGCTATTGAAACCAAACCAAGCTTAAATTAAAGAGCATAGTCGAAAACATTGGGTACCGTACAAAATTGCTGCAACAACTCCCATGGGGGTGAGATATGCCCTCTATTAGTTTTAGTTATGTCTATAAAAGCCAATAAAACACGAAGGGTTGTGTGAACGGATGGTGCAGTGCTAGTGTGCTTGACTTCGGATGCGGAGGTCGCGGGATCGAGTCCCTGCAAGGGCGTTTTGTATCATATTTTTTTATTTCAACTGAAATATTTATTTTTGACATTTTTAATTAAATTAAATCATTATTTTAAGAGAAAATATTAATTATATTAAAACAAGTTTTTTTTTTTTTTTCAGCACGGAGAATCTAATAATTCTTTATTTTTAACCAATTTATTTATTTAATTCAAAGAAATTAAAAATTTAACGGGAAATACTTTTATATTATATTTAGGTAAGACTTTTGTAAATGATTGATTACATTCAGATAAAGTTTTGTTAATGATTGTTTTATATAAGTAATTAATTACTATTTTTTAACGACGACATTAATATCAAGAATTAATCGTCTGCTCTCAATTGTATTATTTATTCAGGTCATTTTTTGCATACAAAATCCTGAATGGTGAACAGCTGCTGCTTAGCGTCGCAATTAACTTTTATTTCAACCAATTTAACTTTAAATCCACGTCGCATTTAAATTTTATTTAAAATATTTCATTAAACAACTGAAATTTCGTGGTGTCGGAAGAACTGACAGACAAATTGAAGACAATGACAAATTTTCTCAAAATGATTTTACTAATTTATAATTAATTTACATCTAAAAAAATTCAAAATCTGGGTAAATATGAATTTTACAAATCAAGTAATCTCGACGAAAAGCCAAATATTTGACAAAATATTCGTGATGAACAAAATTGAAATTCAAATAATCGTGATCAATGTTTTTATATTTCTTGTTCTAATTGTGAAAAATACTTACGGTTTCATGATTTTTCTACTTTTAATCATAATTGTTATAAATTAGAAACTACATTCGTAGCTTTAAATATAGTTTTCTTTTTTGTAAATAAAAAAAATGTATTTCTTAAATTCATTCTCAATACTTTATTAATAGGAATACTCAAAAAAAAAAAAAAAAAATCTTCTTAATGTAATAAATATTTTCTCTTCAATTAATAATTTAATTTAATTAAAAGCGTTTGGAAAAAATATGAAAAAATTACAAAACGCCCTTGCGGGACTCGATCCCAGGGCCTCCGTATCCGAAGTCAAGCACTCTAGCACTGCACCATCCATTCACACAACGGCGTGTGTTTTGTTGGCTTTTATAGAAATAACTAAAACTAATAGGGGGCATATTTCGCCCCCATGGGAGTTGTTGCAGAAAAATTGTATTGTACCCTATATTTTCGACCATGCTTTTTAATATAAACTTGGTTTGGTTTCAATAGCAATTTTACTGATTCATACTTCCCTTGTGAGAGAAACAATGCTCCTCTCTTGAATGCTGCTCAAACCAAACTGAATTTAAAACTGCTGGGATAACAGAAGGTGGGGTCAGAACCATCACCCAGTTGGTTCTCAGAATGGTGTGATATGACATCACCACTAGGAAAGAAGAACCAATTTTTCTCCTGTGTGTGTATTGCAGTAAAGCAAACACAACAGGGTGAGTTGAGCCAGCTGAGAGAAACAATGCATTTAAGTGCAGAAAAACGATCTTATTTAAAATTTAAAAAGAAGTGATGTTTTTAACATCACAATATGATCATCTGTTCCCCGACTCCTAAAATGAAATTGTTTAGAAGGCCAATAATATAAAAATATCTTGTCCCACCCTAATTTTTTTTTTTTTTTTTTTTTTTTTTTGCCAGCACCCAAAATGCAAATTTGTATCCCCCTCTCTCCTATTTGAAGTATTTTTTTATGTTATTAATTTATACAAATTATACTGCTTTTTCTTTATGAACATATATATTATATATGTGTATATTCGCAGTATTTGATTGGAAATATTTTGCATACACTGTAAAAAAAAGTATCCTTTGTTGGCAGAAACTTTCTGTAATTTGAGAAAATAGCCGTAAATTACAGAAAAATTCTGGCAGCAAAGAGGACTTCTTTTTACAGTGTACTTAGTATACTTTATAAAAATTATTCAATATTTAACTGACCTAATTTTTAAACACAGAAGAGACTGTCTGTAAAATTGTTAGTATTTGACAAATATAGCTTTAAGTACAAAGGATTTAATTTAATTTAATTAATACTTTTTTAAAAATGTATTTTTTTTTAAATCTATTTCCAGTGAGGAAGTTTTTGACTTCTCTAGTGGTCAAATGACGCAAGCTAAAGCCAAGCATTTAAAAGACACTATGTGCAATGAATTTTCACAAATTTTTCAGCTATGTGATTTTGTCATGGTGAGTATTTTATGTATATGTTCTTAATTTTTAGAGTTAATTGAGATCATGAAATGTTTTATTTAAAAACAAAAATATATTTTATTTTTATTTTTAGGAAACATCTTTAAATGTACCTCTAGTTCATGCTACACTAGAAACACTATTGCGGTTTCTGAATTGGATTCCCCTTGGTTATATATTTGAAACAAAGTTAATCAGCACATTAATTTATAAAGTGAGTTTTGACAAATTTCTACTACTTCCTTTTATTTCATTCTATCATTACTTTCTATTAAAGGGCAAAACTGGGAAAATTCATTAGTGGCCAGTGGCCGGTACTGTCAGTTTCATTAGTAGCCACTTTTTTAAGTTAGTAGCCACTTTTCATATGATACGACTATTTCTTTCAGACTGCAGAAAGCATTATTACCATTTTGCGGTATAATCACCACAAGAAAAATATGAAAATAAGAAATACATATAATAATAAAATTAACACAGGGACACTGAAATTGTAATTTGTAATTACGCTCTTTTTAAAAATCCTAAATTAAAATCTGCTTAGGGCTGTAATAATAATAGCGAAAGTTTTTATCTTTCAGATAATTCAGTAGTACGGTTTTTTTTTTTTTCAATTTATTTAAGTGAAAAAAGCTGTTATCATTCACAGTTCATAAATGAATCAGCTGATTCATCATCATCACAACCTTTTACACGGTCATGTGTAAATACAGTTAGCAGTTTTATTATTGTTTCTTATTTTTAAAAACACACTTTTTTAAATGATTTTATTTCAATAGAGTTAAAATATTTTCTCTTAAAAAGTATAGATATGGAAACTTAGCTGCTTCATTAAAAATAATTTACTTAGCTGCCAAATTTGTAGCTTTAAAAATAGGGAGATTTCTACTTTAAAATGGAAAGGGAAAAGGAAGATTTGTACTCAAAAGAAAGCAAATGCAAAAAATTTTGAAAATACACATTTAAGCCAAATCAAATTTTGATACACACATTTGTCAAATATCTTAAATGGGTTAAATATACACTAAATACTATGGAGATAATAATGGAAAAAGATTGTGCTTTGCAGGACATTTGATCATTAACTGCTAGTTGAAATAGAGCGCACATGTGTGTTTGGGGGGGTACATCTATATACTTCTTTATAGGTTCTAGAATCTAATCAAGAAAGTTTAAAATGAATATTTACATTTTGTTATGGATGGAGAAAGATTGTAAATCATAAGGCTTCAGTGGAGCATGTGATTGCCAATCGTTGGAGGGTAGCAGGGGTGGGGGGATTATATTAAACAATTCTACTTCTTTACAGATTCTAGAATCTAATAAAGTAAGTTAAAATAGATATTTATATTTTTGCAGCAAATGGAGAATGACTAGAAATTTTAAAGCTTTCTATAAGCTGTGTGATCACAGATTGTTAGGGGGAGGGAAAGGGGGGGGGTTCAAAAAATTATATGAGTGAGATATATTAAACAATTCTACTTCTTTATAGGTTGTAGAATATAATAAAGCAAGTTTAAAATGAACATTGACATTTATGCCATGGATGGAAAAAGATTGGAAATCACAAGGCTTCAATTGCCTATCGTTGCTCGATTTTTAGAATCTTAATGATCACAAAAAGTGGCGACTTTAGTGGCGATCGATGCATATTTTTTAATCGCCATCTTTTTTTATTTAGTCGCCATGTGGCCGGTGGCGACCGTTAATTTTGCCCTTTACTTTCTATCCTTTTTGTGTTACAAAGCTTTGCTGGTTGCTATATTTCCATAAATAGCATCATTTTGTTTTTTCTTCCATTGTTCATGCAAAAATACAATATTATACATAACTCTGTTCCAAATTACCTTCAAAAAGGTAATTTTTTGTGTGAGGGGTGTTTTTTCTTTTTTGTCTAGGACCAAATAAGGTTTTTTTGTGACTATTTTTGTTTCTCTGTGTGCTCACTTGGGTAAGGTGTTGCCGCAGGCAGTTGAGATCTGGACTAGTATGGTGTGGGCAGGAATGCTGCTGTTGAAAGCAATGGGAATGCAAGGTTTTGACAAAATGTAATGAAATTTTTTATTTTATTTTTTAAATATTTTCTATTAATAAATTATATGGGGGATTTTTTGATTCATTTAAATATAGTAACCAGCAAAGCAGGTTAAGACTACTAGTACACACATATATTTATTTTCCAGAATAAGAAAATGTTTGACAAAATTTTAAATGTATTGGTTCCATATAAAATCCTAAATGACAAAAAAAAAGGGGGGGGGGAGAGAACACAGTGCGAGACATTTTTGAACTTAAAATGCTATATACAAGTAGTTTAGAAGTGTTAAAATTATGCATCAAAGATGAAAGCTTACATACTGGTTATCTTTAACAGAAATTTTATGAAAGAAATTTCGTATAGCTCAAATGTTATGTTTTAAAGAAAGAGAATAAAATAGTATTTGATTCTTTCTCACATGAAAAATAATGTATATAAATATATTAGAAATTTTATGTATTTAATTTACATGTACGAATGATTTCATAACAGTTAGTGTAATTGCCTGATGTTATAAATATTATATTAAGTAATCTTGAAGAATTGCATTTATTAATCAGACTATAATAGCTGAGCCGGTCATAAAAAAATTGGTTATTTGTTTTGAAAATAATAAAAGGCAATTCAGTTTATAAAAATTGCAAAAAGAAAGTAAAGAAAATGGTGTTAGAATAGACAGGATTTCCTTGTTTTTTAATTCATATTATTGCATAAATTTTTTCTACCTTTAATCCAAATATTGCTATTCTCCTGTAGATTGTGAAGACTAGTCTCTAAAAACTGTCTATATGTAGTACTTTTACTATTTAAATATTTAAGAGATAATTGGTAAGAACATCAGGTGTAAATAGTTATTTTGAAATGTTTAAGTATTTTTATTTGACATTTATCTTTTTCTTCTAGTTTTTCAATGTTCCATTATTTCGAAATGTGACTCTACAGTGTCTGACTGAAATAGGTATGCTTTATCTATTTATTTATTTTTTTTTCTTGGTTTTATTCAGCTATGAATCTAGATAGTGTTGTAATTTTTATAGACCCATCCCAAACTTCTGAATTTTTCATGTATTTAAAATTTTCGTGATAAGATTTACAGTTGCAAGAATTTTACAAAATAAGAATAGTTTTAATCCCAGTACCAGAATCTTCTGCAGATAAGATATGTTAAATTAACATCTTCAAAGAAAATAAAAGAATATACAAGCTTAGTAATTTAGAGACATGGTGCAAATTAAATTACATTTATATTTTTAAGCCTGGTGTTCCATTTTGAGCAGTTTAAATTAATCTACAGAGATTTAAACAATCTACAGGTGCTATTTTCTGTGCTACACTGTTACTTTTCTAAGTAACAAAACATTAAATACAGACATTAAATTTTGTAATGAAAATTTGAAAAAAAAAATATATATATATATATATATAAACATTATGGAATTACTATGTGCATTAAAAAAAGAGATTTAAATTTCTCAAAAGTCAGCATATCATCTAATTTGGTAACTCTTAAATTTAGATTTGTTCTAAAAATAAGTAAAATCAGCTGTCTGTCATGAACTTATTTCAACATCATATTAAATGAAAATAAACAATTATTAAACTTACCCTACTCAATTCTTCATTTGCGTCATCTGTGACAGCATTTGTTAGCAATTCCGTTTTTGCATTATGGTAAAAGAATAGTTCATTTTATCACTGTTTTTATTGAATCTGCTGCTATGTAATTTAAAATAAATTTCAAAATCTACGTCGTAAAAAAATGATTATGCCTGTTTATTAAATAACATTAATTTTTACTGTTTGTTCACAAATATGATTCATACACAGAGACTATTTTATTTTCAAAACATAATCACTGAGGCAATGTTGCGCTGGAAAAACTCATCTGATGAGACATATGTCCAACCTCGGAAATATTATTCAAAAATCAGTCTTCGAAATATTATTCAAATTTAATAAAGAAGGTTCATTTATTTCTAATAGTTGAAGATGAAGAATCTACAATTATGCATAATGATAAAATAGGTTCTTTATGTTGATACATTAGCAATATTTTTGATATATTAACACTTAGGAGTTTAAAAAATACTTTGAGATAAAAAAATTGTTCAATTTTTACTTAGAAACTTTTTTTACTCTTCACTGTAGATGTTGGAGTTTTTTAGTAAAAAAAAAGAAATAGACATTACCAAGCTATAAACAAATATTAATGAACAGTTAAATGTAAATATTCATTTATAATTAAGGTGTAATAACAGTTGTAATATCTTTTGTATTTTGAATTTTTTTTTATAGCGTTCTCTGGTGTAAATTAATTTATTTTTCCGCAACATTTATTACAATCACTACTTGTAAAAAATATGCTAGAGCTAATGCTCTCTTTTGATTATAATTTTCAATAGCATCAAATCTATATGAACTTTCTACTTTTGTTTAATTTACAGTGTTGTTGAAATAGCGTTATTAAAGAGGGGAAAAAAAAAAAAAAAAACCTCACGCTCAGAAATTTGACCCTAAAACAATACTTTCTCAACCTTATGAGTAAGAGAAAGTAAAAATAGAGAAATTCATACGAATGTGAATCATCAAACTTGTAAGTAAAAATGCTAATAGTGTTTTTTTTTTTTTTTGAGGATGATTTACAGATTTTTTTTTTAATCACTACGAAGATTATTTACAAGGAAATTCTGAACTTCTTTATTTAAAGAGAAAAGAGAAAAAAAAATCCTATGCATGTTATGATTTTTGTTATATTTCAAACTTGAAATTTCAAAAAATAATAAAACTAAGAAAATTCATAATATAAATTTGAACTATTTACATAATCTGTGGAAAAGATAGGTTTTCTCCATTGTATGTAAATGCTCTTTTAATTTTTAATTATTATTTTTTTTTTTCCTTTAAATATACTTGTAAAATATTTTCTGTAGTTTGATTTGAAAAAAAATTTTTTGATATTGCAGCTGGTGTAAATGCTGAAAATTACAATGAAATGTTCCTCATTCTTTTCTCACAGACTATGGCTCAATTAGAACAGGTGCGTTATTTATTTATTCAATCATGCTATTACTTAATAAAATTACTTTAAATTAATGGATGTCAATTTTTTTAATAGCAGTGTCAAATGTAGTATTAGTTATATATAATTATATAATTAAGATAGTTTGATTAATTGGGTAAGTAAATAATTCACATACAATAAAAAGAAATTTATAGAACACTCGTATTCCAAAATGTACTAAAACTGTTTTTTATTTCAACAGAAGTGAAATAAATTTAGAATCATGATTGGAGGCCCAGGGTCTTTAAACCTTTGTTACTGTTTGAGCGTGTATTGTCATCGGAGTTATACATGTATGCAAAATTTCAGCTCATTTGGATGAAAGTAGCTTAAAATTCAAAAACAAATGTTAAACTGGAGTCCGGAGCCTAGCATTCCCTCTCCCTCAAGTCAGTTATTGCTTGAGAATGTATTGTCATTGAAATTATGCATAATACATGTATGAAAATTGATTGGATATTGAATAATTTTACTTTAGATGTTGGAATATTACTGAAATCTTTAAGTTTAAAGCAATTATTAACTCGGTAAAATGTTCACCTTTCTGTTCTTTGGATCAAGGAGAGCATGTGAAAATGTAATAACCATAATTGGGTGAAATGAAATGTTTAAAGTACCTCATAACTTATAAATAAATAAATCATACAGATTCCAAGGAGGAACAAGGAGAGTATATTTAAGATTATAATATAAAGTATTCATCTGGGAATTGAAATACAGAAAAATTTCATCTATTCTGGGATTAACAGTGCTGGCCAATGACTATTTAACTCCATTATTACTGGCTGACAGCAAATGATGAGGGTTTTAATTGTACATTGGCATGATAGTTCTGAAGGTCATTAAGGTCTGATATATATAGTATTAATTGTGTTATGTGTAAGCAGTCTATATATTTTCTTTTTATGCATCTGTATATTTATAAGCAAACATGAAATTCCTCATACTTTTTATTTATTTATTTAATTTAAACTTTTTTTTTATATATATATATTAAAGGAGTAGCCTGTAATATTGTTTGAAAGGCATAATTAATGTGAATTGGAGGGAAAAAAAAAAGAAAAAAAAAAACATATGAGGCCAAGAAGGCAGACAAAAAATATCTTAACTTTTTTATGCATGTTATCTTATGTATTTAAAATTCCTGTAGAAGGACGTTTGTAATTGTGCACATTCAAATTTTTTAAATGAATACAACAGTTCACACAGATTTAGCTTACTTTCATGATTTATTTTTTAAAACACCAAGCTTTATTTTAATTTTATCATTTGTCTTTTAGCAACAGAGATAAGTATATTTATTAAAATTTATTTTTCCAACTAAGTTAAAATAACGACTGGACCGGGAATCAAACCCCGGATCATTGACTTACAAGGTTTGCACTCTACCAATTGAGCTATCCAGGGCGTCAACCAGTGGGCATTACTTACTCAGACAACCTTTAGGCAGAAAAGTGGTTGTCGGCCTGGATAGCTCAATTGGTAGCGTGTTGACCTTGTAAGTCAATGATTCGGGGTTCGATTCCAGGTCCGAGCATTATTTTCACTCAGTTGGGAAAATAAATATGAATTTCTGCCTAAAGGTTGTCTGAGTGAGTAATGCCCACTGGTTGTCGGCCTGGATAGCTCAGTTGGTAGAGCGTTGACCTTGTAAGTCAATGATCCGGGGTTCAATTCCCAGTCCAGGCATTATTTTCACTCAGTTGGAAAAATATGATTTTCTTCCCAATCAGTTGATTGTGCGATTTTAATAAATTGTAGAGATAAGTATATTTTATTTTTTAAGATTCTTTTATCTTTTGACTGATAACGATAACAGAAATGAATTAATTTTATTTTTTTTTAAACCATTGACATATTGTTTCGATATTGACAGTGATCTTTGTTTTTGAAATGTTCAAAAGAATTTTGATGGGCCAACAAAACGGGTTCAGAGGCAAACAGAAGAGAAATTTATAGAAATATGAAGATTTTTTTTTTTTTTTTTTTTAACATTTAAATTAGCATTAAAGATAACTTCAGTGAATTTTGATATTGAATCAATGGATATACACTACAGTTGCAGATATTGCAATGTTAAACATTTTGAATCAGAAGTCATTCAAAGACAATCGACAGAATTAATTTCATGTTGTCTTAAAGGAAAAATTTATTTACCAGTTTTTATAGAAAACACACTTTATGTTGAATTTTTTTTTTTTTTTTTTTTTTTGGGTCTGTATTTCGATTACCAGGTGATAGTAATTTATATTAATACATTTATTTATATTAATTATTTCTGTCTGTCACTCAAACTATTCTCATTCTTCACCAAAATGATTTATTTTATTTTATTTTATTTTATTTTTTAATGTAAAGTATGGTAATTAAAACATTTTGATTGAAATTGAACATGAGATATTTAAATTTTTTTATTTTCTCTTTATTTGCAAATTTTTACTTCAGAAATCACCCCATAATAATTTTTTTTTTTTTTTTATTTTAGATACTGCCACCCTCCACAAATATTAAAGAAGCATATGCCAATGGTCAAGATGATGAGCAAAAATTTATACAAAACTTAAGTCTCTTTCTGTGCACTATATTAAAAGAGCATGGAGAACTTATTCAAAAAAGGCCACAGTTAAATGATACCTTTCTCACTGTAAGTATTACATTTCCTTTTTATTTAAAGTTTTTAGATGTGTCTTTAAAATTTTCATTCATGTTTATATTACTTAACCTTTTAGATTTTATATTTGTCTGTGTAAATTTAAGTTTTTTCTTTCTTTTTGTAATAAGTATGTTGAAATAAATATCAATATAATACATTAATTAGGAATTATCCTTTTTGTATATGGAGCTGTACAATAATCAATATTTAAAATAAGATTTAATAAATTAACATAAACATATATTTTGATTAATGAGTAAATTTTCAATGAAGATAGTTATTGAAATTTAGAAATTCCATAATGATAAAGATTAATATTTTGGGCTGTTTGTGTAGTTAAAAAATATTTTTTGTAATTTACCAATCTAACTAAGTAATTAGTTGTGATTAAATGTAAATTTTGATAATTAGTGGCAAAATTATTCCTTATTTCGACAAATGGCTGCCAAAGCATATTTTGCCGAATAGCTTAGAGGAAGACAAAATTTATTGATTTTTGATGAAATATAATATATTTTAAGTAATTATTTGCATTAATGAAGTCTAAATTTTGTCATAGTAGTGAAATGATTCCTTATTTTAATAGTAGGCTGCAAAATTATCAAATATTTTGGGAATCAACTTTGGAAAAAGTTTGAATTTTATATCAATTAGTAGTGAAATAATTGCACTTTTTAGCAGTGAGGAGTAAAAGGATCATGTATTTCAACAGTTGGCTGCAAAAATATTGTGTTTAGCTTTGTAGCTAGTAATAATCACCAATTACCTTAAAATTCTTTTTTTTTTTTTTTAATAGATTTACAGTGAAATAAGTTTAATTTTGCAATTTGTAGAGTTTGATAAAGTTATTTGTAATAGTGCTTGCTTTCTTCCAAATGTTCAAAAATTGTAATTTTGATTGCAATTTCAGGCACTACATTACTTGTTATTAATATCTGAAGTTGAAGAAGTTGAAATTTTTAAAATCTGTTTGGAATACTGGAATTCTTTGGCGGCATATTTATACAGAGAAAGACCTCCAGCAAATGTTGTTGTTCATCCTGCAGTACCACAAGATGCTGTTCCCATTATTGTATTATGGCGACAAATATATCAGCCTGTTTTGCCGAAGGTAATTAAAAAAAAAAAAAAAAAATCTGGTTCTTTTGTTATTATCGTTAATGCATTTTTAGAAAAATGAAAGCTATGTAAATACATTTTAAAGTTTTCACTTATCCAGTAGCAGAAACAGTACTTCATGGTAGCGAGTGCTGTAGATTCTTTAAATCTCTGCAGATTAATTTAATATCTGGAAAAAAAAAAAAAAAAGTATTTAAAAATATAATTTACATTATTTCTCTAGATTACTGTACTTGCTGTAAATTCTCAATTTATTTTCTTTGTGGTTGAAAATTTTATATATTTTATGAATTGCTAAATACTTCTTGTGGTACTTGATTTTATCTAAGCATTCTTGGATCACAGATAAATTTTGTTTTGCTGTAGATAGATATAGAAAATTTTGCTACTGGGCTCACTTAATGAGAATTTCTTATCAACCTATCTTCTTTTAGAAAGTGATTGATGTTGAGCTCATTCATTTTATTGGTAATAACATTCTAAATTTTCACAACATTCAGTTGATCTTTTTTTTTAGAAATTACTCAAGATTACTAGCATTCATATTTTTTTTTTTTTTTTTTTTTTAAATCTCTGTTCTCATTACTCTGTTCTGTCTCTGTTTATCAGCTTTTGTGAAAGTTGCATTATGTAGACGACTCATTGTAAAAGTGGTGTAACTCTATATTTTTTAAAAATATATATATATATTTTTTTTTTTGCTTTATCGTATCACATTTTATTACATCTTTCATTATAAAAAAGAAAAAACTCCGATAATTGCATTAAAATCCCATAAGTGGCAGGCATCACATGTTTTTCTTAGAAAACTAAAATTTCTGAATATACATTATAAAATTGAAGTTCCCAGCTTCAAATTATTTTTAATATAATTTATAAATTTTTATAACTATGATCTGTATTAAACACAAAAATCGATAACACTTACTGAATCTTGACTTTTTTTCCTACTCATAAATTTGAAAAAAGCTCTTTATTTCAAAATCTATTTCCAAGAAAATAATTCGTTTTTATAATGAACAACCCATATATTGAATGAAAAACTGTAATAATAATAATTTACATGATTGACATATTTCCATGACTGTGCTATTTTCATAAAAATGGAGATGTAAAATTTCCAGAAATTTTGAGGTAGTGGAAAAAAACTCAGATAAAAATAGGGTTTCTTAATAGTTATAATATCTTTAAAAATATATAGTGTTAAATATTTAAAAATACATGCAATTCATATTATTTTTTTTTTTTTTTCTAAGCAGAAACATACAAAAAGCTTTTACTATTAAAAAATGAGACTTTCTGTTTTGTTACTGCCAGTTCCTTTTCTTGTACAAAACACCAAAAACTAGTCAAATCATCATTCAACCATTAATTTTGCATTGGGTGTGTATTAAAAACACCTCTTTTTTCACACCACTTTAATTTTAGAGTAATTCTCTCCAAATGTTGTTACGATTAAATAAAAATAAAAAATTACTCTAAAACATGGCTGGTGTTAAAAAAAAAAAAGGCGGGTACTAAAAAATGTATGGTTCATAATGAGATGGTTGGCAAGTATGCCTATGGAATGTTCATCTCCCAGCAGCATTTATTCAATGAATTTAGATTAGAATCAAACCAATAACAAAAAAATTTTTTCATCAACCCAAACCTGATTTCTTCGTATTTGAAACCCAAAAACTAAATTAAACTTAATGATTCATCTAAAAATCATGCAAAACTTTTTAAAGTTAATAAAATAAATTTTCATTCTCACAAAGTTGTAAATCATTTAAAAACATTTTTAATTGGTGTTACTGATACACAAAGTTGTAAATTTAAAAATATTAAAAATAGATTAATAATTTTTAACCATTTATGTGTGTTATGCACTTTAAGAGTACAAATATATGCTTTAAGTTTAGCATATACGATTTTTCTTTGTTTATTGCCTTTCTGCAATATGTATGTAATAATTTGTGTACACATATTTTTAATCATAGAAATATGTAGTATATTTATAATTATATGAAACAAATTTTAGTTTAATATGATAAAATTTTTTGAAAGATGTTCTTAAGTTAACCCGACTCATTATAAACTGAAAAATTCAGTCAACCTGACCCATACGAAAAATAAATCGGTCAACCTGAACTGAACCTAACATGCAAGCATAGCTGCCAACTGCTCCGATTTAATCGGAGTTCACCCAATTTTTTTAGTGTACTCCGGTAATCCGAATATTATCGAAAAAACTCCGATTTTTCAAACTTGACAATTTTTCTTTTTTACTTTTTTTTTTTTTTTTTGTCACTCTTCTAAAATATCCATTCGACAATTTAGCCTGCGCGCCGATTAAAAATACGAAAACTCTGGGAAATATATTTTGCAAACGCAGAATTATTATTCTTTTCAAACCATCTTCCCTTCCTACGTAGCAGGATTTCCCCAGATCATTGCTGTAAAGAGAAAGGGAAGGGGGAAGGAGGAGATCATATACGCACGGGCACGGATTAAGAGAACGAGTTTTACTTGGGAGAAAATTTTCGCCTTTGTGTACGCATGCGCTAGTAGTGGAGAGGGGAAATAGCAGAGGAGCATTATTTATGCATGCTCGTGATCAGTGCTGCTAGATTGAGGGAAATTTCCCTCAAAGTGGGAAATTTTGATGCGATTTTAGATATTGAGAGAAAAAGGGAAATTTCTTCTCAAAAAGGGAAATTTTACTTTGTCACTTTTTAAAGCATTTTTATTAAGTTTTTTCCTCCAACTCAAACTGTCCGAACTAATTTCTGTATATGCTGAGATCTTAAAAGCTAATCAGTGCAATTTCTTCATCTTTTGTAATAATAAGCTAAAATATTCTGAAAAAAAAAAAATGTATTTAGTTTTATTCGTCCAAGTCATTGAAAGCATTCCCTGATTTTCTCAGAAATACGTGCGAATATTGACTAGGATTCCTTAGAAAGATACTTATGAAGGGCATTTTACCATGGCTTAGATCCGACGCATAGGGCTTTTAGCCATCTCTTAATTGAATAACAGACATTTTTAATATTGAACTTTAGTAATATTTGGCTGTCATGTTTTTCGATTGAATAATATGAACTTTACGATTAAAAAAGAGTGGTATTTTATTAAAAGACCGCTAGATGTCCTTAAATTGTGGATAATTTATCTTAACCCTTAACACAATACCATATTCAGTGCAAGTCATTTTACCCTGAATAGCTTCAAAACTTTGCATGTTGAAAAATTGAGGGAAATTTTATGCCAAAAAGGGAAATTTTCTAGCGAAAGGTGGGAAATTTTAAAATTTCGATCTGGCAGCACTGCTCGTGATGGGATGGGAATCGAAGTATCGGAGAGAGTTGTTGTCAGTAAAGGAAAACCCAGGGCTCCCACTAGATCCGCTAGGTAAAAATATCTGTCATAAAAAATTCCTAAATTTAAAATATGTCATCAAAAATTCCTCAAGCAGTGAAATGTTGGTTTATTTCGGCGATCACTTGCAATATTATCACATGTTTTTGGAATCTACTTTGGGAAAAAGCGCGAATTTTATCAATTAACAGTGAAATAATCGCGTATTTCAGCGGTAGGTCGCAAAATTATTACCTATTTTGGGAATTCCCTTTGAAAAACAGCGTTGATTTTATAAACTAACTTTAAAATAATCGAATATTAGGTGATCGGTCGCAAAAATATCGCATATTTTGGAAATCTGTTTTGAATGAAGCGCGAATTTTATTAATTAGCAGTAAAATGATCGTGTATTTTGGCAGTTGGTAGCAAATATAATATATTTCGGGAATCTGCTTTGAAAGAGTGTGAATTTTATCAATAAATGGGGAAATGATTGCGTCTTTCGACGATCAATTGCAAAGTTATTGCCTATTTCGGAAATCTATTTTGAAAAAAAAAAAAGTGAATTTTATCAATTAACGATGAAATGATTACGTATTTCAGCGATCAATCGCAAAATTGCCTATTATAAATCTGATTTAAAAAAGATCGAAAGAAAAAAAGGCACCAAAATGACCGCGTATTTCGGCAGTCATTCGCAATATTACATATTTCGGGAATCTGCTTTGAAAAAAGCGCGATTTTTTTCAATTAGCAATGAGATGATCGCCTATTTCGACGATAGGTCTCAAAATTATTTGCTCTTCCGGGAATTTGAAAAATAGCGCAAATTTTATAAGTTAGTGCTGAAATGATCGCGTATTTCGTCAATCGATCGCAAAAATCCGGGAATCTGAAAAATACCGTGAATTTTATAAGTTAGTGCTGAAATGATCGAGTATTTCGTCGATCGATCGCGAAAAGCGCATATTTTGAGAATCAGCTATGGGGAAAAGAAAAAAAAAAAAAAAAACTCAAATTTTGAATATGTAGGGACAAAAATTATAGTCTAGTTTCAGTAACTAGTTGCAATTAAATATAAATTTTGTCACTTACTAGCGAAATAGTCACTTATTTTGGCAATCAGTTGCAGAAATATTGCATATAATTTGCCAAATAAATGGCTTCGAAGATAATCATCAGCTGATAAGATAAAACAGTATTAATTAATAAGGAAAAAAGCTGAAAAAATAGCATTCTAGCCTATTTAAAATCTCACCATGAAGTAATTAAACAGTTTCATTCTATATATAAATTTTTCCCTATGAGATTGAAAAAAAAAAAAAAAAAAAAAGCAAGCTAGACAGCTCTCTGTGTCCAATTTGTTATTCAACACCATATAAAACTTATAAGAATCATGGGCTATGAGTATGATGTGATAAGTAAATTTTCTATTAGATTTGATGATGATGTGTGCATGTGCAAAAACATGTCTATGGTGATATAATTTTTTCTTAATATTAAGCAAAAAAATTGTATAAAAATAAAAAATTGGATGTTTTTCATCAGAAAGTACAATTTAACTATTCCAAACTAAGAAATATGCTGTAAAACAGTAATTTAATGCTCCAAAGTGAGTTTTTTTCTTACTCCGAAATTTATCCGAAACAGGATTTTAGCAGTTGAAATCTTGCTTTTATTTACCAGTGGCATAATGATCCCACATTTCAGCTATCAGCTGCCAGAATATGGCACATTCAATCAGTTAGTAGCACACACACACAAAATAAATAAATAAAATAAAATAAAAAATTATAGAATTATTATATCAGTCATTCATATCAGTTGCACATTGTAGAGAAAGTTTTAGATCAATGGAAAAAAAAGTCTCACTAACTTAAGGTAAATATTTCTCTTTTCTTTGATTTTTTTACTCTAACATACTTAGAATGATTTTAAAATTTACTAACATTAAAACTTACTAACTACTACACAGTTTTAATGTAAATTAACATTAAAACTGTGTAATTATGATTTATATGTGGGAGTCGCATTCAAGGATTTGGTATTATAAAATTTGCTCCTATTTTTTCGTGTTTGCTCCTATTTTTTAAGTCTTGTGCTCCTAATTTTTAAATCACTAGGTTGGCAGCTATGTGCAAGAGAAAAAATTCAGCCAACCTAATCCGAACATGATTGCAGGTCAGGCATGGATAAAATCAGTTTACCGGACCTATTGCTGGACTCTAATTCAGATTTTCACTTAAAATTAAATTAATCACAAAGATAAAATAAAAATTTAATTTAAAAAGTTAATTGAACTTTAGAAATTTAAAACATTTTATTATCGATTTATTATTATTTTTATACAGGGTGGCTAGAATTAGAACTTTTCCAAATTCCCTGACTTTTCCATGACTATTTTTCAGCACCTTCCCTGACTTTTTCCTGGTTTATTCTGTTTATTTCCTAAAAAAATTTCACAAAATTAATGAAGAGTTCTGCAATTTAGAATAAAGAGCTTTCAAATATGGCTTATTTCTACAAAATTTGTCAGATTTCCTTGACTTTGCATAAAATTCCCTGACTTTTCTATGATTTCCTAACTTTCCCTGACTAGTAGCCACTATGTTATAATATAAAACTTATTAACTCGATACCGTTAGAGAAGTTTAAGGATATATATTCAAGAAAAAAGACAAGAGCATAAATTAGCTTGTAAAGAATAAATTTCAAATGAATGTGATAGGAGGGAAGGTCATTGTAATACTTAAATATTTCAGGATCACCATTTGTTATATGGTTAAAACTTTATTTTTGAAATATGAACATTATTAGAATCAGTGTTTTCATGTAAGATACTGAATGTGAAAAAATATTTCAAGAAAAAACCATTGGAATGTAAATTTTCTATATACATGTTATTTTATTCTAGAAATTTTAAATTTTAAATTTTTTCTGGGCAGAAATAAACCCCTTCGATGAGTGGGGGGAGACGAAAAACTGTTTTCCCCTCCAAAATTTCCAATCCCCCCCCCCCCCCCAAAAAAAAAAAAAAAAAAAAAAAAAAAAAAACTATTCCCATCCTTACATAAAAATGAACATATATAATTAAAAAGATTTAAAAAAAAAAAAAAAAAAAAAAAAGGTTAGAGTTAACTCAAGTATTTTTCTAAGTATTTAAAAAAAAAAATACTTCTAAAATTGAGGCTTCCAAATATTTTTTACAATGTAGTTTTTTTTTTTTTTTTGTGTGTGTGTGTGTGATTTCTGAGCTGTATGACGGAATTTGTTAATTTCATTTTTAGGAAATGTATCCAAGTTATAAGAGAAAAATTGCTGTCATCTAAATTTTAAACGAATTTTTTTAAGAAGAATATATGTGTATTTTTGCAAAAATATTGTGATAGAGGTAATCAATATGTGTTGTTAATTGTAGGTATTTTATATTGATTACATTTTCCCCATTGAAGATATGTGTAATTCTTTCTGAGCTGTGAAACGAAATTTTCATGTTCTAAATGTATTTCAAATACCGTAATTTCGCGTATATAACCCGCGGCTTAAGGTAACCAGCAGGACAAAAATAATATCTAAAAATAATTGTAACCGAAAGATATCCCGCACTTCTAAAATCACATGGTCGGTAATCGCCATTTATAATTTCAATACTAATTGCTATTATTTTAATAATAAGTAAGAAAAGATATAAATAATAAACAAGTATACGAATAAATATAAATAATAAACAAATAAATTTACTTACCTATAATGAAAGAGCAAATAATCATAACTTATTATTCTTTATCTCTATATAAATTACTATATAAACTGGAGTAACTTCTAATGATTAACACTTTTATTCAGTTTATAAGAAAATTATATATTAATAATATATTTGTTTACAAAGTTCATTCAAATCCATCGAATTTGGATTTTTCCGTATCCGAATTAAAATGTTGCAATATTGTTTGAGACAGTTTGTCTTCATCATCCTTATTATCCTCCTCATGAAGCTCCTTTACACTGTCCTCAATTCCATCGCCATTATGCGTTAATAATCTAGACTTTTTTAATTCAGATTTTACCATTTTGATAGTAATAAAGTCCCAAACATTTATTACACATTTAGCTACTTTCACTAGAGATGCTTTGATTTTCGCCTTGTTCGCGATAGATACCCCGCATCGGATGATAGCCCACAAGACATACAAAGTCAGGTTTTCTTAATAGATTACCCGCGGGTTATATACGCGAAATTACGGTAATCAGAACAGATGTTCTTTTACCCATTTATATCTAGTGTGAAACAATCACACGACTTCCATTACCCACCATTACACATATTGTATGCACTTTTAGAAGATGTGATTGGAAGATATAAAATTGACTTAACAAAGTAGACACCTAAAAATTTTCCTTTGAGAAGAAAGCTGAAACACAAGTAAAGACATAAAACAGATTTTACATAGCGAGCTTTAAAAAAAAAAAAAAAAAAAAAAGATAACCTTATTAGACAAATGCCGTCATTCTTTCTTCTTTCTTATATCATTGAACTGAGTCCACAAGCTTAAATATTGTCCATCTATAAATCTTATTTTATTTTTTATTTCATTTTGCGTGCACGCTTTTTATTTCCTAATTCAAAATTATTTAAAAAAAACTTTTTTGAAACTGATTATTAATTTTCTTAAAAGAAAAAGATGAAATTTTTGCAAAGGCAGAATTTAGTTTAGTACAAAGGTCTATTAGTTTATTTTATTTATTTATTTCTTTTTTTATTATAGCATCACTTTTAAATTATTCAATTATACTTTTGATAAATTTTCAATTTCGATAAATGTCCAACTATCGTAAAACTGGTATCGTAAAAATCTGTAGATTGAGACTAATAGTCCTCAGTCCTAAAAATAATAAAAGCTAGAAATCTTTTTTGAAATACCATTTTCCAAGATCTAAAACTGACCTACCCAATCAGGGTGACTGTTAATTTTCCTGTAATAAAAGATGTGTACAGCCATTTTTAAAGAAACACACTTGCAAGACTTGAAATTGAGCTATTTATACAGGATGCCTATCAATTTTTATGAGCTAACCAACTATATTGTTCAAAAGGACATCTAATAAAGTGTTTATATAGCAACTTTGAAGAAAATCGTTAGTCTTTTCGAGGTACGGACTTACCGTCCCACTTCCGGTTTTCCAATTTTCACCAAAATATGCAAAATTCATCTGTACACTAGACATGTCTTAATTCTGAAGTTTCATAGTTCTGTCATTTCGGAGATATGATAGCCAGAAGATTCCACACATACATACACACACTGACCAATTGCCAAAAACAGTACTTCCATTATCTACGGTAGTCGGGTAATAGATGTTAAAAAGTATGCATTAAATGATTTATTTTATAACATAAATTAAGTTTATTTGTTGTTTTTCCTTTTTATCTTAAATTCCATTATTATGAAGATACTTTGAAATAACATTTTCTACTGCCCTTTAGACTTAAAATTTTCTTGAGTTAATAAATATCCTTTCTATAATCTGAATAAATAGAAAAAAACAAATGGAATTTTTTCTTAATCAGATAATTGAGTTTAGATCATGTAAATCCTCTTAATATCCAAAAAATTAATGACAAGATTTTCCATAAGAATTTTAGCAAATTTATACTAACTGACTAGTGATATAGTGTCTAACAAATCACTCTCTCAGGTAAATTATAAGTTTCATTTCTTTCCATTTTCTGAATTTTAATTTTGTGAAGTTGTGATTTTACATAGGTTTTATATGCATTTTTTCTTTTTCTCTAGTTGCGTTGCATAATAATTGGCAGGATGGCCAAACCAGAAGAGGTTCTTGTAGTAGAAAATGAACAAGGAGAAGTAGTTAGAGAATTCATGAGAGATACAGATTCAATACAGCTTTACAAAAATATGAGAGAGACACTTGGTAAAATTTTATAGTTTTTTTTTTTATGTATTGTTGTGTAGAATTGAAAATATTTTTATTTTTTCTAAAAATGGTAAATCTTTGTCTATAATCTTAGATGGCTATTTATTTTCAGTATACCTTACACATTTGGATTATGCTGATACAGAAAGAATCATGACAGAGAAATTGCATAATCAAGTCAATGGCACAGAATGGTCCACAAAAAACTTGAACTCAGTAAGATTTTTTTTTTTTTTTTTTTTTTTTTTTTTTTTAAATATGCATCTATAATTTTTCACAATATATTTAAAAGTGCTTTTTTACACACACATATATATTTTTTAAAGTTTAATATACATTTTTTTAACACTTAATTTTATTTGTTTATATTAGCTTTGTTGGGCAATAGGATCCATCAGTGGATCAATGAGAGAAGAAGATGAAAAAAGATTTCTAGTCACTGTTATAAAGGTAAATGTTTTCCTGTTCATAATTATTATTATTTTAATAGATCCGTATACCTCTTTAACCCGTTAACACCTGAATTAATTTTGCAAAATATTATTAGCTGATTATTTCACTTCTAAATTAATATAGACCACTGACAGTAAAATATAACTTAAACAATTCTTCTGATAGTTTTAAATTGACATTTAGTGTTCTAGTGAGAAAACTTCTAGAGCGAAAAACATTGAGATTACAGATTACTTTCCTATTATAATTGGCAAAGATCTTGAAAGTAAAAAATTATAATATATATTATTATTCAACTTGATTTAAGTTAGTATACCTGCACAAAAAGCAGATGTATGTGCAACGTCATAAAATGACTATCCAAATTATGAAATAATTAATAGTAGGCACATAAAACTTTCAGGGATCATTTAGAGTGATGCTATAAACTGTCACTAAAGAGCAGAAATCATTCCAAGAAACCACAAAAAATATACATGCCGTTTTATTAGCTGTCCTTAAATGAGGACACTGGGCACTAACGAGTTAAAGTTCATACTGTTTCTCTCTATATATATTTACTATTATTATTTTGACTTGTTTGATAAGTCAATCCTCCAAATGCAGGGGTGGGTTTCACAAAAATTAAAAAATTGGCAAATATTTTGGCCAATAACAATAGCTTGTGAGCCTTTGTTGTAACTGTTTTATTCAATTCTAAAGTCTATATGGAAATTGTCCTGGTACTTCTGCATCTCTCTTGCTCTTTAAAAAAAAAAAAAAAAAATTCACCCTTCCACCAACAAAAGATATAAAACTGTTTGAATAATTGACATTAATACTTTAAAAATAAATAAATTAAAAATTTTAAATCTGTCATGACATCAGTTTTATCTGAAATTTTAATGATGCAGGTTTATTCATGTTTAGTTATGCGTTTTTATATTCGCATGTAGAAAAATGCTTCTTTTTATGTTACAAAAATAGATGAAATAAAAGAATTACTTTTAAAGCGACAATGATGTCAATTTTAACATGCAAGATTAATTTTTCGTTATACTTGATATCAGTTTTATTATTAATGTATATTTATTTTCATATCTAAAAATTTTAAAAAGAAAATGAATGTATAAGAATTTGTATTTAAGTAACATCAGCTAGATTTTTAATATTGCATTTTTTTTCATGGCTTTTAATGGAGTTTTTAATTAAAATATTGAAATTTTGTACTAAAAATTTTATATAGCCTATAGCACTTGGGTATATTATAGCTTTTGATAGTGAAATTTTTTAAAAAATTTGTGTAGTAATTCCACATTCCAGGGATTACACCCTCCACTTACATATTATTTCCAGAAAATTAAAGAGAATTTGAAAACAGTTTTAGTACTAAAAGTGCTGAGCCTTCGTCTTGCAAAATCTAACCAACCCTATTATTTAAAATTTTCTAGGCCATTTTTTAAGAGTGTAGTAGTGAGTTCTTTATATAATTTCAAAATGCGCCTTGCCTTTTTAAATATACAGAAATGCATCCTTAGTTAAGTCTCTTTGTAAAAAAAAAAAAAAAAAAAAAAAATCTACACTATTTCTATGTTTATAAAGAACTTTATTAGATTATTAAACAAATTACATTTGATAAAAGCATCCAAATTTAATACAACTGTATCATATTTAAAAATACTCTTTTTTCCCATCTTGTTTTGTGGCTGATAAGTACAGTTATGCATTTCTTTTTGCCCTTTTTCTGATTTAGTTGTGACCTTTTTAGTTATAAGCACTGTGTCCTTTTTTCTTGAGTGCACACTACTCTCTCTCATATAAACAATAACAGTGGTTTCTACATTACTTTGTTTTATAAGACTCTGAAATGTGCTCAGTGATTTATGCTCATGTTTTACATTAAAATGTTATGAATCTATGTTATTGTGCTAATTTTAAACTGTAGTTTAATCGTTGGTTGGTTGTTTTGTGACAAAATAGGCCTACATACTTTTAAAAATATTTTATTTGAAATTTTCTTTTCAACCTTTTAAAAAAGTAATTGGTTCAATATTTTATTGTATATTGTAGGATCTTTTGGGGTTATGTGAGCAGAAAAGAGGTAAAGACAATAAAGCTATTATTGCATCCAACATAATGTATGTTGTTGGCCAGTATCCCCGCTTCTTGAAAGCTCATTGGAAGTTTCTGAAAACTGTTGTCAATAAACTGTTTGAATTTATGCATGGTATGTTTTTATTCTTTTATTTCTCTTTCTATCAGTGTGGCTGTTGATATGTATTGGTATATATTTTATATGAAAAATGAAAATAGTTAAATAATATCCAGATTGAAATTTGCTCATTTTTAAATAAAATTTAGATTATTTTTAACATCAGGGTGATGTAATTTATTTTTTTTATCCAAAGTTTTAATTTTGTAGATATTTTTCTTATCCACTAACATAGAAAATATATGGTAATAATGTATCTTTTGCAAATCTTTTTTGACTTAGTAAATGTGATCAGTACTGTGTAAATTACTGAAAGGTGAGGGCATAAAAAGCAAATACTTGAGGAAATAAAAATTGGCCAACTTATGATGTCTTTTTGTGTGTGTGTGTGTGTGTGAAGCTGCTGCAAATATGGCAGTTTTTCCAATTTCCACTGATGCTAGAGAAAACCAAACCATAAGACATTAAGGATTTTATATGGCAAACTCAGATATTTTTATACGTAACATGGTAAACTTTTAAGCAGCTGTATTATGAATAATAAAGAATAAGAATTTTTAGCAAATACATTGTCATGTGCAAAGCTGCAAAAAAAGTTTTTTGACATTGGTTTTGAGTTTAAATTATTAAAGTCTTTCATGAAGTATGGGAAAGGAAAACATTTCTCTCCCCTTTTTTCTTACCTCTCTTTTTTTTGTGTGATGAAAGACTGTGTTTAATTATTTTGATCTGAAACAAATGTTCACACATTTTAGGCTTAACCTGGTTAAAATATACTAATATATCAAGTTCCTTCTTCCAAACCATAAAAATAAAATACAGTTTATAAAATATTTTTATAGTATGTTATTAGAACTACTTTAGTTTTTTTTTCTTCTTCTTTTTAAACCCTGTTCAAGTTATTCAGTAAAAATTTAACACATTCCTTTTCTGCCTACAGAGACTCATGATGGAGTGCAGGATATGGCATGTGATACATTTATAAAAATAGCCCAGAAATGTCGAAAACATTTTGTAACTGTAAGTATTTTCTTTTCTTTCTTTCTTTCTCTCTCTTTTTTTTTTTTTTTCCTTTTAAATTGTACATTTTTCTATGTTTTATTCTTTATCTTAATGAAATTTTTAAAAACATTTCTTAATAATGTACTTGACAAATGCTTAGAAAAGATATAGAATAAGAAGAAATATTCTAAATATAAAACAGGGTGTCAGCAGACAGGGAGAACAGTCTAATCATTGGAAAAATGAGTTGACTTTAACAATCTGCAAATATCAGGAAAAATCGGGAAATTTTCTATAAATTTACAAAAATCATGGAAATTTTCATTTTTGCTTTGCAGTGGTGACTGAAAGTGAAATATCACCAAATACGTAATATCTTAACCAAAATTGCACACGATTGACTGCTTACTAATTGGATCTCGTTAAATTAACATTAAAAACTCCTGATTTCTTTTATTATTATTAAATATTCTTAATGCAACAACTTGAGGATTAATTTTATGGTCTAATTTTAATATTGTGCAATAAACATGTTTTAAATTCTTTACCAAATTTGAACTTTACATTTGTATTTTATTTTTTCCTTTGTGTGTATATTTACAAAGTCAACAAAGAAAAAATATATTGAGGTATTTTTACTCATCAGCATAGGTTTTGAATTGCCGTAGTTAGATAACAGAAACGATAGAAATCTGGCAAAATGAGTCTGGGAAAAATCAAAGAACTTTTTTTTTGTTTTGAATTTTTGAATTTCTATAGCTGCCCTGAAAAAATGACTTTTATAATACATACCAGTTATTTAAATAATAAAAATGTGCCCTATTTTTTATTTAAGTGTATTTGATAAATCAAATAGGGATGCCCCAAATAGCAGTTTTGGCTGTATACCGAATATTCGGCTGGCTGATTTACTCTTATATTCAGATGGCAATCGCATAATTTTTACTGACTTTTCAGCAATACCATTTACATTTAGTAATATTTTATTCTTTCAATTATGAAAAAATATTATAAACTACTATTCAGAAACGGTGGTTTATATAAATGGAGAAAAATATTAGAAAGTATTACTATACATAAGTAATGGTGTAATGCTGAATTCACAATCAAAGAAAATTATTAATTGTTAGGAATAAACACATAAAATATTTTGTTGCGCCCACTCCAAATATTAATAATAAAGTAACAACATATTGGCTAACCTATGTTAAAACTAATGCAAATGCCTCTCTCATGTGGATAAATTGTGGGATAGAGATGTGATGCTTTTTGTGCATGTTGAGACACTTCATATGCATTTTTCAATGACAAACTCAAAATTGCTATTTTATCACTTGTGTGATTTTTCTCGCCAAATTTGAATGTGATCTTTGTTTGATTTCTTGAAGTTTCCTAGATGGCAGCTTCATGTGAATTATGTATGCTGTTTCTTAACTCAACTTTAGAAACATACATCGTTATACTGTTATTGATAAAGACAACTTTTGTTAGATATTATTGTTATGATTAATGTAACTAACAATTCTCTTTAATGTTACTTGAAACTAGATAAAACAATTGTTTTCATTTAAATACAATCTATTTCTTAATTACTTTAATAAATCTTAATGTAATGATAATTTAAAAAGCAGAATTTTTTCAAATGATTAAAAGTTAAAAAAAAAAAAAAAAAAAAAAAAAAGAATGAATTTTTATGTGTTCAACTAGCTGAATAGTAACTGAATACTAGTTTAAAATTCGGCCAAACCAAGTATTCGGTAGTATGGCCGAATACTGAATTAGATACCGAATATTCGGTGCATACTATGAATCAAATTAATCTAGTTCAGCTTCACTCACATGTAGAGTTGTACCAAATATTCGGTTACTATTCGGTCTATTCAGCAGATGACACCAAATATTCGATTTGTTCTAAAATCTTGATATTTAGCAACTGAATAGTGGAATTATTAAATTTAAAATTAAGTTAAAATATTAAAATTGTTTATATTTTTATTATATAAAATTAAAATTGATTTGCATTTTTTAAAAATTCATATGCCTTCATTCAATAGCCTTATGAATAACATATTAATAAAATTATATTTAAAGAACAATTAAAAAGTTACCATTTTCAATTTCGATAGTTGTTTGACCCTTTGGTTTGACATCGTAGTGACTGTGTGTGTGTATATATACGCCTGCATAAATAAGATCAATTTTTAAAAATAAAATTTCTTCGATCTATTTCTATTTAATATATTTGGCCGTCTTAGTCTATTTACTGAAATTCAAAATTTTAGTTTTTTTTTTTTTTTTTTTTTTTTTTTTTTTTTTTAAGAGCAGTTATTTATTTATATATTTTTTTAAACATGCTAATTTATTATTTCTCTATTCTGAATATAAAATTTAACTTTTAATTCTTAAATTTTATGCTGATACTTTTTATTCCACATTATGTTTTTTAATATGTAATAAATAATAAAATTATTAAGCTATTTTGGATATGAAAAAATATTTACATTAAAATTTTGGTATTCATTACTCAGCAAAAATCACTATTCGGTACAACTCTACTTGCATGTTCCAAACATAATATAGACTTATAAATCATGTATTTGGGAAAGTTCTTGTCCTTAGAACAAAACATGTTTATATATTGTGTGATCTGTGCGACATTTTGTTTTCAAAACTGTTGCTAATGCAAATGGCCCAAAGACCATATGATAATCTGTTGTAGCAATGTCCAAGAAGTAAGGAAGATGTGATAAAACATCCCAAGTGTGATGATGATCCCACACTTCGGTCACTTTCTCCATATATTGTCTGGCATTTTATTAAAGGAGTTTGTATCATTTTTTAATATTAAGGTGCCCACTAAGTTTACATTTCTATAATACATATAATAAATAGTTATAAGATAAAAAGAACTTTTTATATACCATGTTTTTAAATTTTCTGTTAAATCATATAAACCTGACAATTCTATGTATTAATAAATACTTTTTAAAAAATGTTTGAATTATTCTATCAACATGTAAGATAATGATAAAATGTGTAATAAAGAGAGCAAGTATAAGAAATTTTCAAACATTTATTAATTCAGGGTGGCGACAATCTGGAAAAACAGGGAAATCATGGAAAAATCAGAGTGCTTTATCAATCTGGAAATAATCGGGGAAAATCAGGGAATTTTGTAAAAACACCTCAAAATCATGGAAATTTTCATTTTTGCGCAGCAAGCATGACTGAAAAATCGCGATACAGATGTTACCTTACCCAAGATTGCACGAGACTGACTGCTTTCTTGTTTAATTTCACAAAGGTAACAAAAAAAAAAAAGAAAATCCACACAACAACTTGAGGAATAATTTTATGTTTTGATGTTAATATGTTGTACAATTAAAATGAGTCATATTTTTATAATTTTGTTAATTTCTCCAAAATTTGGAAATTTGAACTTTCTTTTCCTTTTCATAAGTGAACAAAAAATAATAAATAAACAGATTGAGATATTTTTGCCCATGAGTATAGTTTTTGAATTGCAGTGGTTTAGCAAGCATGTTATGCAAGAGTATGATATACACAAAATTCTGGAATGTATACAATAGGTAACAGAAATCATGGAAATTTGTCAAAATTAGTCATGGCAAAATCATGGAAAAATCAGGGAACTTTTTTTTCTGAATTTCTGTAACCACCCTGTAATTGAATAAAAGTATTAAAAGAATGCATTGTCATTGTGTTCTGAACTATTCTAAAAGTTTCAAATGTCTAGCTAGTCAGGAAGTTATAGCTATAAAACTATATTAGCACTTTAAAAATTTTATACACATTGATAAAGTGATTATGACGTCAATTTTTGTCAGATGCATAATATAATTTTACCATGTTTTTATTAACTTCGATTCTTGTGTGTTTGTCAGGGACAAATCTTGCAATCGATTTTTAACTAACTTCCCGACTAGCTAGATATTTGAAATTTTCAGGACAGCTCACAACACGGTGACAATACATTTTTCTAATAATTTTAGTCAACTGTTTCAGGTCCCCACTGCCTTCGGCAGCGTTTATATGATTCAACAGAAAATTTATTTAACTAACTTCCCGACTAGCTAGACATTGGAAACTTTCAGAATAGTTCAGAACACAGTGAAAATGCATTTTTTAAATATTTTTAACCAACTACTCCGGGTTCCTGCTGCCTTCGGCAGCGTTACCAGTACAAAGCTTGTAATCGATTTTTCACTAACTTCTCGACTAGCTAGACATTTGAAAACTTCAGGATAGCTCAGAATACAGTGACAATACATTTTTTTTATACATTTAGTCAACTGTTTCAGGTCCCTACTGCCTTCGGCAGCGTTTATATGATTCGAACGAAAATTTATTTAACAAACTTCCCGACTAGCTAGACATTTGAAACTTTCAGAATAGTTCAGATAGTTACTTTCAGGATAGCTCAGAATACAGTGACAATAAATTTTTTTTATAGCTTTAGTCAACTGTTTCAGGTCCCTACTGCCTTCAGCAGCGTTTATATGATTCAACAGAAAATTTATTTAACTAACTTCCTGACTAGCTAGACATTAGAAACTTTCAGAATAGTTCAGAATACGGTGAAAATGCATTTTTAAAATATTTGTAACCAAATGTTTCGGTTCCTGCTGCCTTCGGCAGCGTTATCAGTACACAGATTGCAATCGATTTTTCACTAACTTCCCAACTAGCTAGACATTTGAAACTTTTATAATAGCTCAAAACACGAGAGCAATGATTTTTTTTAAAAATTTATCCGATTGCTCCGGGTTCCCGCTGCCTTCGGTAGCGTTTATATGATTGAACAGAAAATTTAAAAACATGGTATATAAAAAGATCTTTTTATCTTGTAATTATTTTACAATTTCATTTAAGTAACTGTATTTATTTTCCTGTAAAAAAAAAAAAAGAACTCTTAAATTTTTTTTGGGCAACAATTATAAATAAAACTTAAATGGCAAATATAAATAAAAATGTGAAACCTCATTTACGCTTAACGTGAATTATTTTTAACATGAACTTTTTCCATAATCCCCAACAAAAGGAAGATTAGTTTGGTTATATGAATATTAGTTACTGATGGCATGAACTATTGATATCATGAACAATTTTTTTTATCGCCATGAGATTTTTGTTAACAAGGTTCGACTGTATATTTAAGCACCCATCATCTGCCTTTTGTCTTAAAAATTTCAGAATTACCCTCATATAAATGCATGAAAACAAATTATCAAATCATATGGGATTTTGTAGCAACTATTAAACTATTAATTTAATGCAGGTAGAATATTATATGAATTTTTGCTTCATGTAAGTTTTTTTATTGTATATTTTCTGAAATTCATCTTTTTATTCCTAGCTGCAAGTCGGAGAAGCTACTCCATTCATTGATGAAATTTTAAAAAATATAAATACTATTATCTGTGATTTACAACCTCAACAAGTAAGTGTTTTTTTTTTTTTTTTTTTTTTTACTTTATAGATGGTAAAAGAATATAAAAATTAATAATAATAAAATTTTCTTTTTTAATGTGCAGGTTCACACCTTTTATGAAGCTGTTGGCTATATGATTGGTTCACATACAGATGAAAATATTCAAAAAGATGCAATTGAAAAATATATGGCTTTGCCCAATAGAATATGGGATGTTATTATAGATCAAGCTGCTAATGTAAGTTAATATTTTAATGTTAGAAAGATTTGAATTTTTTATTTAATCTCCTTATCACTTGACGTAAATTATTTTTTTTTACATTATTATTTTTTCCCCCCTTCATATAGTCCATTTTCTATTAAAATACATAAATAATTAAAACTATGATTTGAATAGCTATGTGTTTTCATATATATATATATATATATATATATATATAATGTTACTTATTTATAAAAAGTTATTTATCACTAGCTTGAAGTACTAATATATATGTAATAAAAATACGAGGGTTTGGTGTATTCCACTTCTCCGGTATATTCTGTAGTCCTTCAATTGCTTGCTGTCAAGAAAATGCAGTCAGCGCAATAATCACAAATCGGCTTGCAAGGCATAACTTTAATTTAATTCCAAGGCATGATTGGAGGTAACTTTTCAGGTAAAGGGCAAAACTGGGAAAAATCATTAGTGGCCAGTGGCCGGTACTGTCAGTTTTTTGTTAGTAGCTACTTTTTTAAGTTAGTGGCCACTTTTTACATGATGAGACTATTTCTTTCAGATTGCGAAAAGCTTTGTCACCATTTTGTGGTAAAATTAACATATGGACAATGGAATTGTAATTTGTAACTTTGCTCTTTTTAAAAATCGTAAATTGCACTTCCTAAATTAAAATCTGTTTAAGGCTGTAAATAATAACAGCAAAAGTTTTCATTTTTTAAATTAATTCAGTAGTACTTTTTTTTTCCAAATTTATTACAATGAAATAACTTGTTATCTTATCATTCACAATTCATATTGATATTTTCTAGTAGATGAATCAGCCAATTCATCACCATCACTTTTACATGGTCATGTGTAAACACAGTTAGCAATTTTATTATTTTTCCTTATTTCTAAAAACGCACCTTTTTAAGTGATTTTATTTCACTAGAGTTATAGTATTTCCTCTTAAAAAACATAGATATAAAAACTTAGCTGCTTAATTAAAAATAACCTACTTAGCTGCCAAATTTGCAGCTTTAAAAATAGGGAGCTTTCTATTTGAAAATAAAATAGAAAAAATGAAGATTTATGCCCTAAAGAAAGCAAAAATAAAAAAATTTGAAAAATACACGTTTAAGCAAAATCAAATTTTTATGCACACATATACCAAATGGGTTAAATACAGTGCCGGCCCAAGCAAATTTGGCGCCCTAGGCGAAAAATTTTCGTGGCGCCCCACTAAAACAAATTTTTAAAAAATGTAAGACAAGCAGACAATTTTACACATACAAATACTGTAATAAATAATCAAATAATTATTTTTATTACATATTGCATATTATTGATTTTTCGGCGCTACTTTTAGCGGTAGTAGAAACAATATCCTTCAAATGAATTGTTTTAGCTTCATCTTGAGCTGTTGATATAATGGTGATAGTCCTACAAATCGTTCTCACGTCACTATAGAACGCTAGTAAGTTTTTATTAATTTCAATTATATGAAGCTGAGTTCTCCACTGGCCACAGACACAGGAAGTGTCAGCAACAATTTTATTGCTGTTACTAAATTCAATACGCAATGTACTAGTTCGTTTTCACAAAAATTATTCAAAACTTCCTGTAGTGTACTTTCATCAACATCATTGAGTCAGATAATCTCCTAATCTTCCACATAATTTCAAAATCACTTTGAAAGTTTTTTTTTTTTTTTTTTTTTTTATGACTCACAATCGTTAGAAAGGCATCAGAAAACACGATTTATCTTTTTGGTCTGTTTAAGCTTCTCATCATTCGAATTTCTTGCTTAAAAATTAATCTTAAAATGATGTTTAGCCTCACTTGTTGATTTATCAGCTGACTGCAAAATTAAACTTCTTTTTCATTATTCGTAATTGGGCTGGCTCTGACTCCGATAGGAATGATACCGCAATATTAATTTCTTCTGAAAATGCCTCCTGTTTATCAAATCCGAAATCACTTTTACAGTTTCCAAGAAAAAAAATTTGTCTTTAGTAGTGCATTAGCAGTGGAGTTTGGGTCACATTTTCACCATTGGCGCGTCGTCTTTTGTTATGTACTGACGAAAACTTTCTTCACTTATTTTCTAATAGGAAATTAACATTTTTTATACATGATCTGGCTTGTGTTCGTCGAGAATGGACAACTAGAACGAGGCAGAGCTTTCAATGTTTGTGAGTTAAAAGAAGACTCCTACAAGTTAAATAAAAGAAAATCGTCAGGACTTTGAATGACGTCAGAAAGTCATGTCGTCTATTCACTGCAGATTACCCATAGAATTTTCTCACATTGCAAGGATACATAAACTCAAAATATTCCGGAAGCATTTTCCATGTTCTGTTTATCAAAGCCTCAATCTTTATTTCTTTCATATCAAACTATTGTTTATTTACTAATTATTTTGGAAGATGAAGATTTTTGCTTATTCAGATTCAGGTGGAACAATCTTTTGTTTTTTCAAATTATTATCCTGATAGTGTTTCTTTAGGATTTGGACGAAAATAACTTTTCAAATGAGCCTAATTTGCTTTGCTAATGATATTTTTTCTCTAATTTTCACTTACAAAAATGTACTCCAAATTTTTTTTTTCGGTTAATAGCTAGTCTCAAGTATCAACTGTACTGAAAACGAAATTTCCCATTTTATTACTAAGTTGAGCTACTAGAAAAAGAAACTATAACAGAATCACTTTATAAAATTCTAAAAAGCCCCCACGCATAGCCCTTACAAAGTCACCTAGTCTAAATTAGATTTACTTTGATGCCCTGAAAAGTGAACTCGAGGATTATCCATTTACTTTGAGTGCTGTGTTTCCAAGACTACATTTTATCTATTTTAAAGTGCCGTTAGATAGTAATAAATAAAATAGATCTTGTTGTCTGGATTGTGCCGCCCTCTAGATTTGAGCGCCCTAGGCCATCGCCTAGTTTGCCTATATGGTTGAGCCGGCCCTGGTTAAATACACACTAAATACTATGGAGAAAGTAATAATGGGAAAAGATTGTGCTTTGTAGGACATCTGATCGTTGACTGCTAGTTGAAAATGGAGAGGGGGGGGGGAATAAAAAAATACATGAATGAGAGTAATTCTACCCCTTTATAGGTTCTAGAATCCAGTTAAGCAAGTTTAAAAGAATATTTGCATCTATGTTATGGATAGAGAAATATTGGAAATCACAAGGTATCAGTGGAGTATGGGATTGCCAATCGTTAGCGGATGGGGGAAAGGGGGACGATAACAAAAATTATGAGTAAAAGATATTAAACAATTCTACTTCTTTATAGATTCTAGAATCTAACAAAGCAAGTTTAAAATAGATATTTTATATTTATGCAGCAAATGGAGAAAGAATAGAAATTATAAAGCTTTCTGTAAGCTATGTGATAACCGATCGTTAGGTGGAGGGAAAGGCATACTTGCCAACTTTTCCGGTTTTCCCGGAAGACTTCCGTTTTTTTTTACGTGCCTTCCGGACAGATGATGAAATCTTCCGTTTTTAAAAAAGTCGCGGATATCGTTCGTTTTAAAAAGAAAACCCAAATGTTCTACGAAAACTCCTGATTCCCAATCTTTCTCCATCCATAACATAAATGTCAATATTAATTTCAAACTTGCTTTATGAGATTCTAGAACATGTAAAGAAATAGAATTGTTAAATATTTCTTGCTGGTGTAATTATTTTTTGCCCCCCCCCCCCCCCCTTTCATTTATCTCCAACTAGTGATCAGCAATCAAATGTTCTGCAGAAGTCTTTTGTTTCCAAATCTTTATCCATCTGCAACATAAATGATAATATTAATATTAAACTTCTTTCATTAGATTCTAGAAGTAGAGTTGAAAGAGTTTAATATTTCTTACTCTGTAATTATTTTTGTATCTCCCCCTCCCCTTTCACCAGATTGTGATCAATGATCAATTCTAGAAACAATAAAGCAATGGAAGTGCTCAATATTTCTCACGTATGTAATTATTTTTAGCTAAATTTAATGAATCTGTTTATTTTTCCTCATTAGATATTTGTATGTCATATTTATACCAAATGTGTAAACATGGGGAAAAAATGAAGAATAATTTTTTCAGGTAGGAAAATTTTTCCCAAATCAATTTAAGAAAATTAATACTCAGTTGGTTTTATGCACGTTTGAAACTGATAATTAGCTACTGCTACTTTTTTTTTATATGTATGATTAATGTACATACACAAAAATCATATTCTGTTTATTTAAAAAATTAGTTATTCTTTAACTTAACCAAGTTTTTTGTCTATTGTTAAATAAATTTCTTACAGATTCTGTTTTGTAGATATTTATATGTTGAAGAGGAATAACTTCATTTAAAACTTTTATATATTTAGTCTAATCAATCTGTAAAACGTTTTTATAGATTGCTTCTAAATATTAAATTTGTAAAACTGTATTGTTTATTAAGTCAAATGGGGGGGGGGGGGGATCTTCCCTTTTTTTACTAAAATTACTTGGCAAGTATGGAAAGAAGAGTCCAAAAAATTATATGAGTGAGAGATATTAAACGATTCTACTTCTTTATAGGTTGTAGAATATAATAAAGCAAGTTTAAATTGAACATTGAGATTTATGCCATGGATGGAGAAAGATTGGAAATCGATTGCCAATCGTTGCTTGATTTAAAAAAAACTTTTAATGATCACAAAAGTGGCGACTTTAGTAGCGATCAATGCATAATTTTTAATCGCCATCTTTTTTTATTTAGTCTCCATGTGGCCAGTGGCGACCGTTAATTTTGCCCTTTATTTTCAGGGTTTTTGAATTTTTTGCTGTCTTTGCTTTGAATTTCATGTTAAATTGCTTTGTTTTTACAGAAATTTTTCATTTTGAATGCTTTATTTGCCTTATAATGTATTACAAAGTCTGCAAATGTCACTTAATATAGGTAGCCATATGATATATTATTAATAAATGTCACCTATCTGTATGTAAGGAACAGTTTTCAGGGTTTTTGCAAGCTAGGTAGTATCACCTCTGGAGGTAGCTGAAGGCAATGGACAGTTCCAATTCTAAAACTAGTCTCACAATACTTTAATCTTGGAATCCCAGGCTGTGGCAAGAAGTTAGATTACGGTTTCATGATTTGATGCGCTTACCAGGCTTTCGGGCCAGGGCCCGATGGCCCAACGGCCAATGAATATTCGTTAGTTCTTTTTAGCAGATAATAGTTCAAGGATCTCTCTAATTTTTGCAAGTTTCCTGTTTTATACCCGTAATTTTTGGTGTAATTTGGCATGTTTCTAATCTCCTCCCATTTCTTTTATTGGTTACATTATTTAATAACATACCACTTCTTTGTGTCTTATTGGCTAATGACTTCGTACTTACCAAACAAAGCAGTGCCGATCGGCGCCCCCAATTTGCCAACTTGCCAATTCATTAAAACAATATTTATAGCTTTATATTTGACATAAGTAATCAAACCCTTATTTATAACCATAAATCTTTTACTTCTTTTAACATTGCTAATTTAATTCTTGTATTGAATCTTTCCTGTGCCAACTATTCATTAAACTTAATTTATTATTCATTTAACTTAACTTATTTACATGTTTATTCCAATTTATTTTACCATATTATTTTACACTCATCATTTTCAAATGAACACAATTATAATTTTATTTTTTCTGTTATTTAAAAGTTACTTTAGGGCCTTATGAGATTTCCCTTAATTCATTTTGCAATATTAATTTAAAATATGTAAATAATACTTTAAAATATGAAAAAAAAAAAAGATATTAAATTATGAATTTAATTCTTACCTCTTTTTATCCTATAATATATATGGAAGAAAGAAACTTATGTTTATCTTATTATGTTGTTATATATAATACTAATTCATGCAAAATTTTTTTTAGAAATATTGACATAGACTTTTTTGTATCTTTGAATTCTAATGGAATTATTTCTGAGGTTATTTTATAATAAAAATCTTTTGCTAGTATTTGATCATGTTCTGTCAGATTTTAAATTTTTGAGTTTTATAAAGTAGTTTTACAAATTGTCAAAGAAAACTACTATAATTTTAATACATCAAATTAAATTGCTAAACCAGCCTTCTATTTTTCTTTTATAGTCAGTAGAAGCATTGCAGGACCCTGATATTGTACATCAGCTGGGGAATATTTTGAAGACTAATGTGAGAGCTTGCAAAGCTTTGGGTTATCCATATATTTACCAGGTAATTAATTATTCATTTGTATTAGGACCTGTGGAATTCTAAATTTGTTGTAATTTTATCCCAAAAACTAATTTTAATCATTTTGATATAATGAGCAACTTAATTATTTTCTATTTAAATTTTATTTTATAGTGCATGTGTTTTATTATATTAAATAAATATATTTAATATCGGAATCATATTGTGCGTTTAGAAATTTTAAAACTTTGTTACAGTTGAACCTCCTTAACGTGAATCTCAAGGGGAATAAAAATTGCATTCATGTTATCAGTTACTAATCTTCATAAAACTAAACTAATCCTCATTTTGAAGAGGATTGTGGATGCAGTTCATGTTAAAAGTAATTCTCATTAAGCATGTTCACATTAACGAGGTTCAATTGTATATTTTAAAAATATATCTGTTAAATTATCTTTTAAAAGATTCTTTTACGAATTTTGATTTTTTTTTTTTTAAATACTGAATATATTTTGTTTTCAAAGAATAAAAAATAAATCTTGGATAGTTTTTTTTACTCAGTGAAAGATTATCATTATCTTTTCAACATTATTTTATGCTAACCTTTATCAGCAACTTTGTTGTAATATTTTGTCACTGAAAATAATACTGATATCATCAGTGGTTTAGTCCTGGGAAGAGGGGGTAAAAAGGGCAGACAGTCAGTTATAAAACTGAGATCTGTTATTCAAGATGAAATCTAATTTTGTAACTTTCTATGGTTTCATTATTATTAAATTTTCATAAGTATTTGAAAATTTAAATAAAATCAAGCAAATTCTTTACTACAGCTTATTAAATTATTCCAACGTTCGTTATTAGAACATTTATAATAAAGTTCCATTAATGTAAAAATAGTTTTGAAATTTACTTTTTTTAACATAAGATAAAGTTAAAAAAGATAAATTTCTGAACTGTTTTTATATTCCAATCATCTAAAAAGAACAAAAAATTTTACCCTTCACATAAATTATGAAACACTTTCCAGCACTACAAAAGTTTGTGCTGCCCTGTATTAAATATATAGATTAAAACAAAAATAAAGATTCCGTCAAAACAGGTTAAAATATATGCCTTACTCAGCCAGATTAAATTTGAGAATGAACCAGATTTCTATATTTTAGAAGGATGGTTAGATGATAGCATACAGCAACTGATCTAAAGTCAAACTGCCTTGAGAATTGTGGTCAATTTATTATTTTAAAACCTAATTTTTGCATCTCCTGTGTCTCTATCGACTCTCTTGAAATGTATATACAGTAAAGCACCGTTTATACGTCCTTTTAGTGAAGTCCCGATTCATTCCTATTCTTTTTAATACAAAAATTCTTTGTTTATATGCCCTCAATATTGGTTATACGTCTTTTCCACTACAGTAGAGCGCCGATTATCCAAACACATTGGGACAGACCCTAGTTTGGATAATTGCACAGATAATTTAAGGGATATTGTGACAATAGAAAAACCTTCACACTTTATCCAGGGCATCCTGAAGCATCGAGGTTTCTTTGACTTTCCTATCATGAACAGTGGCATTCGATGATTTCCTGTTGCATTTGCACACGTGAGAATCGTTATTCTTTCCTTATTTAATTTATTACCAAAAGCATTTTTTCGAATCTAGATGCTAATGTTTTTCATGGTAGAGATCTCCAAAAAAAGGCCAGTCTAATCTGCATTATAAAGGAATTCTTCTTCATATTTTTCGGCTTCAATAAATTCTGTAAATTCTTTTATGAATTTTGTAGCAACCTACATAGGAGCAGACAATTTTTCACCATGTAATCAGATTTCTCATATACCATGGCATAACTTAAAATTTTGAAGCCACCCAGAACTTGCTTAAAATGTGTTTTCTCTATTCAGCTTTCTTTTGAAAACTAGTGCCTTCTCACATAATAAGGGTCAGATATTGGATGACCAGATGAGCGTTTTTGTGAAAACCACATGTATAGAGCTTTATCAATTTCATCATCATAAGATCTTTTCATAGATTTTCGTTTTAAGCTTCTTTCCTCACTTTCAAGTGCCATTATAAAATTTATTAAGAAATCTTGATTCTTTTTAATTTCTGATATTGTAGACTTTCCTGCACAATACTTCACTGCTAATTTTGTACTTGCTTCGCCATTTTTAAGCCTTTCCAATATCTTTACTTTTCCTCCCAATGAAAGGACAATTTTTTTCGCTTGCCAGACATCTTATTTTCACCTAGTTCTAAATGAAATGAACGAAACTGTATCAGATCACGTATGCTGGGTTGCCACAGGCTACTAAAAGGCAACTATTTTCAGCCTGAGGAGACTATGGCTAATTTTTTTGCCTAAAAAGCTTAAAAGCAACTATTTTCACAAAAAAGGCAACTATTGGGAGACTATTTTTCACCTTTTCAGGGATGGAACAGCTGCGCCAATTGCGCCAGACTGCGCAAATTCGGTACCTCTGCGCAAACCTGCTCCAAAAAAGTCGTTTTGTCGTAAAATTGCGCCCGCCTGCGCCAAAATACTTAAAAATTTTTTGTGCCAAATGATGGCTTTCGCTATTTCATTTTCGCGCCGAAACCGAGGTTTTGAACTCCGTTTTTGCGTCAAAACATCGATGCGATTTCGTTTTAAGCAGGGTGTACTGAGCTTATATATTTCCTTATTTCTTATATTTCAAAAACTCTTACTACAAATCCTATTTTTCTTTTTCTTTCTTTCTTTTTTTTTTTTTTTTTTTTTTTTTTTTCCCCTTTCACACATCACACGGCGGAAATCGCAGTCTGATCCTTATCAAATTTTTCATTACCAACAGTTGCCGCATGAAACATGATTAATTGAATTTTATTTTTTATCTATGAAATCGCTTCAACATCTGTTGGGGAAAAAAAAAAAATAAAATCTAATTACTTTTACAATCTGTCGGAAGAACTACTCATAAATAAATCGTTAAAAAAAAAAAGAAGAAAAAATTCCAGTGCAGGGCATTGCGTAATCCAAATATTACTAACTCAGAACAGAACGGGAACAAGGAACAAGTATTTGTTTACATTGCTAAGAGTGTGTTTTATTAAAACCACAAGCTTCAAGGGGGGAAGAAAGAAACTGAAAGCTATGATTATGCAGTATTTTCATTTTTATTTAAACAATACCAATGGTTCAGTTATCTTAATGAGTAAAAAGTCGTTAAAAAATAAAACTTTCTGAGGGAAAAAAAAATGTTTATTTCGATTATTTATCTAAATAAATAATGGATTCAAAGCTATTGAAATTTAAGGCCGATTGATAACGCAAAAATTCTAGGCCAGGAAAAAATGTTCTCCATAGGAGACTTTCTGAAGGGTCTTACGCCATAATCATGCGAGTTTCAGAGAAAATCATTGTAAAATCAGACTTTTAACGGAGGAGTCCTCCGTGGGGAAATTTCTTAAGTGTTTTAGTCCGTATTCGCGTAAGTTTCGGAGAAAATCGTGGAAAACTTCGAACTTTAACGGGCCAAGTATCTAACCGTTGGGGAAAAAAGAAAACTTTCTGTGCTTTTTGCTGGGATAACAGAATACGCGATAGCTAAGTTTATTTAGCGCATGGGTAAATTTAAGAAATTTTCGGATTTGAAAACGGGACTCTCACAAAAATCGACGGATTTAAAATAAATTCATCACAAAAGTCGCACGAGAAAATTACGTATTTTATAAATCAGCCGCAAAAACATGGCATATTTCAGTAATCAAATAATAATAAAAAAAGAATTTTGCTGATTTATCACTAAATAATTGCATATTTTTAAAAAGTAACATTTATTTTAGCAATTAGTTTACTATCACGGAATTTTAAAAATTAGCAATAAATTATAAAATAATTCCATATTTCTAATCATGTTTGAAAAAAGGAAGAATTTCATCGATTAGTATCGAAATAAAGCCTATTTCAGCAATTAATCGTGATTAAACATAAATTTTGCTAATTAGCGGCGAAGTGATTGCATATTTTTTGTTATCAGCTACAAAAATATCGCGATTTACAGAAATTAGCTTTAAAAAAAAAATTGTCGATTAGCAGCCAAAGAATAGGATATAAAATGTAAGTTTTGATTTTTGTGGGTAAACGATCCCGTATTTCCGAAATCTACAAAATTATACCTTATTTCGAGATTCTGCTTTGAAAAAAAAAAAAAGCGCAAATTTCACTGATTAGCGACAAAATAGTTGAGTATTTGAGATTCAGCTTTCAAAAGAACTCGATTTTCAAATATTAGTAGCTAAATAATAGCGTGTTTCGGCAAAGAGCCGCACAATAATAACGTATTTTAGGAATCCGCTTTGGGGAAAAAAAAAAAAAAAAAAGCGCAATTTTTTATCGATTAGGAGGAAAATGTTAGCTGGTGTGAAGTAGATCAAGGCTAAGTGAATTAGCAGAGGAGCCTACTCTAGACATAAACACCAGCTTAACAACATTTAAAGTTAATTAAATGAATTTGATAAAATGGAAGCTAGAGTAAGTAAATATGCTGAAAGATAAATATGTAGAAATTGTTAAATAAATGACCATAACAAATTTTAATTTAATTTGTGTTTTAATTGAAACAATAAATTCAACAAAAAGTTTATATAAATATAACAATAAGTTTATATGAATAACAATAAGATAATTGAAGTAGACAAATATTTTTTATATATAACAAACATACCAAAGCAGATGCTGGATGACAAACAAGGTGAGTACGAAGACAATATTTAACATCTTTTTATTTCCCATATAGGTTGCAGAAAAGACTACTACGTGCCATTAGAAAGAGCTGGTGACACTTATGTAGAAGACGTGACGTTCTTGTTTCCACTTGTTATTGTCGCGATATGAACACCTATAAATTTCATTTAAATTTCGAACTCACAAAAAGGAGTAACGTGAGTTATAACTAACTAAAAATGAAAAGATTTTATTTGAATATAAAAAATAAACGCCACATATTACGGCGACATCTTATGAAGTCGGCATCGGCGAAAAATGAACAATGGCAGGGGCAAGAGCAAAGGTAAAAGCAACCGCAAAGGCAACCGCGAACACCCACTACCATCGCCGTTCGCTATTTATAGTTTCGCGGGAGAAACGAAGTGATCTTCCGGACGTACGTCACGGCATGCGCCGACGCGGCGCGTGCGTAGACTTCGGCTATCGTTCTTAGAGATGTTTTATGCAAATTTTTGAAACTCGGCTCAGTCGGAACTTCCGGAAGGTTAGCTATTGTTTACGTTTCGCGTTTGAAAAATTAAGATGGATGATTTAAATTTGAAAACTCCTTAACATAGCATTTCATTGAACGATATATTTATTTTTCCTGGTAAGTAGAAAATATATTAAAAGGAAATTAGGATTTTTAATAAGTGTTTAATTTTTTTTTCAACTAACGTTTTTTTTTCCCTTTAAGCTTTATTTTAAGAGTGATTAATTTTTAATATATTTAATTAGCATAACGATAAGAAAACACGGGAAACTATAGGTTTACTATTAACAAGGCCCCCCCTCTTATCGTTTGCACTTTTACGCTTAAAAAGTTAATAAAAAGAAAAAGCATCCAGCAAAACTTTGCACAAATTGTATAATCATACGACTGTGACTAAACAGTTTAACAGTTTCTTCAGAACTAAAAAACAATTAGGTTTAATCTTCAGCTGCACAGCAACAGAGATCAATATCTGGATAGAGGTGATCTACAAAACAATTTGTTTTTGAAACACAAATAACATATACCTGTTTACTCAAACCTCTCCTCCAGTTTTGAAAAGATTTTAACATGCTCTTTTAAAAAAACTGTAGAAAAGAAATTCATACAATGAATTATTTGTATAATAAGTTTAACAACAAATATAACATGAGTATAATCACATTCAATATTATAAATATATGTATAAACACAATTCTTTCTTACAATATAAAAGTATAAATTACATACAAATACTTAACAAAAAGAACAGAATGGATTATTTCGGGAATGGAGAGGAGAGAGAGAGAGAGAGATTAACAAAAAATTGCTGTGAGCAATTGAATAAACAAAAATTGACTTACTGTCAAAAGAAGAATGAGAAATTAAAATTCTCAAAAAAAACTTCCAGCCTAAACCTGGAAAGATTTTGCTTAACTTGCAAAAATTTGAATTTTTTTTTTTTTTCCCGAATTCAAGGAAACATTTGAATTCATAGAAAAGTTTAAATTTTTGAATTCATAAATTTTGAATTCTTAAAAAAAAGTTTGAATTCATTAAGGATTTGAATTCATAAAAAAAATTTTTAGAAAATTTACTTTTTTTAAATTTTATAAATTCATAGAAAAATTTGAAATTGAAAATTTAAGATTAACTTTTGAAACATTTTCGAAGAAAAGATTTTTCACAAATTTTTGTAATTCAAATTTAGTTTGTGGCTTAGTAAATATGTCAGCCAAATTTAATTTGCTACAAATGAAAACTAATTCAAAAATATTTTTGATAACAAGATCTCTAATAAAATATAGTTTGACCTCTATATGTTTGCTTCTATTATTCTCTATAGGAGATTTAATAAAGTCTATGGCAGCCATATTGTCAATTAGTAATTTTGAGATTTTCTTATTTTTTATAATCTTCATGTTTTGGCATTCTTCTAGAATTCGATCTAGCCAGACAATTTCTTTTGCTGCTTCTGTAGCGGCAATGAACTCAGATTCCATAGTGGATAAACTAACAGCCTTCTCTTTAAAGGTCCTCCAACTGATGGGGCTACTATCTAGAAATACTATTTGTCCACCTATGGATGTCCGATCATCACGATTTGAAGCAAAGTCGGCGTCTGTGTAGGCTACGATCTGTGAATCAGCACATGAAAGTTTTAATTTTAATTGGCTGGTTTTCTTTACATATCCCAGTAGTTTGATCAACCCATTCCAGTGATGAATTCCTGGATTCGATTGGAATTGGCTATAGATATTGACGGCATATGCTATATCAGGTCTTGTTCTGTTAGATAAATATGATAAACACCCTAGAATATTGCGATATGGATACTTTGTCATTTCTTTGGTTTCTTCTTCGGTTTGAGGACAGCTTGATTTTGAGTAAATACAGCCTTTGCTGATTGGTAAGGATGAAATTGGAGGGTTAAAATTATTAAAACGACTGCATATTTCTTGAATATAGCTTTCTTGATGAATGAATAGCTTTGAGTCAATTTCAACAAATTCTACTCCAAGTAGTTTCTTTGTCCTTCCCAAAATTTTTAATTTGAATTTTTGTTTTAAAACATTAATGGCTTCCTCTAAAAACATTTTACTTTTACCAAATAAAACCATGTCATCAACATATAATAATAGGATAACTTGAAATTTGAATGTATAAACACAGTTGCAAGAAGTAAATTTAATAAAACCGATATTTGATAAAACTCTGTCAATTTCGTAAAACCATGCTCGTCCACTTTGGTGAAGGCCATAGAGAGCTTTGTCGAGCTTGCAAACTAACTTCTCTTCTCCTTGTTTAATAAAACCAGGTGGTTGCTGCATGTATATTTCATCTTCTAGCGGAGCATATAGGTATGCGCCAGTGACATCACATTGTACGTGATTCCACTTATGTTGCACTACCAAAAGTGAAAAGAAAAAACGAATTAGATCGAAGTTTATAACAGGACTAAAAGTTTCTTCATAACTCTCGCCTTTTACTTGAGCGTAACCTTGAGCTACAAGCCTTGCCTTGAATTTAGCAATTCGACCTTCTTCATCTCGTTTTATAGCATATACCCAGCGACATCCAATTATTTGCTTATTTTGAGGAGGTTTTACAAGATGCCAAACCTTTCGTTCTTGGATGGTTTTTATTTCGGTTTTCATTGCTTCTAGCCATTCTTGAAATTGGTCTGATTTTTGGGCTTGTTTGAAAGTTCTTGGTATAATTAATTCTAGTCAAGAGGAATTATGACAAAAATTGGCACTTGTGTCTGAGTCAGATTCTTCTATTGGAGTGAATGAAAATTTAGTGGGGTCATACTTGATTTTGTTTTCTTGGCAATATTTTCTAACGTCTCTATGGGATCTTAGTCTTGTTCTTGTATTTTCGGGATAGTAGTATACGTCTGTTCTGGATTTATCACTTCTTAAAACTTGTTTTCTTTCAAACTTTATGTTTTTTAATTGAGATGATTGAACAGGTTTTTCATCATCTGAGGATTCCTCAGTGTCAGATAATTCAGACGGTACGCTGGACTCTATTTCAGGAGTTTCGTCAATAGCCTCTTCATCAGAATCATCGTCACTATCCTTTGGAAATACATCTTGAATTGTGTAATGCTGGTTGATGGTGCCCAGCACTGCTCCACTTGCTTCTGTTTTGAACAAACGATCTTCTTTAAATGTGACCTTTAAAGATTCTACTATTTTATTTTGCTCTGGGATCCAAATACGGTATCCTCTTGTATGGTGTGCATATCCAACTAGATAACCTTTCACAGCTTTTGGATCCAGTTTCTGTCTTCTTTGTTTTGCCAGTCCTACATAAGCTACACATCCAAATGGTTTAAGGTGTCTGATTGATGGTTTTCTTCCACCGTACAATTCAAATGGTGATTTTTCAAAATCTTTATGGCATAGTCTGTTCCAGGCATAATTGAAATGTGAAACGGCTTCTGGCCAAAAACAAAAGTCTAAACCACTTTCATATAATGATGTACGGGCTCCATTAATAACAGTTTGGTTATAACGTTCAATAGCACCATTTTGTTCTGGCGTGAACGTGTTTGTTAGTTCATGTTTGATGCCTTTTTCCTGACAAAATCTTGAAAATTCTTTGTTGACAAACTCTGTTCCATTATCTGAGCGGATAGCTATTAAAGGTTTACCTATAAATCTTTCTGCCCTTTTGATGTGATTAATTAAGGTTTCAGCTACTTCAGATTTTTGGACTATAGGATAAATGAATACTTTACGGGAATAATCGTCCATGATTGATAGAAAATATCGTTCTCCATGTTTGCCTCTTACTTGACATGGTCCCCAAACATCTGTATATAACAGTTCTAAGGGTCTCTTGGATCGAACAAAGTTTCTGTATTTAAATGAAGTGCGTTTAAATTTATTCAACCTGCAATCTTCACAAAAAAATTCTGTATGTCCCTTTAAGAATGGTAATCCCTTTGCACCCCTCTTATTACTTGTATGCGTCAAAGTTTGAGGATTTACATGAGCGCATCTCTTATGCCACAGGTTTAGAACTTCCTGTTCTTTTGAAGAGGTTGTGGAGGCTTCGAAAGTTACATGTTGTTTTATAGATTTTGGGATTTTTGCTTGGACACGATAAACACCACTTTTTAATTTTGCTCTGAACATTATATTATCATTGGACGTAATTTTGACTTCGCCTCTTCCCCCAATAAACTGTAGACCTTCTTTGTCAAGTTGTGGCCCTGATATAAGGTTTCTCCTAAGCTTTGATGAATACATCACTCCCTTTAAAGTAAAATTTCTTTGGCCAAAACGCAATTTAATGTCTCCTTTTCCTTCGATTGGCAAAGTGATGCCTTCCATGGCTACAGCCATTTCTTCATTTTGTTGAGGTTTGAATGATGTGAAAAGTTCACGGTCTTTACTAAAATGATGAGACGCGGCTGAATCGAATATCCAATCTGATTCATTTGTTTGCTGAGCTAAACTGGCCTCAGTAATGTAGTAAGATGAATTTGAATCCCTACTGCTATTACGGGTCTTAGAATTTGATCTAGATTGATATGAAAATTTTTTTCGACTCTGTCTACCTCTTGATTGGAAGGATTTCTTAGGATTGAAATTCTGAGAAGGTAAGTTTTGGTTTTGAAAAGAGGGTTTAAAGTCAACATTTCTACTTCTATTGAGAGAAAAACAATTTTGTCTAGCATGGCCGTTCTTATGACAAAATGTACAAATTAATTTTTGTTTTAGAAGCTTATTTTTACCTGTATAATTTAGATGAGAAAACTGAGCAGAAATTTTAGCTTTACTTAATTCATTATCTTTATTTCTTAAATTTAGCCTAGTTTCCTCGGCTACTAAGCAAGTTACAATTTCATTGAATGTAAATTTATCATCTTCCCATCTCAGTATGTTTTGAACGATACCGTCGAAATATGATGGGAGATAACGTAACAATTGATAAGATGCAAAAATTTCCGTCAGTCCCCCCTTAGAATTTTCTATTTGTTTAAATATCCTCATGACCCGGGACGCAAAGACATTTACACCCTCACCAGGCAATATTTTGCAATCACACAGCTCAGAAAATAAACTCATGTGCTGTGCACGAGTATCTGGAACAAAACTTTTGTTAATTAAATTCCATGCCTTTACGGGGTCATCCTCGTTTTCTACAATTTTCCTATACTCAGTTTCTATATTTAAGTACAAGACAGCCAAAGCAGCATTAGCTCTAGACTTAAATTTATTAACAGCAGAAGCATTGCTTCTGTCATCAGCCAAAACTGGGGCTGTTTCCGTACCAACAACTATGTCCCAGAGTCCCCGGTCAAGAAGAACAAATTTAATGTCACTCCTCCATTCCTCGAAATTAATCGCATTCAGTTTGGGAATAGAATGTAAATTGTTGACAGCCATTTTTGAGTAAAAAAAATTGTATAATTATGGTTCAAACAATTTAAAAATATAATATATCAAAAATATCACAATTTTTCTTATAAAAACCTTTGCCCCCCCGAATTAAACATTCGGTAAATTCATTTATTACTTGAAAATCTATTCAAATATATATATATGAAATTTCAAAAAGTTTTTTTTTTTTTCTACTTTACTTAGAAAAAAAATTTTACAATATTCCCTCAACAATATGCAACAAAATGGTCATCATTACTTAAATTAAACAAAACATTCAAGATTTTCATTTATTAACATTAAACAACTTTTAATCTAAATTCAAACAATTTCTTGTTTCAAAAATTTACTATAAATGCAAAAAATTTAACTTTCAATTTATTTTTCAAACAAAACAGAAAAACATTAATTTATGAAAGGGCCAGCATATTTACATGCTGAAAAAGGAAAAGCCCATAACCACTTTTTATTTCTCTTGTTAGCTGGTGTGAAGTAGATCCAAGGCTAAGTGAATTAGCAGAGGAGCCTACTCTAGACGTAAACACCAGCGTAACAACATTTAAAGTTAATTAAATGAATTAGATACATGGAAGCTAGAGTAAGTAAATATGCTGAAAGATAAATATGTAGAAATTGTTAAATAAATGACCATAACAAATTTTAATTTAATTTGTGTTTTAATTGAAACAATAAATTCAACAAAAAGTTTATATAAATATAACAATAAGTTTATATGAATAACAATAAGATAATTGAAGTAGACAAATATTTTTTATATATAACAAACATACCAAAGCAGATGCTGGATGACAAACAAGGTGAGTACGAAGACAATATTTAACATCTTTTTATTTCCCATATAGGTTGCAGAAAAGACTACTACGTGCCATTAGAAAGAGCTGGTGACACTTATGTAGAAGACGTGACGTTCTTGTTTCCACTTGTTATTGTCGCGATATGAACACCTATAAATTTCATTTAAATTTCGAACTCACAAAAAGGAGTAACGTGAGTTATAACTAACTAAAAATGAAAAGATTTTATTTGAATATAAAAAATAAACGCCACATATTACGGCGACATCTTATGAAGTCGGCATCGGCGAAAAATGAACAATGGCAGGGGCAAGAGCAAAGGTAAAGGCAACCGCGAACACCCACTACCATCGCCGTTCGCTATTTATAGTTTCGCGGGAGAAACGAAGTGATCTTCCGGACGTACGTCACGGCATGCGCCGACGCGGCGCGTGCGTAGACTTCGGCTATCGTTCTTAGAGATGTTTTATGCAAATTTTTGAAACTCGGCTCAGTCGGAACTTCCGGAAGGTTAGCTATTGTTTACGTTTCGCGTTTGAAAAATTAAGATGGATGATTTAAATTTGAAAACTCCTTAACATAGCATTTCATTGAACGATATATTTATTTTTCCTGGTAAGTAGAAAATATATTAAAAGGAAATTAGGATTTTTAATAAGTGTTTAATTTTTTTTTCAACTAACGTTTTTTTTTCCCTTTAAGCTTTATTTTAAGAGTGATTAATTTTTAATATATTTAATTAGCATAACGATAAGAAAACACGGGAAACTATAGGTTTACTATTAACAGAAAATAATAATTTAGTTCCGGCGAAACGTACATTTTTGACAATTAGCTGTGAAATAATCCGGCTTTTTTGAATTCATCTGCAAAATTTTCACATATTTCTGGGTTCAGCTTTGAAAAAAGTGTGAATTTCATCGATTAACGGCAAAGTTGTTTAGTATTTGGGGATGTATCTTTGAATAGGACACAAATTTCACCGATTACCAGCCAGATAATTGCATATTTCGTTAATAATTGACCCCGTTTTCGATATAATTGACCACAAAAATATTGCGAATTTTAGCGATCAGCTTTTAAAATAAGCGTGAATTTTATCAATTAGTGACAAAATTATGGTGTATATTAGCAATTGTTTGCTATTAAACGTAGATTTTATAAATTTGCAGCGAAATAATTACGTATTTCGGTAATCGGTCGTTAAAATATCGTGAATTCTGCCGATTAACGAAGGAAAATAGCATATTTAATTAATTAATGGTAATTAAACGTAAAATTTTGACTATTTATTACTAAATTGCTTCAAAAATATCGCGAATTTCGGAAATCAGCAATGAAAAAAGTATGAATTTTTTCAATCAGTAACAAAATTATGGTATGTATTAGCAATTATTCGCGGTAAACGTAATTTTTTAAAATTAGCAACGAAATAATTATATATTTCGGCGATCGGCTGTAAAAATAACGTGAATTCTTCCGATTAACAAGGAAAAATAGTATATTTAATTAATTAATGGTAATTAAACGTAAAATTTTGACAATTTATTACTTAATTTCAGCAAAAATATCGCGAATTTCTGAATTCAGCTATGAAAAAAGTATAATTTTTTTCAATGAGTAACAAAATTATAGTATATGTTAGCAATTATTTACAGCGAAATAATTACGTATTTCGGCAATCGGCGGTAAAAATATCGCGAATTTTGTCGATTTATGATAAAAATGGCGTATTTAATTAATAAATGGATATTAAACCTAAACATTTTACCATTTATTGGGAAACTATTCAATATTTCGGCTATCGGCCGCAAAATTAACGCATATTTTGCAAATCAACTTAAAATACTTGTAAGTGCAAGTCTGAATTGTAATAAAGTTATAAAAACGGTTTTTACATAATTTCAAAAATATTACAAAAGTACAAGAATTTTGTTTTATGTGAGATTATTTATTCATTTAGAATATTTTGTTATTTATTTATTTTTGAAATGTAGTATTTATCCTATGTCAAAATGTAAATAATTTATATATGTGTGTAATATTTTAATGCAGTTATAAATTTTTTATTTATTTATTCCCTCCACCACCACACACACATGATAAACTCCTTTTTTTTAAAAAAAAAAAGAGAAAAAGTTTCAGAAAAGTGCATCACTGTCAGTTTGCACTAAAATTAAATTTAACGCTTTGTATTCCACTGGGACTTCAAAGTCCCATCAAAAAAATTTCTCTATGAATATAGCGTAAATTTACTGCAGAATTTCATTGGAACTTCAGAGTCTCTATAGTTTAAGCTTTCCCTATAGTTAAGCTATAATTTAAGCTAAATTTAATATGAGATGTTTCTCATGCATAAAGAAATATAATAAAAAAGTTTCAAACTATTTTTCCAAAAATAAGGTAATTTGGGATATAAAGGGTTAATGTCGTACGATTTCAATCCTTTTCCATCCTTAATAACAAGGATTATTTTATCATAAATTCAGTTTTATTACTTTCTCTAATATCTAAACGATTAAAATTACCCATATATTTATTTTACTATTATCCCAAAAATTAAGATTTGGTTAAAAAAAATCCAATTTTTGTATAAATTTGGAGTTAGAGCATTCAAATCATTTTCACATCAATTTTCTTGTTCTTGTAATTAAGTTTCATTTGAATAGGTATGCACTAAATATTCGATTATTACTGAATAAGGAATATTCAGTACACCTAATAGTAACTGAAAATTCGATGCTCACCTACAATTTAGCTTTTCTTTTGTATATATCGTGGTACAAGTTTAAGAAATTTCCCTCGCCCATTTCTGCTGAAAATTTTCAAAATGTATTTTATTTTACATATGATGTTGAGATGTTCATTTTTATGTATTAACTAAGCGGAAAAATAGTTCAAATTTTTTGCAGAATTTTTAATTTTTCAAAAAACAAGAACTCACAGATTATTCTGACAATGTGCTCCAGACTGATAGTAAATTTGCTCCTAATCCATAACTATTTTGCCCGATATGCTCCAAATCCATAATTATTTTGCTCCAATATGCTCCAAATCAATAAGTATTCTGCTCCGATATGCTCCAAATCCATAATTATTCTGCTCCGATATGCTCCAAAATTGATATTTAGCTGCTCCAAAATGGTATTTTAAATGCTCCAAAGTAGTGATCACGCTGTTCCATCCCTGCCTTTTGCAAAATTCTTTCAGAAAGACACATTTTCTATGCATTTTATAAACAATCCCATATCTTAATCTTTTCACCCTTTATTTTTTTTACCACCTTAAAGTATGGTATATCCCTGATGCTGACCTTGAAACAGGTAGAACATCCAATGAGAATGTAGAAATAGCACCAGACATGACATATGTACCTATTAAGCCGGCCAATTTGCTTATTGCGAATGATTACTAGTCCACTCCTGTGACCTGTTATGTCCTTCCTCACCCTGATTTCATGTAAGAAAAAATAACAAAATTATAAAAGAAAGCTCTTTTAGTAAATCAGAAATGAAAGAATAATGAAAAAAAAAAAAAAAAACCACACAAGCTCTTAAGAGCGGACAATACTTAACCTTTCCAACAACCAAATCCCATGTTATTCTATCGGAAAATTTGTTTCCACAATGACTCATTGCCTAATTTTTTTTTTTTTCAGTTTTCACATTCAGAAGTTTTTTTTTTTTATTATTATTGGTATATTTATATTGAATAGTAAGAAAATGCGTATGGTTTTTATCCTTTAATGATTGTTAGAATGTGGTATTTAAGCTAGTATTTTGATCGCTAGGCTACTATTTAAGCAACTATTTTAATCCACTGTTTTTTATTGTGTTAAAATCAAACTCCAATAACGATCAGTGTTCAAATGCTCCATGAAAAACTTTAGATATTCAATCTTTTTCCATCCAAAATATAAATGTCAATATTAATTTTAAACATACTTTATCAGGTTCTATAACATATAGAAGAACAGAATTATTTAATATTTCTCACTCATGTAATTTTTTTTGTCCCCCCCCCCTGCCCCCCTCCTTTCTCATCTCTAACCATTGCCGATCAAACATTCTGCGGAAGCCTTTTATTTTTGAATATTTATCCATCCTAAATATTATTTTTAAACTTACTTTAATGATATTCTAGAACCCATAAAGAAGTAGAGTTTAATATTTCTCTCATGAACTACTTTTTATTTCCCCCCCCCCCCCCTCCTCCCTTCTTTCCCATTTTCCACCACCAGCCAACGATTAAATGTTGATTGCTAGCTAATTTTTTTTTTAAACACATGTTTTATTGTGTTGATGTGCATTATTCTTTTAGTTTAATTTGTCACTTTTAAAATATTTTGTATAGTTTTTTCCTGTGAGTGTTATTTTTCATTTGAAATAAATTTTATGAACGTACATTTGTATAGTTTTCCCCATGCGCGTTACTTTTCTTTCGAAATTAATTTTATGAACACGCGTGTTTCCTTTTTTTTTTTAATTTTCTGCACTCTCGTGCCTGTGATAACATAGCCATTTTCTTCGACTGTTCACAATTCTCAATTGCTTAATCCCATCCATCACTATAATCCCTCACGCCCTATGATATTAAGGCATGTGGCTATGCATGGCTATTATGGGGAAGAAAGAATTTTGCAAGGTTCACTGCGAAGGTGACAAAAGAAGGATACAATGCATCGGGGAGGTGATATGAACAGGAATTTTGTGCTTTGATCTTGATTATATTATCCCCCCCCCCCTTTCACTAAGTCTTTTATTCCCTTGTTACTGCTCCCAACGAAACACTTATCTGGGATTCGATTTCGCATGCTAAATCTGAAGAGGGGGGAGAGGGATTAAGAAAAATAGTGTGTTTGAATAATTGGAAGTTTGGTTAAGAATTTTTTGGGGGAAGGGGGAGAAATAGGCTGTTCAGATAGTTGGAAGTTCGGATAAAGAAAAATAAATAGAGAAATAAGCTGTTTGGATTAGTGGCACTCTACTGTATTTTAAAATTCACAAAATTTCTCGACCAGCCATTTTTCCGTTTAAAATGAGGTCTAAATTCCGTTCTAATTATCAATTTTGATTAGAATATGAACTATGATACCGATATCATGACTTTGGAATTATTTAAATGAACTAATTGAAAACAAATTGTTTGATGCTAATTTAAGTGATGATCATGTAGAATATGAAAAAGTTATTACAAATTCCTTCAAAGGTGCAATGGACTACATTGAAAAGCTTCAAACAACATATAATGAATAATGAACTCTATACAATTTACAATCAGTTCTTAATACTCGTAGGCGATCAGCACGCCTGGCAAGTATTAAAGATTTTTAATGTAATTAAATAACTATTTGTATAAACATAAATCATATAATATTTATTATTAAGGACACGTAATATATATAAATAATACACAAGATGTATTCATATACTATTCAAGATAAGTAATACAATACTCAAGATATGAGTTATATAATTAGTACTGTCCAGTCATGCATTAATGGCATTATTTTTACAATAAATCTTTTTAAATTTAATTATCTTCAAATGTGAATTCTATTATAAACTAATATTTTAGTTATCTTTAAAAAAAAAACTTATTTAGTATTTTTACACAAATTTTGCTTCAATACCATTAAATTTGAAGTAATCAAAGTTTTATTTTTTTAATTTCCGACTATTTATTTATATGTCCTTTTGTGTTTGTCCCCTGAAAAAGGTATAAATGGTGCTTTACTGTATATAGGAGACACTAGAGGTCAAATAAAAAGCTCCCACTAGCAGGAACACATACCTGACCCAACTATTAGTAGTTTTAAGAAGGGTTTAACAAACACACAGTCATTGTCAGTCCAATATAGTAATTATATACATCTTAAGATTATGATACAGTTACTTCTCCTTAAAAAAGTGTTTCTATAGATAATCTGTATTGATAAATTATTCACACTTAAAAAAAGAAAAATATCCATGTCGTATAGTACGACATCGTGTTTATTTAATTTCAATCAATTCCCCATTAAACTTATCAAAATCGATCCATTATTGAAGCTTCAGACTAAATTCCATTAAGTTTCACTATTCTACCGTTTCGCCCCTGCACAATTGCTTTGCAGCAACGCTCAAATTTTCACTCTTTCGTTCTTCCGTAGCGGACCCTACTAGCCTTACGGTAAGATACGTGAGCGCTCGCTCTGATTGGCCAGGCAGCGTCATGACGTTGTATGAAGCTGGTTCTCATCTACCGCGATCTTCTAGTTACAGAAGAGGACTTGCCATCGGATAGAAAAGACGTGTTCGGGGACGGCCGCGCCCACGTGCGCGCGCCATGCGCGTTTTACGAAATTGTTCGCGTGTTGATTTCTATCTACCTTTTTCATCTTCGTTTATCGCTAAAATATACAGTGTTGTCAATAAATTAATTGAACATTTCTAATCATTAATGCATTATAATATGTATTTTCAAGATTTAATGGAATTTAGTTCGTAAATCGCATGGATTGAAATGGATTATAATTCCTTCTGTGTTTACATCGCGGTGTGCAACCAAGATGACGCCAAGCGGTCCAGAGCCCATTCCTGATGATTCTTTGGTCATTAAAGTATTTTGAAAAATCCAGCCATTGCTTTCGTCTGACTTATTTTGGAATTTGGTAAGATCTTTTATTTTACTATATCTCGTCTGAATATCCCTACAGTGCATCATAGCGAAGCTTGTTAACGCCGAAGGGTTTTTGTTCTACACAACGTTCCTTTTGCTTATAATTATCATAAAATATACGATCACCTTTTCTTTGCATAAACTCTATATATTATGTAATGATAAACTATAAAATTTTAGTCGATAGCAGTGCCCAGAGTCTGCTATTCGACATGAGTGTCGTATAGTACGACATCGTGTTTATTTAATTTCAATCAATTCCCCATTAAACTTATCAAAATCGATCCATTATTGAAGCTTCAGACTAAATTCCATTAAGTTTCACTATTCTACCGTTTCGCCCCTGCACAATTGCTTTGCAGCAACGCTCAAATTTTCACTCTTTCGTTCTTCCGTAGCGGACCCTACTAGCCTTACGGTAAGATACGTGAGCGCTCGCTCTGATTGGCCAGGCAGCGTCATGACGTTGTAAGAAGCTGGTTCTCATCTACCGCGATCTTCTAGTTACAGAAGAGGACTTGCCATCGGATAGAAAAGACGTGTTCGGGGACGGCCGCGCCCACGTGCGCGCGCCATGCGCGTTTTACGAAATTGTTCGCGTGTTGATTTCTATCTACCTTTTTCATCTTCGTTTATCGCTAAAATATACAGTGTTGTCAATAAATTAATTGAACATTTCTAATCATTAATGCATTATAATATGTATTTTCAAGATTTAATGGAATTTAGTTCGTAAATCGCATGGATTGAAATGGATTATAATTCCTTCTGTGTTTACATCGCGGTGTGCAACCAAGATGACGCCAAGCGGTCCAGAGCCCATTCCTGATGATTCTTTGGTCCATTAAAGTATTTTGAAAAATCCAGCCATTGCTTTCGTCTGACTTATTTTGGAATTTGGTAAGATCTTTTATTTTACTATATCTCGTCTGAATATCCCTACAGTGCATCATAGCGAAGCTTGTTAACGCCGAAGGGTTTTTGTTCTACACAACGTTCCTTTTGCTTATAATTATCATAAAATATACGATCACCTTTTCTTTGCATAAACTCTATATATTATGTAATGATAAACTATAAAATTTTAGTCGATAGCAGTGCCCAGAGTCTGCTATTCGACATGTGGTGCACGTGCCATTTTCGCACGATGTACTTTTACTGGACAGCGAGATTTTTGTCAGAAGAAAGTAGTTACAAAAACATTGAAAAGCAGTATTTCAGAACTCTCAAATGGAAGAAGACATTGTAGAAATTAATACATTTAAGATCAATTTTTTTTCGTTCAACCGAACTTGACTGTTAATTCCGTTTTATTAATTTAAGCCTCAGAAGCCTGAATTTCGCCGTTACATTGTTTTGTTAACATGCAATAAATTGACAATCGTTTAGAAGCTATGAAATCATGCTACTTATAGCATTCAACATGAAACTATTTCGGTTAAAGCTTTTCAATTCCATCGACGTCTTTTTGAGTGTCTCTCAAAGAAGATATGGGACGCCGTATGTTTCCTTGAGTCCTCTCTTCAAAGCTTGGAACTGCCGGCTATTTTTTTTTAACAAATATTGAGGAGGTGACAATCTAAGGATTGACGGTGAAGACCTGTTCTCATGAAATGTTGATTCCTACTGTATCCTTTTTAACGGGTGTTAGTTTTTTTTTTTTTCTTCTCTCCTATAGCACGAACTGTATGAACAATAGAAATATTCAAACAAAAAAAAAATTATTTATTCAACGGACATACAGGCTATTCATAGCTACATTTTATTTTTTTTTGACATCTTACGTTATAGATGTCCGATTTAAATGATTTTCCATTTAATACACCTTCAAGTATTTAGTTTTTTTTTGTGTGTTATTTTTAAGAAAATATATATATTATCATCATATTTCGTTTTTGTTGGAAATGTTCGGCCAAACAAAAAAAAAAAAAAAAAAGTTTTTTTAAATAATTTTTATATGTGTGCTTTGTATATATGTATTCTCCAGTAGTAGAGATGTTCACAATTGTTTTATTTAACATCGATTTTGCGTACATACTTTTGAATTATTGCATATTTTTCTTATTATTTATTATTGTGTGTAAATATATATAAATATTTCTTGAGTTTTCTAAGTATCATAAGTTATATAGCTTTATATTTACAAGCCACAAAATGTGAATTAATTTTTCCATTTGTTTCTTTTTATTTTTGATCATTTACAATTTAGTTATAATTACATAGAAAGAGCCAATTTTGAGTCACAATTTTAGGTAATATTGGGTTTTGAGTTAATTGTGGTGGCTCTACATCATGCTTGGTGACACGGAGAATTTATGTGTTTTTATTTATTTTATTGATTATCTATATATATTTTTTTTTAGACTTGTTCATATATTCTCACATTCATTTTAATTTTTGAGTTTCGTGGTGGCTCTACATCAAGCCATACTACGTAAAAAAAAAAATTTTTTTATGTGTTATTTAACTTATTGTTTACGTAATCTTGATCATAGATACACATTATTTTTATTTTTTTAATGTTACCTTTTTGCCAATTTATAATAGCTACAAGGTCTGAATTTTAGTGTATTTATATATTTTTTTTTCTCTCATTTATCACATGTTCCTATGAGTGAATTATCTTATGGCTTATGCATAAACTTTAGGTATAGCTAAATTTTTTTTATTTTTCTTTTCCCAGTCAGTTATATAGATAAAAAAAAAAAAAAAAAAAAAAAATTACACAAACAAGATTTTTTTTTCACATTCTTTTTATATTTACATTCACATTAATAGAATGACTTGTTACGTAAAAGTAAGCTCTTTACGTCATTTTTAACCTCAAATTTTTTTGGCTTCTCACATTATAATGTCACTTAATTAAAAATCTTTGTATTTCATTACAAAAAAAAAATGTTTCAATTTTACACATACGTTTCTTGTAAAACTCACTTGTGTTTTCCCCATATAGTTTTTTTTTTCTTTTTCCAATTTATGTTTTTGTGCGTCACATAACGTCAATTTTGCTTTGCATTTCCAAAACTTTATTTCATTTTTAAAATCTCCATATAACCTGCACATTCAATGCATTGGGTTAGGAGTCCTCAAAATATTTTTATTTACATTTATTCACATTCAATTACCTTTATTTGTTTTGTTCATTTTTCAAAACGTTTTTTTTTCATTTTCCAAAAACTTCAATTTATTTCTCTAAATCTCCATATAACCTGCACACTATAATGCATTGGGTTAGGAGGCATCAATATACATGTTCAATTCACAACTATTTACATTCATTTAACTTTAGTTATGTTTTATTTATTTTTTTACACTTTTAGACTTTAGTTTTTCTTGTTCTGTGTTAGATTTTGGACTTCAACTTATTCAACTATGTTCAATAGTTTATTTTCACACATTTTGGACAGCGTTTATTTTGGCGGTGTAAACGTCTGGACCTTTCACAATTTATACACTTTACACATTTTCACTCACATTCACCAGTTGTTTTGAGGGTGACAATTTGGTGGTGAGATTGCATAGATTGTTATGGGTTGATTTCTGTTTTCTTTCATGGTTCTTGATTTGCTTTTGTCTATTTATCTATCAGGTGAATTTTATTTCATCCTTATTACATACACGTTCATTTTAGTTCATTGCAATAGTTTTCTTTCGAGCCTTCAGGTGCTCTTATTTACATTAATATAGCTCTTCATGTGGTTCTCCTTTCCTGCACTCTTTGGCAACCCATTGATGGGAATGACGGTTCCTGTTTATGGACAATACACGATGGTACTGCTGGACAGACCTATGCGGTATTGTGTCATTCGTGCAATATAGGCAATGACCACTGTTTAATATTGTTACCATACATTTTTTTTATTTATTCATTTCAATAGTCTTTTACTTTTATAACCTTAGGATTTTGTTTATGTACATTTATAGGGGAATTATTTTCCTTCTTACTTACACATTCCTATTCACACATGCAATAGTTGATTTATTTTGTGCTATATGCAGTTAAACTTTTCGGGTTTGATTCTTATGGGAAGTGCAATGTTCATTTTTGGCATTGTTTGTGGTCTATACAGGAGCTGCACATAAGAGGACCAATTTTTTTTACCATCAGTAGATCCACTTACTCTACATTTTTGTTCATTTGTACTTCCACAATTGAGTCAACTTGGTTAATTCTTTTTGTATTTTTCTCATAGTTTTTATATACTAGGACAACTTTTACACGATTTTCACATTTACACATCCACACTTTTCAATTTTACTTTGGAAATATTGTGCATTTATTTACACTACACACATTCCTAAGATGACATTTTTCTCATAGGCAATAGATTTATTTATGTTATGTGACAAATTTTTTTTTGTTTATTCAATCTTAGTACTAATATTCACATGCTACCTTATTTTTTTAACAGACCTAAATTCTCAATATCTTTGTTTGTTGTTCCCAATTCACTTACGTAAACACATTTCACTTGTTTTCGTGCTTTATTTTTTTATTATTCAGTTCACTTTTGTGACTCTTGTGAGTTATTCAATAGTATTTTATGGTTACACAATTTTCTAGTTACACTTCCACATTTCATTTTTACTTTGGGTTAACGACACGTCATAACCCATACTTATATTTTCACATCCAATAGTTTAAAAAAAAAAAAAAAATGTGACATATATTTTTTTTCTCATTTTTTACCAATGTATTTAAGTGCATCTAAAACGTAGATGTGTACAATTTGCTTAACAGATAGTTTCTTTTTACCAGTATTTTCATACAATACTTATCAGAACACATATCATTGTTTTAAAGAAAAAAATGTGTATGTTTATTTACTCAATTTAATTTTTTTATATTATGTGTGTTCATCAATATTCAATTTCAAAATTTTTCATTAGGCTTTGCTATAGCTATATATATATTTTTGTGTAATTTCATTATTTTTTATATGATTCATATATATTATTCGGAAATACTAGATGTTATTTTGTGTGTATTACTTATTTAAAAATTACTTATAATAGTCATCTTCAGCAATTGGACCACTATTATGTAAATGATTAATCATGAATCATTGTGTTGAACTCTAAATTTGCTAGAGAATGTTACTCAAAATAAGAAGAAAGGGTACTTTTAAATCAAATATTACATATTTATTGAACTGCCAAGGCATCAATTTGATTGCATATATCATGAAATGTTTTAATAAGTTTTTCTAAATGGCAGAATTAATTCAAACAAGGCACTGACCTTATGTTTATGTATTACATAAAAAAAAAGGGTTTTTTTTATTGACATCTACAGCAATAATCTTAGTCATATAGCTATATAAAGCTCGTCTTGTGTTCATAATTATTTATATATGCTTTTATTTATATTCACATCTCATATTTTTTTGTTTTCATTGCCTTATTTTTAGCTACTGACCTATTTCAATATGTATAAAAAAAAAGATAATAATGGTTATTCTTACCTTTAATCCCTTCGTACGGTTGTATCGGGATTGCATCTTCCTGCAGGGATGTAGTCCTGATGTTCGCCGTCCTCTTGCATTCTCTCCAATCTGGGAATATCCTAGGCCCCATTCCCGAGTTGAAGAGATGCCTTCCATACCTTTTTTAGGTCTCATTTTTGTTGTGTTTATTTTTTTTCCAGCATAACTGGTTGTTTGTACTCACAGATGAAGACTTATTTTTCAAAATGTTATAACATACTTAGTTCAATAAGACTGTAGTACATTTTAGCAAACACCAATTTTTCTTTCTCAACTACAATCTATGGCAATGTTATGTGAATGTAAAAATGTGAGTTGTATGTTAACGTTAAATAAGACACAAGACTATGGTAAAAAAAAATAATATGATTTTATTTATATCAAATCAAATCTTTGTAAGAGGTATACTTACCTATATGCTGTCATATTGCAGCTCATTATGTAACATCAAGTTATGTCAATTTTTTTTAGACACTATGTGTGTCGGCCTGTAACCCTTTGTAGAGGGCTCGTCCGTGACCGTCTGTCCCGTCTGCTTGGTTGTCCTTGCTCTTGCTCCGGGTGCTTCTTGGCTTTTCCACCCTGGGCTTTTTGTTTTTTTTTCAAATCCCGTTTTTGGGGAGAGTGTCGTATAGTACGACATCATGTTTATTTAATTTCAATCAATTCCCCATTAAACTTATCAAAATCGATCCATTATTGAAGCTTCAGACTAAATTCCATTAAGTTTCACTATTCTACCGTTTCGCCCCTGCACAATTGCTTTGCAGCAACGCTCAAATTTTCACTCTTTCGTTCTTCCGTAGCGGACCCTACTAGCCTTACGGTAAGATACGTGAGCGCTCGCTCTGATTGGCCAGGCAGCGTCATGACGTTGTAGGAAGCTGGTTCTCATCTACCGCGATCTTCTAGTTACAGAAGAGGACTTGCCATCGGATAGAAAAGACGTGTTCGGGGACGGCCGCGCCCACATGCGCGCGCCATGCGCGTTTTACGAAATTGTTCGCGTGTTGATTTCTATCTACCTTTTTCATCTTCGTTTATCGCTAAAATATACAGTGTTGTCAATAAATTAATTGAACATTTCTAATCATTAATGCATTATAATATGTATTTTCAAGATTTAATGGAATTTAGTTCGTAAATCGCATGGATTGAAATGGATTATAATTCCTTCTGTGTTTACATCGCGGTGTGCAACCAAGATGACGCCAAGCGGTCCAGAGCCCATTCCTGATGATTCTTTGGTCCATTAAAGTATTTTGAAAAATCCAGCCATTGCTTTCGTCTGACTTATTTTGGAATTTGGTAAGATCTTTTATTTTACTATATCTCGTCTGAATATCCCTACAGTGCATCATAGCGAAGCTTGTTAACGCCGAAGGGTTTTTGTTCTACACAACGTTCCTTTTGCTTATAATTATCATAAAATATACGATCACCTTTTCTTTGCATAAACTCTATATATTATGTAATGATAAACTATAAAATTTTAGTCGATAGCAGTGCCCAGAGTCTGCTATTCGACAATCCAAGATTTTTAAACAGATCATTCATGAATGAATAATCTGTTAAAATCCTGAACAGATTATGTAGGAAAATTTGGTGCTTGAAAATTTTATTATTTCTTAATGGTAAATTTCTCGTAAACATATCCTCCTACAAGAGATCATTCACACTTTATGGAAATGATTTTAGTAATTGAGTTTTATGTAAAAATGCTTTTTTTTTTTCATTCTATCTGATAGCCATGGTTCTTGACAATAGCTGTAGCTTGAAATTTTCCATGACAGTAAACTTTTTTCTTAGTACTGTCATGTCATTACTGTCTGTTTTCCAAAGTCCATTCAATATTCTTAGTCCTGCATGGCTAAGGTTCATCTGTCGGGTTCCCGATAGATATATTTTAAATCAACCCCAAACCTTCTCACCCGAACCAGCAATAAAAAATTTTGACAACCCACACCCGATTTCTTTATACCTGAGACCCTACCCGAATCTAAATGAAAATTAATAATTCATCTGAAAATCATGCAAAACATTTTTTATTTCTTAAATAAAGTAAATTTTCACTGTCATACAGTCGGCTAATCATTTAAAAAACTAGTATGCTGTGGCCACCACAAGACTTTCTTCTATATTTTCCTATACAAATTCACGCAGTAACAATATTAAAAAAAAAAAAAAAAAAAAAAAAAAAAAAAAACGATTTTTTTTTTCAAAGTTTTTTTTCGCTAAGAAAAAAAAAAAAAAAAAAAAAAAAAATCAATAACTTTGTTTTAAATTATCACATATATATAGTTCAACCATTCGTTTTAAAGATATTGACGAGACCTTCCGAAAGATACTCATCTTGAAAATTTACCCCCCCCCCCCCCCCCCCGGGGGTACTTTCCCCTGGGGGGGGAAGCGATGACCGAGATTTTTTTCCTAATTAACTACTACTATTATCAATAATTCATATTAATTTCACAATCACAGGTTAAGAATAACTCCCATTATGTACATTTATACGAAGTTTTGTCCTATACTGCCATGTTAAAAATTTAGAAAAAATACGATCACAGCACCACCTGTTGAGTGATTGATCCCCAAATCTAATCAGCCTCAGTTTATGTCAGGGGCCAACTAAATACCAAGTCTGGTTAAATTTTGTAAAAAAAAAAAAAAGATTTTTTTTCTAAGTTACTTTTTGTTAAAAGTAAAAAAAATCGATAACTTTGTTTTAAATTATCACAGATTTATAGTTCAACCATTCGTTTTAAAGGTATTGACGAGACCTTTCGAAAGATACCCATCTTGAAAATCTTCTCCCCTCGAGGGGGGACTTCCCCCCCAGGGGGGTTCACGAGGCTCCTACGCATACAAAATTTTTTCCCCAGTTGACTACCTCTATTATAAATAATTCTTGTAAATTCCATAATGATTACTAAAAAATAATTCTCTTTCTGCACATTTATACAAAATTTTGTCCTATATCACCATGTTAAAAATTTAGAAAAAGCGGGATGGCAACGCAACCTGTAAGACAATTTTTACCAAAAGTTGATAGGCACTAATTTATGTCAAGGTGCAACTACATACTAATTTGCATGAAATTCTGTGCAGTAGTTCCTGAGATACAGTTGCCACAAAATTTTGTCACACACACACACACAGACTGACAGACAGACAGACAGACAGACATTTTCTAAAAAGGGTCAAATCGTGTTCTACAGCTCTCAAAACGTGTAAATCCATCAAAAACCCGAGGTCGAAAATTTTTACGAATCCAATACTTTCTCTATATTACATATAGAAGAAAGTAATAATTAAAAATGTAATTACTAATACACTAAGTTAAAAATTAAAAAAAAAAAAATAATAATAATAATAATAATTTTTAACTATTTATATGTGATGTATATTTCAAGTGTACAAAATTGAGTTTCAAGTTTAAAATTTGTAGTTTATTGTCTGATGCTTATCTCTCTCACACACACACACAAATATAGAAATAATACAGTGCTGGAGATGCTTACTAAAAGTCCATTCTCATCTAAATCTACATATATTTCAATAACTTCTTAAAAAACTGCACGTTAAAAAATGTTAATTGTCAGTAAGTTCACAATCTATTTTAAATAAGGATTTTTGAGTAATCAAAATAGATTATTCTCGGAGAGGGAGTCTGCTTTTCGCAGCTTCTATTCTGAATAATAATAATAGTATTTGATGTTTTTTGTTAATTGTTTCAGTAGGATAAGGATGTTTATTTTACTATAATAGTTTGGGTAAGCATATATTCATTATGGGTATATATAGCGAAGCAGGGGTGCAGAATATGTCCGAATGCCCGAACGAGGTTCCGGGGAAATTCTGAATATTTTTATTTAAGCGAAAATGAAAATGTAAATAAAAAATAAAAATTTGCTGCTTTGAAGTTCTTATAATATACACTAACAGCGATATTTTTATGTTACACTGTATACTTATTCTCTTAAAGATTTATTACATAGAACAAATGACTTTGTATAGCAAAGTAGATTTTTGCATTATTGAGGGAAATTTATACTGTGTTTGGGGGAAATTTCCGAGGTCTGAACATTTTCTGCACCCCTGTAGCAAAGAAATTTCTGCTGATTAAGGTAAATTTTTTTGAAAGATGTTCTCAAGTTGACCCAACTCATTAAAAACTGAACCCGACCTGCAGTAAAAACAATCCAGTCAACCTGACCCACGAGAAAAAAAATCGTAATTGAACCTTCCTGCGGGTCAGGTCGGGTTCGAGTAAAATCAGGTTACCAGACTCGATGCAAGACCCTGTCTTGGATACAGTTTTCCTAAGACTAGTTTTAATAAACCAAAAGTACAAAAGTCCATTGGAGAAGCATTGGGTGATTTTTACAGATATTATATTAAAATGGGATACATTTTATTTCGGATTCTTTCTTTGCTAAATAAGCGACAGTTGATTTAGATGTGTGGCTAGAGACTTTGTCCATGTGAAGCTTAAAATTGTCAGTGTCCTGTCCATATAAGGCTGGAATCTCTTCTTCAAAACTTAGTTCGAAAATATTCTGCTGATAGTAGAAAAATAATTTGGCTTTTCTTGGGACTTTTTTTAATTTCCCATTGTAACAAAATCCTGCAGCTATCATGAATCTCCTTGGAAACTTTTCTGTATACTGGCAAAGCCATTTCGTATGGTCATTTCTGTCAGCTGATCAATAGAAAATTGATATTTTTTTATTAAGTCACTTAAATTTGCCCATGCCTCATCGAGTATTAGTACACATTTCCATTTTTCAGCAGTTAAGTGTATAATTTTCAACAATTAATTTTTTTTTTTTTTTTTTTTTTTTTTTTAAATATGCTTTGGCAAAAGCAGGTGAACATTGCATTTAAACATCTCTTTTAACTTCAAATTTTTATAAATGATTTTACTTAAGTGCCAAAAGACATTCCTAGTTTCATTATAATGGACGTTTGAGTCGACAGATTTTCTTTTGGAATTGGAGACTTTACTTCCTTGATATTTATCTGCATTTGAACAGTCTTAGGATAAAAAACTTAGAGTGAAGTTTTGCCATCATGTTTTCATTTTTACTTTAGCATAGATGATTTTTTTTTTTTTCAAATTTAATATATTATAAATACTTTCTTTAGAAATGCAATAACTATGATTTTTACACCAATTTATAATTTATTGGTACAAATTACAAATATCTTTCCTTGGAAAGTGCAGTTACATAACCTTCAAGCCATCTGTCAATTTTGAAGCCACTTTCAAATAAATCTTTTATTTTTATATTCCAATCAAAAGATCAAAGTAGGAAATGAAAAGTTGCCAAGTTTTTATTTGAAACTGCAAAAGACAAAAATAAATTATAAAATTCTTTCTGTTGTAAGTTTGAACAATTTTTTTAATGTTCCTTTTTTTCTGTAAGGTAAGATTGAATGTTTTAGTATGAAACATTAAAAAACATTCTTTATAAATAGAATTTGATGTATTTTTTTTTTTTTTACTCTCTTTCAGCTCAGTAAAATATATCTGGATATGTTAAATGTTTATATAGTGATGAGTAAAAACATCTCTGATGCCATCATGCACAATGACTTGAATGTTACCAAGCAACCTTTAATAAAAGCAATGAGAACAGTGAAAAAAGAAATACTAAAATTAATTTCTCTTTGGGTTAGTCGTGCAACATATACAAATGAGGTAATGCTTATATTTGTTTTTCATGTATAAATATTGTCTTTACCTTTATTTCTCCTCTTTTTACTTTAAAGACATTCTATGATAGGCATTCATAAATCTCTTTAATATTTTTACTTCAAACAAATGTTAAAAGATGTAAGATCATAAATAACACAATTAAAAAAAAATAATTAGTATTATTTAAAAATTATATGTAATTGGTCGAGATTTCGTATCAGTTTTAGTAGTATTTATAATATGTAAATTACTTTATGAGATTACTATTTTACCTCTTTTGTCATTTTTCTCTCATATATGTGTTTGAATTATGTTATGTTTTTAAAATAGGTTTTGGAAAATTTTATTCCTCATTTGCTGACACGTGTATTAAGTGACTACCAATCCTGTCCAGAGCCATCTGCTCGGGAGCCAGAAGTTCTATCAACCATGACAACTATTCTAAATAGGCTAGGAGTAAGTTTTAGTTAAGTTGTTTAATAATTTTATGTACTTGTATATGTATGTATTCATGTAAAAAAAAAAAAAAAAAAAAAAAAGATATTTATTGAATTTATATCTGATGCAGCTCAATTTTTATTATTTTTTTAGGATAAAATAACTTCAGAAGTACCGAAAATATTTGATCATGTATTTCAGTGTACTCTCAGTATGATCAACAAGGTAACTTAATATGTCACATATTAATATTTTATTTTCATTGAATTATTAATTTTTAAATTTTTAATTACTACATATACTATTCTTTTGATAACACTTTAGGACTTTGAAGAGTTCCCAGAGCACAGAACAAACTTTTTCCTGCTGTTACAAGCTGTAGTCAACCACTGTTTTCCAGGTATTTTAATTTTTGAGTTTATTAAATATTTTATTCCACTCTATTATTCATGTTCTTATTATTGAGAATTAACTGTAAAGTAGAGCCTCGATTATTTGAACTCTGATTAACCGAGGTAGTCTCGAAAAGGCCATGTCTCTTTTGAGGCGTGCCTTTTGACAAATAGCGTAGATAACTTTGACAGATGTTACTATATATCACTGTATTTTATAATTTATGTATGTACTGTAATTTCCACCAAGTATTATATGCTGGAAATTACGCTGGTCAGGTAAGTCAGTTTTGCACCCGAAATTTTATTTGACAGATAAGGTCATATTTGCTTGAGCTGCTGCTTCGAATGAGTGTAAATTTTTTTGTTAAATAAAATTTCTGGTGGAGAGATGACGTATCTTGCCTGCTGATTATACGCTGGAAATTACGATATGTATTGTGTTGCATTTTTAACTGACTACATTTAAATGTGTAATATATGTATTATTTTACTTCATTGAGTAGGTTTTTGTCCATTTTTAACTTTGCTCTGTTTTACATCAGAGTCCATGTTATTTGAGTTTTCGATTATCAGAGGTACCCTTAGTGCACATTACCTCAGATAAACGAGGCTCTACTGTAGTAGGACCTCGAATATGTAAAGTAATTGGGAGTGTGACCATCCTTCAGGAAATCAATATTTTCGTATAATTGATAATGCTTTAATTTAAAAATTAAGGACAAATGTGTGTGCTATGTCAAAGTTTAATAACAAATGATTAACAAAAAAATAAATAAAAAGCTGTAGCAAAATAGAAACAATAATTAAATACCTGAATTTTAATTTTGAAATTAAGTATTTTTTACATATTTTATAAGAATTTGAAACAAAGTTTTGTTTGTCATAGCCTTTCTGCCTCTCCAGCCATGAGTAACCTTTAGCAAAATATTCAAAAGCTTCAGAATTGCTAATTTTTTTTTTTTTTTTTTTTTCATCCATATCACATGATTGCCCAAAATATTTATCTGTACTTTGGGTTCGAAAAAGATTGCTTGCGCACAAGTAAATTATAGTTAGAACTTTAAAAAGATATTTTACACTTAAAGAATGTCTGTGAACTTTGCCCACAAAGAATGTAATAGTACAAAAAAATAAATAAATATAAAAATAAAAAAGCTCTAAAAATGAATATTGGTTAACTGAGTATATTCTACTGTAATGTGTGCAAAAAGTTAAGTTAGGGCTAAACTCTATTGTCTGCATAAGAGACTAAAGCCTCAGCATTTTAAAGGGGATTTTAAACATAGCTCTTCATTGGATAATTGAAGGTAAGAGCATTAACTGTGAAGTTATCAATTAGGCAATGTGAAAATGAGAAACAATTGATGATAAAGAAATATCTAAGTTGCTTTCTTAGTTTAATTTTATATATTTAAAACATGTTCAGAATTGCATCATAATTGATATATCTCCGATAGGGAATTTTCTAGTGCTGATTCTAAAATAACTTGATAGAGTACCGCACCTGTCAAGTTAGTTTAGAATCAGTGCAAGAAGCAACCCTTTTTAACATATTTTAGTGTTTAGTGACCCTTTCCGACATATTAAGTATCCATACACTCTTACAATATTTTATGACAAAGTTTTTAAAGTATTCCTTCAAAAAAAAAAAAAAAATGCATATAGCCAATCTATATCTATCTATATAATATATAGTAGAGGATCTTTATAATGCAAAGCTAAAAACACAAAGTTTTGCATTATATAGAATTTTGCTTTATATAATCACGTTTCACACATTATTAAACTTACTTTGTAAATATGGCCAAATATGTCGAAACATATCAAAACAAAGTAAGGTATTTTTAAGTTATATTCCTTGGAAAATGAAGTTAAATGAATCATAAGCTTCATTGTTAAATTTGCTTCATAAACATAGTCCATATATGCTGGACTAAATCATTCATTATATGACATGTTAAAAAAAAAAAAAAAATGTAATGATAGCAATTTTTTTATTAAAAAGCTCTGAATTAAGGAAATAAAGTAAAACAAATGTATTACACTAAATTTCCTACAGTGTAACCGTTTTTTACAAAGTGTTTCTTAACTTCAAAATTTATTGTTTATGTCTGAGAAGTTGTGCATTATAAAGATCTACTGTATATAGAAATTTAAAAAAAATAGTGTTTTGCATGGGTGAAGCTTTTTCAGGAGCTACCCCTGAATTCAGGGTTTTTGAAAATTTTGTTATCTCTGAATTATATTAAATTACATTATTTTGATAGAAATTTCTCATTTTGGATGTTTAATTTGCCTAATAACATAATAAAAACTCTTAAAATATTGTTTATTGTAGGTAGTTAAGTGATCTATTATTAATAAGTCTCTTCTATCTGCAAGCAATTGTTAGGATTTTTGCATGTTAAGTAGCTTTACCCCTGTTTTTGTCATGTTTTTTTTTTAAAAAAAAAGGGGGGGGGAGATCAGATGTGAAAAGGAAAAAACAAATTGAGTCCCCCCCCTACTGATCCTTTTATGTCCACATTTATTTTCTTATAAATATCCGATATCCATAATTTCTTTCTTTCTTTTTTTTTTTTTTTTTTTTTTTTTTTTTTTTGTAAATTATTATCAAAGTTTAGGCAGTGAATAAATTTTTCATAAAATAATTTGTTGTAAGGGTAATTCACTAATTTCTTAAAAGATAACAGCTTTGACTTAAATAAAGGATAATATTTCTCATTTTTAAAGCTACAAAAACTTTCTTTGGGCATCGAAGAAGTAGACTGAAAAATATGCTTTCCAGATGTTGTACCAGTAGTGACTTATTTATTTTTTAAAGATATTGTTGATTATGTTCATTTTAATCAAACAAGCCCCCCACCCCCTCTTTGGAAATTGACAATGTTTTCTCTGATTTTTTTTTTTTTTTTTTTTTTTTGGGGGGGGGGGGGGGCAACTTGCTAGGAATAAAAGCTATACAGAGTTTTATAAATTTAAATTATAATTTTTATTAATTGATTTTTTAAACATATTCTTTCAGCATTGCTTGAAATCCCCCCTGAGCAGTTTAAACTAGTCCTGGATTCAATTATTTGGGCATTCAAACACACAATGAGAAATGTAGCAGATATAGGTAAGTTATTCATATTTTTTATTATTTTATTTGTTGAAAAAAAAAAAAAAAAAAAAAAAAAAAACTTTTCAAATATGGAGTTATTTTTATTGATTTTTTTTTAAACTTAAAAATTTTATATCTGTATATATAATTATTAAAATAGTATGAGAAATTGATACCTTAAAATTGAAAATCTGTAAAGAAGTGTTTGTGTGTGTGGGGGGGGGGGGGGGAGTTTTCAATTGTTTTAATTTTCAAAGGTTGTCAGAAATAATTAGATATTATGGAGTTATGGGTGTACCAAATATTAGTTTGGCTAAATCTGAAACTATTTGTCTAACCAAATCTATAAAAACTTATTATTTTTTTTAATTTAAATTCTTTTGAAAAATTCTCATATTTATATAATGATAATTTTATAAAAATATGAATTATAATTGATATTTTTGACTATCATTAAATTAATATTAAAAGAAAATATTAAGTGTTTAATATATTTTTTTTATTCAGATTATTTAAAAACTAATTATATTTAAATGAAAGCAACTATTTTACCTAGCCTGTAAAGTAATTTTAAAGAAAATTATTACATTAATCATAACAATTAATGATATCTAACTAAAGTCTTTTATTTATTTTTTATTTTTATTAAAAACAATGAATTATGATGAATAATTGAAAACTCTTCTATTGTGTACAATTCATCAGAAAAAGCAAAATAAAAATTGCGTCCAATTTTTAATAGTCATTAAATTGATATATACACTGCATAAAAAAAAGTTGACGAACACTTGTAATACTTTAAAGCCGTTTATTTCTTTAATTAGAGATATGAGGTACATTTCTCTAATATAATTATATTCTTGAGACATCATATATTATTATTTTTTGGATATAGATTCAATCCTTTTCAATTATGTAGTGGAAAAATTCAGGAAACAAAAATGGTGCATATTTGCATTGTAATTTTTCTTTAAAAAAGTAGACGGACACATCTTGTATCTCTAAAATAAAACGTTTTTAGTAAGGGGTTTATGTCCCATTTGCTTTAATAAGTTCGTATACTCTGTTAGGCATCGAATCAATGAGATTCTGAATCTTTTTTTGACAGAAAATTTCCCAAATGTTTGTACGAGCTTCTTTGAGCTGGTGAATTGATTCATACTAGCGTCCACCCTCATAAATTTTATGAACAAGTATAGCCCAAATGTTTTCTGCAGGATTCATATCCGGACTCTTGGTTGGCCATGGTAAAACATTGAAGTTGTTCTCATGAAAGCATTTTTTAACGTTGTTAGTGGTGTGTATTGGCGCTCTATCTTGTTGGAAAATCCAGTTTTCTCCCCCAAGATTACATGCAAATGGCAAAAGCTCACTGCTTAGTGTTTCAATATAATCTTCGTGAGTCTGCTTTTTACTTAGGAACACTAAATTTGTCCTTCCTCCATAGCCAACAGCTAGCCACACCATCACGCCACCACCACCAACTTGCCGAGTAGAGTACATTTCATCTTCTTTCTCCAAACTGTGCCAATAATATTGATATTCATCTGGGCTGTCTAAATTAAATTTTTCTCATCTGAAAAAACTACAGATATGCATTGTGTAGTCCAAGACATATGGATTTGAGCCCACTGTAGGCGTTCTGTTTCGTGGTGATCTTTCCAGCATGGATGATATTTTCTCTTATATTGAAAGAGCTCTGAGTGCTTAATGTAGTTATAAATTGTTTTCATTGGTTGTTTATTGGTCATCTATGTGATATGTGAACGAATTGTAAAAAGATTGAGGGCTTTTAGTCTAAATTACTCAAGTATCATTTGATACTCTGGAATTTTTTTAGTTGAGGCTGTAATTTTCGGGGATTTTGCCTTTGAGTCTCAATCACATCTGTATCAGTTTAAATTGGCTCCTTGTAAACATTTGCATTTCTTAATTTTAAGTTAATTGGGCCTTACTTTTAAGAAATATAACTTTATTCCTATCTTTTTTGTCAGACAATTGTTTAGTGAAAACTTTTTAACATGAACGTTATTCTTTATACGTATGTCTTTATTTTATATAGTCGAGGAGTGTGCATAATCCACATGATATTGCCCTCTAGGAAATTGAAAGGATCAAACAAAGATCGCATTGCCATCTTAAGAAATTTTAAAGGATTATTAACTATTTCACGAACCACTGTAGTGTGTGGATTGGCTAAGTTTCCCCCAGGTTATCTTGGGATGGCTAGTGAAGTGGTTTAAGAAGTCTAACAGTTAAAAATTTTCTTTGCTGTAAACTCATATATTTTCCTATAATTTTCTACATTTAATTAAACCACTTTTCTGAATAGTAAGTTTTTATAATTTTTCATGGTTAAAAATAATAAATGAGATTAGTGGGTATTGAAAAAGTAAGAAAAAATTAGAACATTGACACTTGAATATAAGAGTTATCAGCTAGCTGAATATTCAATATTTGGGCAAATACTATTTGGCTTGCTGGATATTTGATATTTGGTAGAATAGTTAGTAACTGGTTGCCGAATATTCAATATTCAGTCAAACTACTATTCAGTAAATCTCTATTTGGATTGTGTTGATAAGCTGTTGTTTATGTATGTAATGTATGAATTTATTTACTGATGAATACTTTTTTTTTTTTTTTTTTTTTAGGTTTACAAATTCTATACCAGTTACTACAGAATATCGGCAAAGATGAAGAAACTGCTCAAAGTTTTTATCAGACATATTATACTGATATTTTACAGCATTTATTTTCAGTTGTTACTGATGCGTCACATACTGCAGGTACAGCACAATGTTTAATAGCATGTTTTTAATTATTCTATAAAATAAATCATAGGTTCAAAAAGTGAACTGTTATTTTATGGCAAAGTAACTGAGCATGACTAAATCAGCAGTTATTTTTTTACTCAGCATTCTTGCATATACAGATATCCCTTTATTAGTGTGATTAATTGGTTCTGCAATATTCTTGCTCAAGTTTTTAAATATAATTTTATTAACTAGTTAGGTGATTAAATATTTAGATTTAAATGACAATAAATAATAAAAATACAGTGCACGCTGCTTAATAAAATCACATTCGTTCTGAGCCAGAGTGATTTTAATAAGCGGCTGATTTTTATAACCGGCGAGCTTTTTGGAACATAGAAGAATATACTCATTAACGAAATTAGAATGAAATTTCAAAATGAAAGGATTTATAGGATTGTAAATGAACTAAATTAATATATTTTAAAAACAATTATTCATCCAAAATTAATAAATCAAACATAGATATTTTTATAAAATAAATAAATAAATATTATAAATAAAATTAGTTTATATGTATACTTTATTTATATTGGGATTTTTAAAAACAATTAATTATTCATTTAAAATTAATAAATCAAGCACATATTTCTTTTATAAAATTGATAAAAAAAATATTATAAATAAAATTAGTTTATATGTATATTTTACTTATATGTTGGACTTTTTAAAAACAAATAATTATTCATTCAAAATTAATGAATCAAGCACATATTTTTTTATAAAATTAAAAAAGAAGTATTACAAATAAAATTAGATTATATGTATACTTTACTTATATGTTGGACTTCTTAAAAAACTGATCAATAGTGCTTTGTTTAGTCGGAACAATTAGATATTCAATATTATTTGCAAAAGCATAATATTGGTCGTACATTTTTAGATCTGTGCCCCTATTTTCCAACACCCTTCTTAGTGTAATAAGAGCCTTGCGCGCATCGGCTACAGTAGGTGGAGGATCCGGTTCCTTGTCTAGATCAGAATCACTCGATGGTTCGCTTGAAACAAATGAGATCTGCTCCACAATTTCAGCGTCAGACAATTCAGCTGACGTCACTACGTTTTCGTCAATCGCAACATATTGAATAAAATCTTCGTTAAATTCTTCCTCACCTTCAGAGATGACACGGTTTTCTTCAGGTTTTGATGAAGGTTCGTCTGATTTAAATCCACATGTGAGGAAACATTTTTTGATTGTATTTGTTGAAGATGATGCAGAAGAAACATTTAAATAGATTTTTCTCACAGCTTTTCTAGCCAATTCCCTTCTGTAATGGCATTCTGTAGTGTCGAATAATTCCCTTATCAAGTGGCTGAATCATACTGGTGGTGTTAGGGAGGAGAAACACTAGTTTTATGTGTTTCAATGTCAAATCTGTGGGATGTGCAGCGCAGTTATCCAAAAACAGAACGATATTTTCAGTCAACATTTTTGTCCCATTGCACCAAAAATCTGTGAAGATTGCTGATGTCAGCCATGATTTTTTATTATTACATTAATACACAGGTAAATTTTTAACATCTTTAAAACACCGAGGTTTCTTACTACTTCTAATAACTGAAGGTGTTTTCTTGACAGTTCCCGTCATAGTGCACGTCAAAAGAGCAGTTACACATTGTTTAATTTCCTTGCACCCTTCACTGGATTCAGTTTTGAACATATGACTGTGTCCGGTAAAGCCCGATAAAATAGTGCGGTTTCATTAATGTTAAAAACATGAGATGTATCATAGTCTCTCAACAAATACAGCAAAACGTTTGTTTTCCAATGATCAGCAGCGTCAAAATCCGCCTCTTGTTTTTCTCCATATAGCTTACAATAAACACTCCTTCCATCTTGTCAACCAGCCATCTGTAGGAGTGAAGTTTTCAACATTCATCATTTGCGCAAATTTCATAGCTTTTTCGCACAAAATTGCATGAGAGATGGAAATATTTTTCAATCTGGCATTTTTGAACTAGTCTAAAAGTGCTGTTTCAACATCTGCTTTCCCTACTCGTTTCCTCGTACAGTTAATGTTTTTGTTTGATACAATTTGAGCATTACATCATGTCTATTTTTCAGCAAAATACATAAAGCAGATTGAGAAATTCCAAGCTTTAAAGCTGCTTCCCTTTGGCTACGTTTTGGGAAGACTATCATACTTTTCTAAAATTTCACACTTTTCTTGTAAACTTAAATCTTTTCGCTTAAACATCTTGCTCCTTCGATGTTTCAAAATAAGAACTACAAACACAAACGCTCTTTCAATATTAAAAAAGAGAAAAACGATAACTCACATGACCACTGACTAATCAAAGCAAATTTGTAACTTACTAGTGTGCTTTAAAAATAAACAGTTATTGAATTTTTTGCTAGGGCAGGTGATAAGGGTGCTTATTTGGTTTCGACTCTACAGATGTCTTCTTTTAAAAGAGTTAATATGGTAACTTGCTATGTTTTATTTTCCTTTTCAAAAATTAAAAAGAAATGCTGACAAAATCAAAATTTGTTGTCTAATTTGCGCATATGTCTATTTTTGCAGCCGGAGATCTTTTCCTTTTTGATTTTATTAACTGGCAGTTTTGAAAGTAGTTTGCATTGGTTTGATTCTGTTCCTGGCAATTTGATCAGATTAAGCAGCTGATTTTATAAAGCGGTTGGAACTGTATTTGAAAGTTATTCACATATTTCCCAAACTTTACATCTGTACAAACTGAAGACTAACACTGTACTAAAGTGCAGAGTATTTAATTGCATGGTCATATCTCAGCATATGACCATTTGCTAGTGATATTGCTTTGCTTGTGCTTTGCTATTTGCTAGTGCTTGATGTTCTTCTTGATTATTGAATTGGTCAACATACACATGTGAAGTAGATAAAACAACGAAGAAACACTACAGAGTTTGTTTTAAATTTGTTTTTATTGTTGCTATGAATTTTTAGGTAAACAATATTAGCTGCTTTATTAATTTCATCAGTAATTTTCCTATTCCATAAAAAAAAAAAAAAAAAAAAAAATTGATTAACGTTATTGTGTAAACATGCTTGACCTTTCTTCAAAGCAATCTTATAAATTTATTTGAAACTATTAAATCATTTAATGAAAAAATTATCAAAATTGAAGAAACTGCTTCTAATGCTATCCATGTTAATTACATAGTACCCCGTAGTACATAGTACACCCCCTCTCCCCTCTACCCCTGTATCTTATGGACTATATCTTTCATAAAATTTGATCTCCTAAGCCCACACACATTCATTTTACTATTTATGAATGAGAAAAGGGGAAGGGGATAGCTTAATAGAAAAATTCCCTGCATTGTTCTAAACAATCTGGAATATGCATTAACCTGTTAGTAGTCACTAGTTGGTCGATTCGCCTCCCATCCCTTCAGTGTCACGACTTTTTTATTCAATAGCCACCGAGAATTTTTAGAAGTGGCATTTGATGTACATAAAAGGCGAATCGATTTGAATAGTCGTTGATAATGTATGTCAAATGCCACGTCTAAAAATTTTTGGCGACGAATCGACCAACTAGTGACTACTAATGGGTTAAAACAAAGGGTTATTGTTCTTCTATGTATGGAAAGGTAAACATCCAGTTTAATTAGAGTAACAGGTGAGTTCATTAGTTGATAGTTGCTTCAATTTGACATTCAGAAATTATGAGCATAAAAAAAATCTGTCAATACTTTATTTGGCACTTCATTTTCATGCAACATTTTACTAAATGCAACACAGCAGTGTATGAGAAGATTCAAGATCAGTGGGTAATCAACTTTTTTTACCTTCTTTCAGAAAAGTTGATCATGTTGCATTTAGTAAATCTCTTATGTGATACAGCCATTGTGGGATATCTACAACTCCAGATGACTTATTTTTCATTGTTGCTGTCGCTGAATGTAACGTTATAAGCAGACATTCGTATTTTGATTGGCTACTGCTAGATGGCAGTGAATGAGAAGACCATTGGGACAACTTTTCATAATTTGCCAATTTAAAAGATTTATATCTTAAGGAGAGAAAAAAAAAAAAAAAAAAAAATTCAAAAATATGTAAAGCAAATTGTATAATTTCTATTGTATAATTCTGAACTGTACAATTTATGGCATTTGCTTACAAAAAAAGTTTCTACTTCTTATAGATATTAACTTCAAATTTATCTTAACATTTTTACTAATAATTGATTAAAAACATAAAAAGTTATTTTTCTCTTTTTAATTTTTTACTGTAATAATTTTTAGTCTTATTTGTGACATATTTTTTAATAAAATTTTCTTTTCTTAAGGTTTATCTATGCAAGCAAATATCCTAGCATATATGTTCAGTATAGTTGAAAGTGGGAAAATAAAATTACCTTTAAATCCTGCTGTACAAGGTGATACTGTACCCAATCTTGTATATATTCAACAGTTTGTTGCAGATTTATTGAAGAGAGCATTTGGACATTTGTCAGAGTATGTCTTTATTTATACTTAATAGAATCTTAAACTAGTTTTATTGTTGAGTTATTTATGAAAATTGCATTTAGGCTAGAATATATATAAAATTCTATGTAAATACTTGCACTGTGCGTTCACTAATATAATTAATATGTGTTCAGTTGCAATATATATATATATACTAGCAGGGTTCCCTTCCCACGGGTCAGGAAGAAAAGGGAAGACTTGAAAAAGTCAGAGAATTTGAAATTACTAAAGAAAGTCAGGGAAAATTGTAAATATTGCTTAAAAGCCTGGAAAAATTATGATACACACCTGGAAAATGCTTTTTGGGAGTTCAGTTTATATCGTAAGTCATGTTACTATGTTGTCTTTTATGTCACGAGCTATGCTTTGTTTTGTTACAGTGAGCTATTTTTTATTTTGCAAACGAAATTTCGTGACTGGAATTTTCTAAAAATAGACCTGGAAAAGTCAGGGAATTTTATTTTGGAAAAGGAGTGGGAACCCTGTACCAGGTGATTCAAAACAGATGTTATGATTAGTGCTGGGCGATGTTGACATTTCTTAAATCGATATATTGTTCGTCTAAAATACCGATATAAGGATATATCGATTTAATGCAGCATTACCAATTGTAGGGTATAATCTCTACACTTAAGAACTTTTAACAGTTTTCTTTAGAATGTAGAGATGGTTTATAGTTAGTTTGTTGGGTTTAATGTCTCAGTAGTACAGCGTTACAATATAAAAAGTTTGGTGTTAGTTTGAATCAAAACTTGGTACTGAAGTAGCTGCAACCACCTCATGGTTTAACTTTTTACCATCATTTGTTAATTTTAGATTAACCAAATATTAGTATTGTGAAAAAGAAAAAAATCAAAATCAAAATTTGCCGAGACGGGGATTGAACTGAAGATCTTCTTGTCTCAAGTCAAACACTCTGACACTGTGCCACGCTTTTTTTGCCCACTTATTATATTTCGTTGATTTTCATAAAAGGGATTGAATTTTCTAGGGTCTTATCTTAACCCATAAGTGAATTGTTGCTCAAAATTTGCCAGTTAGCCTATGTTTTCGATCTTTCTTTTAATTTAATCTTGGCTGGGTTTCAATAGGAATTTTACTGATTTATACTTCTCTTGTGAGTGGATGTATGGTAGCTCCAGTTTTGGTGCAACTTAAATTCAATCGCAGGAAGTAGAAAACTTAAAAATGAGGTTGAGCCATATAATGGTATTGCTTATAACATTATTCCATATATAATTGGATATAAAATTATTCGAGCGCTAGCAATACTTTCTATATAAAAAAATGTGCTCTGTAAAATAAATTCTTGTCAAATCATGTTCTTAGTCCGTCTAAGAAACAGCCTTCTGATAAAGATATAATGCTTTAATACTAATTATTATAAAATTATTCATTATTTTCCACAGTTCAAAATTTATACATCAGTATAATTAATATAGCGCAGTTTTGTTTTATCACAAATTATATTATATGAACTTGTGACGTGACATTTCATGAGTAACATTCAGAACATTTAAAACACCCCAATTTATAACTCAAATAATTAAAAAAACCTTACATTCTTCTTGAGTAAAGCCTTAGTACTTGCGGGAAGGGGCCCCTCCCATCGTCAGAGGCAGCACCTTGGCAGCTTGCTTAGTTGTGTTGGCACTGTTGACTTGATCTCTTGCAGTCTTGATGGTCCTACACCAGTTACGGTTGATTTCCTGTGCTGGGTCGTTTCCATTACTGATAAGTGGATTAAACAAAATTTCGACAGTTTCGCGATTCGCGGCGTATATTGCGTTGTTATAATCGGCTAGTTTGAGAGTTTCGTTAAAATTTATGTTAATGGGTTCGGTAGCGTTTACCTTGGTGAGTGCGGTGGTTATTTTTCCAAATTTGATATCTGCAGAATGTTCTTTAATACGGTTTTTTATTTTACGTTTGGTCATGCCTATGTAGTAACCAGCATCATTGTTTGTTTTGGAATAAGGAATACTATAAATTCCGGAGGTTTCTAAGGGATCTATTTTGTCTTTTTAGTTTCTAATTGTTTGGTAAATATTTTTATTTGGTTTAATTGGGATTTTTATATTAATTTTGTTGGCTGCATTTTAGATTTTTTTGGAAATTCCACGGTCGTACATAATAGCTGGAGTGAATTTTTGTTTTGGATTTTGGAAGTTGTCTATAGTATTAATTTTTTTTATTCTTTTCCGGTATAGTTTGTCAATTAAGTCTTTTTTTGTAACCTGCTTTAGTAGTAATTTTTCTGATAATATTGAGCTCTTTGTTTAGTAAATTTTTATTAGAGCAAACGGTGATAGCGCGATTGATATAGGATTGGATAGTATTTATTTTATATTGATAGGGGGTTTTACTGTTGCAATGAATTATTTCAGTACTACTATTTGGTTTACGGTAAACAGTTGTTTCTAGGGGATGATTATTGGTTTTAATTATACTAACATCGAGGTAATTAAGAATATTGTTATTTTCAATTTCATGGGTGAATTGGATATTTTTATCGAGTTTATTTAATCTTTCAAGAATTGTCGGGATATTATTTTGAGGGTTGACAATTGCGAATACGTCATCGACGTATCTGAACCAGCAGAATATTTCTTTGTTAAACTTTTCTAATATAGAGTCTTCTAAAATTCGCAATTTTAATTCCGCTACAGTACCCGATATGGGGGATCCCATAGGGATGCCTTTTTGTTGTCTATAAAATGTCGTTGAAACGGTAATAATTTTCTCTTAAAACTAAATTACTAGCAGCGATTAAAGTATTAACTATTTCCGGGTCTTTATTTTGATTTTTAGATTAATTGTTTCAGAAATTTCATCTAAGTCATATGCAATATACGCAGTCAACAACGCAATATACGCCGCGAATCGTGAAACGGTCGAAATTTCGTTTAATCCACTTAACCTGTAATGGCATCGACCCAGCACAGGAAATCAACCGTAACTGGTGTAGGACCATCAAGACTGCAATAGATCAAGTCAACAGTGTCAACACAACTAAGCAAGCCGCCAACGTGCTGCCTCTGACGATGGGAGGGGCCCCTTCCCGCAAGTACTAAGGCTTTACTCAAGAAGAATGTAAGGTTTTTTAATTATTTGAGTTATAATTTTGCTTCTTGTTTTACGAATTCTTTAATTTAATGTCTTACCCCAATTTATTATTATTATTTTACCTAATTGATAAATTCAGAATTTTACTATTTCATAGTACTTTGTAATGCACTAAAATATTTATATGCCCCACTTACATGCGAATAAATTGCAAAATTGCTAGTATCAGCAGAAAATTGCTAATTAAGAGAAGCGCTTCACACATGTTATTAAATTTCTATAGTGCCTTGAATCTCCTAATAAATATAATTCTTAATTAAAATTTTCTAAAATATAATTCTTTTTAAAAAGTTTACGAGATTTACTTTTTTTTATTGAAATTTTAAAATTTTTACTTATTTTAGATTAAATTACATGAAATATTACAAAAGACAAAAAGACTTAAATAGCTAACTCAGTATAGGGAAATAAATTTGATAGAAAGAACAATTTGATGCATTTGAAGAGGGAAAAAAAAATCAATTTTCACAGCATTTAAAATTATTTTTAAATACTCATACTGTTCGAAATACCCATACCTTCGAGTACCCATACCCTTTAAACACGCATACCCTCCAAATAAATAAAAATTAGATAGTAAAATAATCATATCTAAAATAACGCCGTTGTTTGAATTAATTTATTTTTTACAGCATGACAATGTCGTATTCTGTACTAATATTAATGAATTTAATGAAGAAATATTATTAATTACATAAAATATTAATAAAGAATAGTTAATTCACTTATCTAATAGACATAAACTGGGATTTCTTATTTATAAATTATAGGAATTGGCAAAAAATATAACAAAAAATAGCAGAAGAAAATACTAATATTGATAAAATAAATCTCTTGTAATCAAACGAATTTTGAATGAATGAATAATCCCATTTCAACTACCCAAACTTAACCGGAATGCTTGTATCAGAAATCAGAATTGGTTTTCCTTTTGCTTCTGCACATGCGTTAAAACCGCAATCATGGCTCGTCGAAAGAATGCATCTTTTAAACCGATATTCTCTTTTTCCCAGTGCGCCTGCGTAGCACTAAATCGAAACGGCATTTCGAATAAATATTATTCACTTGATTTTTTGCGGTTTCATTCAGTCAAGATTTTTGATTTAATTGTCTATGAGTGCGCATGCTTGACTAAATCGTTATCCCACTAAATGAATATGAATAGCTATCTGGCATTATTCCAGCATAAAATCGGTTTAGTCTGGAATCAGATTTTTCTGTGCTTTGATGTTTCTGCATGGATATTTTACGGAAGATGAAATTTTTAAATTGGATAAACGATATTAGCGTTAAATCGATATTTTATTTTACATCGATATAAAGCCCAGTTCTAGTTACGATGTTTAATCTCTTAAACTAATAGTTATAGAAACATACTTCCAATTGCAAAATTGGTGCAAATCAAGAGTAGATTTCAGATATGTCATTTTTGTACAAAGGGCCATATACATATTAAATTATCAGGGTTGCCACGCTACCTGGAGAACCTGGAATAGTCAGAGAATTTGAAATTACTAAAGAAAGTCAGGAAAAATTGTAAATATTCCTTAAAAGCCTGGAGAAATTATGATACACACCTGGAAAATGCTTTTTGGGAGTTCAATTTGTATCGCAAGTCATGTTACTATGTTGTCTTTTATGTCACGAGCTATGCTTTGTTTTGTTACAGTGAGCTATTTTTTATTTTGCAAACGAAATTTTGTGACTGGAATTTTCTAAAAATAGACCTGGAAAAGTTAGGGAATTTTATTTTGGAAAAAGAGTGGGAACCCTGTACCAGATGATTCAAAACAGATGTTACGATGTTTAATCTCTTAAACTAAATACTATAGTTATAGAAACATACTTCCAATTGCAAAATTGGTGCAAATCAAGAGTAGATTTATATGTCATTTTTGTATAAAGGGCCATATACATATTAAATTATCAGGGTTGCCACGCTACCTGGAGACAGGCATGAGAATTTTCCGCGGATCCGCGATTTTCCGCTTTTTTGTGATTTTCGTTGATTTCGCGGTTTTTTATTTTGTTAAAATCAAACTCCAATAATGATCAGTGTGCAAACGCTCCACGAAAAGCTTTAGATTCTCAATCTTTTCCCATCCAAAATATAAATCTCAATAATCATTTTAAACGTGCTTTATCAGATTCTATATCATATAAAAGAACATAATTATTCAATATTTCTCACTCATGTAATTTTTTTTGGTCTCCCCCCCCCTTCTTCCTTTTCATCTCTAACCATCGCCGATCAAACATTCTGCGGGAAGCCTTTTATTTTTGAATATTTATCCATCCACAACAAAAATGTCAATATTAATTTTAAACTTACTTTATGATATTCTGGAACCCACAAAGAAGTAGAATTGTGTTTAATATTGCTCACTCGTGAACTACTTTTTCACCCCCCCCCCCCCCCCTCTTCTCATTTTACACCACCAGTCAATGTTTATTAAAAGTTGATTGCTAGCTGATGTATGTTTTATTGTGTTGATGTGTTATTCTTTTACAGGGTTCATACTCCTCAGGGAAAACCTGGAAAACAGGGAATACTCAGGGAATTTGGAATTTGTTAAAAAAAGTCAGGGAAAACTGAGAGAAAATTAAAATTTTCATTAAAACTCAGGGAAAATCAGTTATAATCAGTTTTATCATGATCGGCAGTAATATGACATCATAGAGCGGAAATAGCTGTATTTTGTCATGTCTAGAAGAGTGTTTCTTGTAATATGTCGCTAATATTTTCTTGAAACTTGTCTGGGAACTCAGGGAAAACTCAGGGAATTTTTTTCCCATATTTTAGTATGAACCCTGTTTTAGTTTAATTTGTCACTTAAAAAATATTTTGTATAGTTTTTTCCTGTGAGCATTATTTTTCATTTGAAATAAATTTTATGAACACATTTGTATAATTTCCCCGCGCGCGTTATTTTTCATTTGAAATTAATTTTATGAACACGCGTGTTTCCTCTTTTTCTAATTTTCTGCACTCTCACGCCTGTGGAGAACCTGGAATAGTCAGGGAATTTGAAAATTGACCGTGAAAGTCAGGGAAAAGTCATGGAATTTGAATATTTTAGCCAGAATCTGAAAAAGTCAGGGAATTTCATTCAGCAATTGCCCCCCCCCCCCTCAAATAAAAATAATAATAATAATAAAATATTTTTCCTCAAACATAGTCATTTTTCGTGTTTTTTTTTCTTAGTTTATGCTGTTTTTTTAAACAAGACTTCTTAGAAGGACACCACCATTCCCAATCGAAGGCAATCTCTTCTTAGGTCAAAGTAATATATAACTTTTGTATTTTCAAGTAGTACCATAATTATTTTGCCCTCAATACAGCCAATACACAATATATGGCTAGACTGGAATTTTCTTAAAGCACGTCTGGAAAACCTAGAAAAGTCAGGAAATTTCTTCTCCTGTTTGAGTGGCAATCCTGTGAAAAAGACTTGTTTGTGTTCTCAGGTTTTGCCCACCACATTATGAATTGTAATTAGTTAATAATCTGATTGTTACTTTAGTTTAGGTTCCAAATATTCAGGAATTAATTATTATGCAAGATCTGACTGCATACACTTGCAAAAAGCATAGCAGTAATCTAATTTTGCTCTTAAAATTGTACAATATTTTGACTGTAGCATTATAAAATCTTTTGTGGTGAAACAAAGTTTAAAGGGAAAGTTTGATTTATTAGCAATTTACAAAATTTTAAATTAACAAACTTTTCTTTAATAAAATGTAACTATCTTTTATCCTTTTATATAGATAAAATTTAAGTGTTTAGAAATAAATCTGTAAGTCATTGGTATTTTACTTTTTTGTTTATTTCAGCGCGCAGATTAAAATTACAGTGAGTGGGTTTTTCAATCTGGATCAAGATATTCCTGCCTTTAAAGAACATTTGAGAGATTTTCTTGTACAAATTCGTGTAAGTACTTTTTGTTATTTATTTACCAGGTAACAAAAAAAAAAACAAAAAAAAAAAACTTGCTAATTTTGAAGCATGGCTAGAACTTTTTTGGTTACCTTGTATTCATTAATTATTAGCAGGCTTTACCAGTCACTATGTTTAAATAAATTTTCAAAATAAAAAATAAATTGAACCAATACTTTTTATTAATTCAAAAATCCAAATTCAAAAGATTTTCGCTGATGTGCACCTCTGCAGGATTCAAGCGACCTTTCTGTTCAACTATTATCATTTACTAGTTACTAACAATTTAATTCTTTTCTCTTTTTATTTTCTTTATTTTTTCTAGATAGATAGATAGATATAGTTTTTTATTAAACAAAGTAATAATGGTGTAATTTAAGTTGTAAAATTGGTAATTATTATGAATATCTAAATATTTAATTTCTAACTCAATCATTACTGTCATCAAAACTGTCACAACAGTGAATAATAGAAATGTAAAGAGATGGTCTGTAAAGCATGAAAAAATGAAAATTTATGCTTTTAAAAACAATAGGTGCACACACACTTACTTTAAAAAAAAAAAAAAAAAAAAAAAAAAGTACATGCAGAGTAAAAGTAAATTTTTATTGAACGTTAAATTAGTTAATATTTTCTGTCACTTTAAGGATTTGTTAAACACTGAAATTTTGCTTTATTTTTGACAACCCTTTAATGAAAGAGCTACAAATCAATTACATTTGAACCTCGTTAATGTAAATCTCAAACAGGATTAAAAAATTTGTTCATGTTATCAGAAGTTCAAGCTATCAGTAACTCAGAAACTACTTCATTTTGACGGGGATTGTGGAACAGTTCATGTTAAAAGTAATTCACACTAAGCATGTTCACGTTAACGAAGTTCGACTGTATTGTCGACTGTATCAAAAGCAACTAAAAAATTTTTTGAAAGGCAACAGAAACAAATGGCAAAAAAAGTGGGATATATTTATTTACTAGCCGCCTTCGGCGACCAACTGGTTCGCGATCCTGGAAATGTCCGACTTTACGAAACTCCCGCTTGGTGGCGCCTGCGGCGCCTTTTTCCCGTTTCAGGTCCTACAACAGTTCACTAACATATAGTGAAAATAACTTTATTGAAAAATTTCATCGCAGTAAATTATCGCTCGGTAGCGCCTACGGCGTCCTATTCTCGTTTCAATATCTGAGACAGCCTGTTCGCTCACCGTGTTACGAACTTTCAAAATTCTGATTTTAACAAAGTCCAGCTCGGTGGCGCCTGCGGCGCCTTATCCCCGTTTTAGAACTTACAACAGCGCCCCCCCCCCCCTTCCGTTCCTACTAATCATTTTACACTCGAAAATATCCTCAATCGATTTATCCTGTCTTAATACCTAAATATACCAATTTCAAACGCTGTAACTCTTTTTTTTTTTTTTTGCCCCTTTACCCCCTCCCTAATAATTCTATTATTTCAAAAATATTCACAATCAAATTATCGAGCATTAAAAAAAAATACTACGAAATTTCAACGGCATATTTCAATTCAAATTACTGCAAAATATAAAAGAAAACTTAATCTTTTCCCAATAAATATGTAATTTTTTTGCTTATTCATGTATTTTCATGAAAATTGAACAGTAGCTTTATAATATGCTGTGTAATCCGAATATTAATTCAAATGTAATGTAAATGAAAATTTGAAAAATTTTGAAATTTGTAATTTTTAATTCCACTTCAAGAACATGTGACATTAATGATTTCCAGATCTTTTGCTTCCTTTCCAGACAGCGGAGAAAATCGTCTGCTGATAAAATGTTTTTTTTTTTTTTTTTTTTTTTAAGCAATTAGCCGTTGAATCTCGCGGCTCATTTTTCGATCGACATGGTTCGACATTTTAATTAATATCTCCGCAACTAATTAAAATTTTTAAATTCTGTTTTCACTATCCCCTCGGGAAGGCTTCTGAGCACCCGTATGTCAAATTTTATACTTCTGCGTTCAGTAGGGGCTGAACGTATAGATGCTCAGACAGACAGACAGAGAGACAGACAGACATCTTCTTTTATTATTATAGATTTTAAACGTTGTGGATTTCTTCCACTCTTTAATGTGAACCTTGTGTCTTCATTATTTAATTTCATTATTTGTAATCTTCCAGGAATTTGCTGGGGAGGATGATAGTGATTTGTTCCTTGAAGAACGAGAAGCCGCTCTGCGTCAAGCAGAGGAAGAAAAGCGAAGAACCCAAAGATCTGTTCCTGGTATAATCAATCCTCATGATGTGGAGGATATGCAGGACTAACATTTCTAGTTGCACACAGCCTTCAAAAACCAGAGAAAAAGCCCACTGTAAAGGGGGGCTATATATATATATATATGCCATGTTTTCACCTCTATTCATTGTGCATTTGAATTATGAAAATTTATTTATATTGAAGAAAAAACTGAATTTCTTTGTTTATGTGAGAAAAATAAAATGAGAATGTGTGTTATGCATACCTGAGAGAAAGAATGCATACATCATACCCATACTTTGTAGATAATCAACTTGAGTTTTTGCAGCAACTGGTGCTTGAAAAATGAAATGAACGATTGCTATATGTGTGTTTGGCCCTACATAGGGCTTATTTTTCTGGGCTGTCTGTGACTGTATATAAAAACATCATTCATGATTCAAAGAAGAAAAAGTGAAATGTATCTATAGATCATATATGTGAAGAATGCTGTAAAAAGTCATCTGTTTCGAAACTATTTTTGCTTTCAATTCATTGTATTTTCATCCATCTGAAGCAGCATCTCATTGAAAGTTGCTTTGGTGAAGTCACTCTGAAACTGTTGATTTTATTTTTTAAGAAGCAAAAATGTGTTGAGAATGAAATGTTTTGTTTGTTATGCTTGTAAGGGAGTGTGCAAGTGGTTTTTTTTTGAATAAAAAATTAATATTTATCACTTGCTGATGTTTATACTTTTTACAAAATAGTTCTGGAGACTATTCTCCCAGTATTTTAAATAGTGATACTGCCTGTCAGCAAGTATGTTTGAAAATTGCACTAATCTTTATAATTTTAGACATTTCACCAAATTGGATTTGTGTGTCTGGATACAACAGAGAAAAAAGAATCTTATATGGAAAAAAAAATATTACTGTTTTGCTTTTTGACTAAAAACATGACATTACACTTTTTGAACAGCGCATGGTGTATGATTGCTATATTTAGGGTGTTTGCAAGATATTTCTGCCATTTCATGCTTGCTTACATTTTTTTTCTTTTTTTAAATATATATATATGTGAAAAATGCATAAAAATGGTCCAAACTATTGTTTAGTTCTCTTTTATACTGCCATTAAGATTTTTATAATATGTTACTGGAGGTTTTTTATTTATTTTTTATTTTTCAAAGTTATTTTATTACTTGTATACATTTTGTTCTGTATTGGATATATCTTCCCCCCCCCCCCCCCCCCCCCCCCCCCCCCCGGGAAAAAAAAAAAAAAAAAAAAAAAAAAAAAAAAAAAAAACACTTTTTTCTGCTTTCAAAAAGCCAGATATTTTAAATTTACCATTTTCATGTAAATTTCTTTTGTTATTGAAGCTTTCTAATTTTAAAATAACTCTTTTTTTTTTTTTTTTTAACTAGCTTACTCTCAATTTTTAACTTTCAAAATTCTTTCCTTTTCTAAATTAAAAAGGTTCTACAAAGACTCAAGATAGTGTATTCATTAATATATATAGCTTATTGACAATTATTTTTTATTTTATTTTATTTTTATTTTTTTTTTTAAAAAAAAAAAAGGTAAACAGAATCAAAAGTATATATTCCGTTTATGACAAATTGACATTACATGTTCAGTTTTTTTTTTTTTTTCTCTTCCTTTGCTTGTTTTACTTTTAAATACAATACTGCTTTGTCAGTTATATATTGACATTTTATACTTAAGCAAGCAGATTACAATTTTAAGCTTAATGAATGTCTTTTCTTATTTAAATTATTGAAAAAGATAGTTTAACTTATTTATGAACTTTAATATCTTATAGAAATCCATTCTAAAGGAAAGATTTTTATAAGGTATTGAAAAGAAGTTCAAAAAAAAAAAAAAAAAAAAAATGATTTTTTAAATTGTTGTCACTCTATATAATTTTTTTCATTTTTAAGTATTGTTACTTAAGAAAATAAATTTTGAATAACGATTTTAATAAGCATTTTCAAGTCTTATTCACAGGCTTCCCATTAGAGTGTGAGACTGCAAGAATCTTGCATATTTTTTCATTCTTCAGGAATCGGTTAAGAAAACCAACTAAAACTTTTTTCATTCTTTTCTTTTGAGACATATTTGTTTTATGGTAAGAAAAAGATTTGACAAAAAAAAAAAAAAAAAAAAAAAAACACCTGGGACCTACTTTGCTCAAGATATGGGTCTACTTAACCTCCTAAATCCATTCAAAAGACCAATTATTATTATTATTTAAAGTTTATTTTGGGGTCTCACTTAATTTTCAAAAATCATATAATTTTTAAAAGTCTGACTTTGTTTTTGAGAAAGGGTAAGAAATCCTCACCCAGTTTTTTCTTCTAATGAGAAGCCTGATTCAAATGCTTTGGGTCACAATATTTAAAGGTATTATCAAAAGCTGTTTTCGATTTTATTTATTTTCCATTTATAGAGAAAACAGAAAAATCATATGTGTTTAAAATAATAATCATAAAAGCTGCAATAAAAGAAGTTGCTGTACATATAATAATCTGAAATAAGTTGAAACTTTTTAGCGTAATTAAAAATTAACTTAAGAGTTTTTTTTCCCCCTTTGTTTTAAGTTAATAATTTGATCAGTTTCCCCCCCTTAAAACAAGCGAAACCTCCAGTATTGCATTATTTTGTTTTGTCCTGATCTCAGATTTTTTTTTTTTTTTAATTATTATTTGGTTTGTTTTTAAATGCTCATACTGTTACCTTACTTCTATATAGATCAATTATACTACTAATGTCTCTTGTATTTTTATTTTTTATAAAAAAGTCCCTTTCTTCCCCTTTTTTAAATTTTTTTTTAATACTTATTTAGCACTGTATTTCAGAAGTTTACCATTTTGTAGCTCTGTATGAATGCTTTGGTATAATTGATACAATGTTTTTTTTTTTTATATATTATTATTATTTGTTATTTGGTTTTAAATGTTAGAATATGTGCATTTCACAAGTTTCTGTGTAGCTAAATATAGTTGCTGCTAATTTACCCCTGTGGGGTATATATATTTATGGAAACTTACTCCTTTAAAAGGAATGATAAGCTTTTCCCTTTCCCTTCTTTATATATATATTTTAAATCTCTCTCCATCCCCCCCCCCTTTTTTTTTTCCCATTCAAAGTATTATTCTAAAATTTATTGTATTATCTTTATTTTTAAACACCATTTCTTGCTTGCTTTTCCTAGTCATATGCAATTAAATCATAGACCTTATACAGATAGACTACGCCACCATTACCGTTACAGTGAATTTTCCGGTGTGAATATACTGAATGTACTGTATTTTCCAGAATGTAATTTGTAGGTTTGTTAAGTCAGTTTTATACTGTAAATTTTAACAGACAAAGCTATTTTTAAACAAGCTTCTGTTATAAATATAACCTTGTTTGTAAATTAAATTGTCTGATGGGAAACTGGTCTATGTGACTTGTGGATTATAAGCTGGAAAATATAGTAATGATATACATGAATGTGTACCGTTATAGCGAATGTTATCTAAATGAGGATGTATCTGATACTTTTGTCCTTTGTGGTTAGCATGAGAAGTCACATAATGTTAGACTTTAGGGAGATTCCTCTATTATTATTATTATTATTATTATTATTTTTTTTTTTTTTTTTTTTTATGAATTCAAACTAAAATTTTCTTGTGCTAAGTAGTTTCTCAAAAAAGATATATACATTAAATTAATCTGTGGCATTTTAACTTTCGAACTATGTGTAAATCTATATGCTAAACTAAGAATTATGTGCACAATATAGAAATTAAAAAACTCAAAACTACTTTAAAATAACATATTCATTGTTTTTTTCTCTCATTCCAGTTCCACATTATGTGACTATTTTGCTAGGGAAGAGAAGATAGGTTATGTTGTAGACAGATAATGAGTGAAGATGTGTGGTTTATCCATATGAGGTCTAAAGATTAAATATTGTTGGGAGGGAGAATAATGAATAAAAACTTGGTCATAGACCTTTCTTCTCCTTAAACTTTACTACTAAGTATATGCTGCAGCTCGTAAATATCAATTAAATGTACATATTTTGGAGAGTTCAACAATTTAACTGATTGTATATGAACTGCAGTTTCATATATTTAGTTGTTTCTTTCTTTCTTTTTAAAATTTCTTCTCTTTTCATTTTTATTTTCTTTTTTAAATTTGTAAGCAAGCTTGAAGTTAATAAAAATCTTTGAAAAATCATATTGTTGTATTCATTATTATGTCTTCCATTGTTTAACTGTTTTTCTTTCAATAAATCTATGTCATAAAATTAAACTTACGTCAACTAAACATAAGAAAATTGCTCCAATTATCTGCAGTTGTTATTGAAAGATTTTTAATGAAACATAACCATTTAGTTTTGGTGCAATAGTAGTATCCATAAGAAATTCAGCTTTTTAAAGCTACTTATTAACATAGTATTTTTTCTGCAAGTAAAAGTTATTAATAACTTAAAGAAAAATCACAACATACAACTATAATAAATGATCTTACAACTCAGAAACTCCTGACTCTTTATTTTATTTACTCAAGGCTACACTTCCCCTCCCATCCCCTTTAAAGATACAAAATTTTTGCTGCTTTTACTAGTAAAGATACTATTGTATATCAATAAAGAAATTTTATTTTATGCAGAATTGATTCTGACAGAATGAGGAAAGCTCAAACATTTTTCCAGATTCTATTCAGTGTAGCTATAGAAAACTACTTATATGGACATAGCTATCGTAAGACTCATTGATATATGACATGCTATAGATATTGAAACTCTAAATTCCAGAATTTTATTTAGAACATGAAACTTTGCAAAATTGCAACACACTTTTATTATGGATGGATGTTGTCATGAGATGAACCCGTTAACGTCCGAATTTTGCAAAATATATTTTGATGAATGTTTCAATTCTAAATTAATATAGACAACTGACAACAAAATATATTAATTTTAAGCAATTTTCTGATGGTTTTAAATTTAAAGACTATCCTCATTTGAAGACAGTTAGTGTTCTAGCAACAAAACTTCTAGATAGAAAAGCTTTAAGATAAGATTAATTTCTTAATATAATGCTGACAAATACCTCAAAAGTAAAGTATTATAATATATATTATTCAACCTGATTTAATTGATATATCTGGGCAAAAAACAAACATGTGTACGATGAATGTAGAGGTGCCAATTATTACGATTTGTCCGTATTTATTATGGTTTTACGGCAATAATTACGGCATTACGGACAACATAAAAAAAATTACGGATTATACGCTTTTAAAAAAATTGCGGATATCGATCGTTAAAAAAAAAAAAAAAAAAAAAAAAATCCCCAAAAACGATTGACAATAAAACACAAAACAGAAGCCTTCCAATTCTCAATCTTTCTTCATCCACTACATAAATGTCAATATTCATTTTAAACTTGCTTTATTAGATTCTAGAAACTATAAAGAAATAGAATTATACAATATTTCTCGCTGATGTAATTTTTTTAACCCCCATCCCCCCTCTTTTTTTATCTCCAACTAGCCATCGACGATTATAAGCTCATCTAAATTCTTTAGTTTCCCAATTTTTCTCCCATCAGCAACACAAATGTCAATATTCATTTTAAACTTGCTTTATTAAGATTCTAGAACCTATAAGAAGTAGAATTGTTTCATTTCTCATTCATCTAATTATTTATATTTTGACTCCCCTCCCCCCCTTCCCTGATCAAGGGATCAAGGCTTACTTCTAGAACCAAAAAAGTGATTAGAAGTGCTCAATCTTTCTCATATATGTAATTATTTTTAGTCTTTATTACTGAACTTGCTGAATGTATTTGTTTTTCCTTAATAAATTTAAAATACATACTGTATCACCAAACAAAAAATATGCAAGATAATAAAGAAAATAACAGTGTTTTAGTATTTAATGCCATAAAAACAGTTGTCTATAAAAAAAAAAATGACTATTAAAAAATAATAAACAAAATAATTTTCCCCCTCCATAGCAGGTTAAAAAAAAAATCTTTCATTTTGTAAGGAGGTAAAGAAATACATATTCATTTACTTTTGTTTAAAAGTTTTTCTAATTTTTTAATAAAAACTATATTATATATTTGTTTACAAAAACTGTGCAGTTCGTTATTATATGTGAATTTGTGCATAAAAATTATTCCGTGAGGCGGTTCACGTTTCATAAATATATTTTTGATTATTGATAGCTCTTATTGAAAGTTGGCACCTCCATGAATGAAAAATCATAAAATAACTATCCAAATTATGTAATTATAATTAATAGTAGGCACATAAAACTTTGTAGGGTCATTTAGAAGATATAAACTGTCCTAAAAAGCAGAAATCATTCCAAGAAACCACAAAAATATACGTGCTATTTTATTAGCTGTCTCCAATTGAGGACGCTGGGTGTTAATGTGTTAAAAGGGCTTTTTCGTTTATCAAAGATGTGACGTGTGCTGTACTAGCTCTTCTCAAATGACTAGTAATAGTAAATATTGCTGGATCCTTCCTTTTCCATTAATGCAGTCTGTGTTATGGCAATACCCATACCCAGTATAGTCCAAATTAAAGATTTCATAGTAATCGGACTGTTTTCTACTGAGTTACTGGCCACCGTGGAAAGTTAAATCTTTCCTCCAACAGTCTTTTTTTGTGTAAGACCCAACAGAGTCTAAATTGAAAATTTCATAAGGATTGTACTGTGACTTTTGGAAATACTGAGCACCTGGGGGGGGGGGGGCGGTTCTAGATGCTTTTCCCTCTTTCATCTATACTGCCTTCATCATGCCAACATCCAACCAAGTTCAGATTTAAAATTTCATAAGGATCAGACCATAAGTTTCCGAGATACTGTGCCCAGTGAAGGGTGAAATTCTCTTAACTCATCAGGGAGTAAGTGATAGCTCAGAGGGTTAAAATCTATATAAGAAATCATATGAACTAAGTAAGAATCAGAGGACTGTATAAATAACTTGAAACTAGTGGTGATTTTGACATCGCAAACATTTATTTGTGACTTAAAAATGGGAGTGTAGAAACATGCCAGCCTCCCATGCGAGGAGTTACAAAAATTGACCTCCGTTTGGAAGGGGAGATCTTTACTATACTGTGAGCATGTGCAACATATCGCATTGAAATGCCAATTTCAAAATTTTCGCATGAAGACACACACCATAGAACATATGTTAAAAATGCATAATTGAAGTATAGATTAATTACATTGAGAAATAAAGAAAATAATTAACAGAATTTTAACTTATAAACATGAAATGTTCTATATGTGCAAAATAAAGAAAGTAATGAAACTAAAGAAGACTTATACATAATATTAACAAAAGTATATATTATTCCCCTTTTCCAATTTTTTAACTGTTTTTTTTTTTTTTTAACATTAACATAATTATATTCAATAATTCAAATGAAACTGTAAACAACTTATTTACATATTCAAGCTTGTTTGAATATTTATTTTTACTTAGCAATACTTTTTTCATGAAAATGAAAATAAAATTTATCATTGTAAATATTAATCTAGAAAGTTTTTTTTTTTTTTTCTTCTTTTATATAATACAATAGATAATTATTTTAATGTATAGTCAAGGGGAAAAAAAAAAAAAAAAAAAAAACTCAACACTTGTTAATTGATGCAGAAAAATCCAAGACATCATTCAACAGGAAATTAAGTGTATTTTTTAAAATTAATGTCAACTTTTGAATTAGGGGTCATCTACACATTGAAATGAGGGCCAAATTTGGATAGCAACACCCAATTTTGACTTCATAATTTAATTCCTAAGAGTCTGGCAGTGAGGAAAAGTATATAGTTTGTATACTTTATGTTAAAACTACAAAATAGTTTTAACATGGCTTACTTTATAATTCTGATTAGAAATACTCAGAGAAAAACGTTTCCAAAAGCAATCAGTAAATAATTTCTAAAAGAGAGTTTTAAGAAAAATAATCTGAATTAAAATGCTCAAAAAAAAAAAAAAAAAAAAAAAATTAAATCAGAATTAATAATATCCAGAACTATTAAGATAGCTTAAGATTATGTGAAAAATATATTCAAGAGAATATTTTCAGCTTCAAAGTCTAGCCATTTTCTTTTCATTTACCACCCACAGAAAATAAGAGTTCAACTTAGTGCATTCACCCCAGAATCCAAAGGGACGCTCAAGAGTTTTACCACCCCCGCATTCCAAGTTTTCAAAATTCCCAGACAAACAAAATTCCGGAGGTAATCTTCCGCGGAATTTTAAATGAGCGTTACTTTGGCGTCCTTTTCAAAAAAATATAAAATTATTAAAATTAGAAGTTAAATACAAAAAAAAAAATTATAAAGAATTTAATTATAGCCCTAGCAAAAATATTTTCAAAGAAAAGATTAAAGTTATAAACAGAGAATATACATATAAAAAAAATATTTAACGCGCGCTCTTTTCATCTCGCGTATCTATTCGGATGGGAAGAGGGAGCGATTGGGGAAAGAACGGATGCTTTGATGACAGAAACAGACCACACAAGGGCATAAGCTTGAGAAGAAGAAAGAGGCTGGTGAAGCGGAGAAGCATTCTGCCGCGAACCTACTCTTCAAGAGGAAGCAAGAAATAACGGCCGCGAGAGAGATGCGGCGTAATGATCCTCGACCGATGATCTACAATTACTCTGGTAGAATTCTCCATATCTGATATGAAGACAACTCAGCAACTTGACATATATAAATTCCAGTCAAATATGTGTTTACTTAAAATTGCTGCGATTTATATGCTAAAAACTTTAACTAGCATATATTGATAAAATCGATCTCTCGATTACGATCAACAACATGCCAACTTAAGGTGCTATGATTTATAAGAAGATAATTCATATGGTCAGAAATTTGAGTGGCCAGTATTGATAGAAGTGCTTCACAGGCCAGACCATAAATTTGCAAAAAGATAGATTGCATTCAACTATATGACAACACAAAATGCCGCAACGTATGATAAGTTAATTAATATAGTTGAAAATCAGACTAGTCTATCTATATAAAATAGCCTTATAGGCCCAATCGTAATTATGACTATGATGTTTAAAATTGCATATAAACAATCTAATTAATTAATTAAGAAGTATGTTTCCTTAAATCTACTGTTATTACGCATTTCTGTTATGTCATTTATGGCTCCGGAGCTAACTTTCATAAAGTGTGTTAATTGAAGTTAATAAAATATTGATGCATCACATCTGCTATTCTGCTTTAATTTTGAGGTAAGAGTTTATTTTTTTATTTCTCTTGCAGCCATTTTGATACAGCTGAGTTCGGAGAATTTAGGATTCTAATAAAAAAAACTATTATTAAAATAATAACAAACAAAAAAATAAAATGCCATTAATTCTAAGCAATTTATCCTAAAGATACATCTATCTCCGACCTCATCTGTATATATTGAAATAAAATAAGAACAAAATTGATGATAATTAAATTACATTAATCTACTATTCTGTGATTTAAGCGATCACAATATCATAATTATCCAGCACTTATTTCTTTTTTAGATAATTTAATATATCGTTTCAGACAATCATTTATTTATTTAAAAATTTCATAATCAATCTATCATTTATTTATTTACAAATGATTTATATTTTTTAAAAAATTTAACATGGTGCCATGAGCCAAAAGTAATATACATATACTTTTTAACAGGTTGAGAACAGGGTTCATTTATGTTGATTTATTTTAGAACGCAATGATCTCATATCATGTAGTGGAGAGTCATCTTTCATGCAAATTTAATTTTTTGTGTAATATATAGTATGTAATTAAATTTTCTTAAAGAAAATTCATTTCTGAAATATTTATTTAATCACTGCCTATTCATATTTTATATATATCTATTTATTAATTATTTCAAATATATGTATTATTTATATTCAGAAATGGATTTTCATCTCATGTTTTTTTTTTTTTTTTTTTTTTTTTTTTTCATGGCCATTTAAAATCCTTTCCTTCGCATTTTATAACTATATTTATTTGAAATTATTTGTATCAATATATGTAATTAATTTTTGAAGGGAATTACAATGTCGAATGGTAAGGATTTAAGCTTAGTTTCCTCGATTGAGCCATTCTGTGGGGGTGAAACCGAAAATTTTGGCATCTTTATTGAGCAAATAGAGGACCTAAAAAGTCTTGAAAGATGGTCTGATGCCAGAGCTCTATGCATATTAAAATTGAAACTAAAAGGCAAAGCCCTTGACTTCATATCTACGGACCCAAATGCAAGCAAAGCTAAAAGCTTTGCTGATCTGAAACAAATACTAAAAAATAAATTTACGTCAAAAAAAAGTTTCTCGGAACTCCAAGTAGAGTTCCATAACGTATCTCAAAGCCCAAACCAAACAATAAATGATTTGGCTGAAGAAATATCAGCCAAAGCATTAGCTTATTTAAACCCCACCAATGACAATGATCCCAAACTAAATTATTTAATTGAATCCATGAAATTGACTCAATTTCTACAGGCATTAAATCCAAGCGTGAGATGCGAAGTCAAAAAATTAGGACCCAAAAGCTTTAATGAAGCAATTAGAAGTGCAAAAAATATTCACAATGCACTTTCAGAAGAAAGTAATAACTCTTCCGAAAATTTTGAACTTAACAATATTATAAAATCCCAGGCGGAGACAAATAACACCTTAAAAAAACTTAACGAGCGGTTGGAGAAAATCTCAAATATTAATTCGACAACAAACTCCAACGCAACACCAACACATATTCCGGCTCAGCCAATTATATGCCATATATGCAAAAAAGTGGGCCATATCACAATGGATTGTTGGTTTTTTCCAAGGCCTCAAAATCATTCTCATATTTTCCCTCAGCAACCTCTGATGGTCCAACCCCGATATAAATCCTCTCAAATGCACTCCAACTTCTCTCCTTACCAGAGAAATTTTCCTGATAATAAAACAGATTTTAGACGAAGAGATGACGGCAATAACCGGGGTGCATATGCCGACCAAAATCGTGGGAGGAATCATAATTATCGTAATCAACAAAAAAGAAGATACAACCCATACAGAAAAAATGGGAATAATAATCAGAATTTAAACTAAAGGTGGGTTCTTACCACTATCATCAGGGTAAGAACCCTAATGCAAAAAAGGTCAAGAGATTTAATAATCCCACATACAAAACTTCAATAAAATCTTCGAATCCTACTCCAAATGTCATTCTCTCTTTCGCAAAATTCTCGGGATTTACCTTTAATCAATTTGCAGTTTGGTAAAACATCATGTAAGGCATTGATCGATACAGGGGCAAATGTATGTCTTATCCAATCCTCAACTCTAGAAAAAATAAAAGCCTTCACAAAAATTGACTTTTTATCCCGCCCAGTCCTTCTCCACACATTAAATCAAATCCCCATACCATTTATTTCAGTAGTTAAATTAAAATTTAAAATCAATAGCAAATGGTTTAATTCTGTTTTTTATGTCACTAAGGAGCAATGGAATTGCAATTATGAAATGATTCTGAGCTGTAATTTCTTGCAGGCCAATAAAATCATCATTGACACTCTAAATAAAGAAATAATTCATCAAAACAATAGAATAAGCTATGATGAAAAACCACCTAAACTCAATAATAAAAATCAATCAACAAGAATTAATCACCCTATCAATAATGTATTCCTCACAAAATCAATTAACATTCCCCCTAAGTCATCCGAATTAGTAGAAATTGAAATTCCATCTAAGGCTTTGTACAATTCAGATATTTTATTTACTCCTTACTCAGGTCGAAATAAGTTTCACATGTCTAGTTCTATACATTCTCCAGGCAACTCTAACTTAATATATGTAATAATTGATAATGATTCTGATGATAAACTAACTTTAGGAAAAGGTCATAAAATTGGTTCTGTTGAATTACTGAATAAAAATGACATAATCACACCCAATAAAAATGAACTGCTACAAATCAACAATATAAATTTGGCAGAAATTCACCAAATTAGAGAAAAAGAAATTCACGAAAACGATTTTGATTTATCCCATCTCAATAATGACGACAAAAATAAATTGCTAAATTTACTTATGAACAATTCACAGGTTTTTTCAAAATCTTACAAAACACTCGGTTCAACTAATGCAGTCACTCCACAATTTCAACTCCTTCATGATTTCCCAATTCAAACAAAACCATACCCCATACCCAAGATAGCAAAGCAATACGCTCAACAAGAAATAAAAGAATTACTCGAAGCAGGCATAATAGAACAAACTAATTCAAATTATGCTTTCCCAGTATTATTTGTCAAAAAGAAACCCTTGCCAGGTGAAAATAAATTAAAATTTCGAATGCGCATCGACTACAGGCTTTTGAACGCCATAACTGAATCTTTTAAAATATGCCTTCCCAAAATAAACGATGTAATCCATACCATTGCAGGCAAAAAATTATATTGTGTTTTAGATCTAAAATCTGCATTCTTCCAAATACAACTTAAAGACGAAGATAAACATAAATTAGCATTTTGCTCAGAATTAGGTAACTTTCAGCCAACAAGATTACCTTTTGGTGGTCGTAATTCAACTTCTTATTTTCACACATTAATTTCAAAATGCCTAAATGATCTTAAAGGTGATAATGTTCAATATTTTTTGGATGATATCATTGTAGCTGCTGATACCACAGATGAATTATTACAAATTTTACAGAAAATTTTTGATAGATTAACTAAATTTAATTTAACTTTAGATCCATGCAAACTTCAATTATGTAAAAAAGAAATCACTTACCTTGGCTTCGTTTTAAATGAAAACGGCTTTTCTCCATCAGAACAAAATATCTCTAAAGTAATAAAATTTCCAGTTCCTAAAAATGTTAAAAATGTCCAAAGTTTCCTAGGGATGGTTAATTATTTCAGACACCTAATCTTCAACTATGCTGAAATTATAGATCCTATTGTAAAGTTAACTAGAAAAAATACTCCTTTTATCTGGTCCAAACAATGTCAGGAATCATTCGAAAAATTACAAGAAATATTACTTAGGAAACCAACTCTTAAAAATATCGATTTTGAAAAGGACCTGTATCTAGTGACAGATGCTTCTAAAGTTAGCATATGCGGTATTCTTATGCAGAAACATAATAATAATTTCTTTCCAATTGAATTTTTCTCTAAAACTCTATCCACTGCAGAATTAAGATATCCCTCCATACGGAGAGAATTTCTAGCAATATATGCGTGTATAAAACATTTTCATGAATACCTTTATGGGAAGAAATTTTTTATCTTGACTGATGCCAAACCCTTAACTCATCACATACATCTTGACAAACAACCAGAGATTGTCGCCAGATGGTTAATGTACCTACAACAATTTGAGTATGAAATAAAACATATACCAGGCTTCAAAAACCCCGCAGATTTTCTTTCAAGAATGACAGAAGAGAATAGTCAAAAATATAATCATAATTACAATCAAGCCTGTAGATTAAACAACATATATTTATTTGAAACTAATGATAAATTATCTCACTCTAACATACTTACTGAACAATTAAGAGACTCCAAAATCCAAGAAATAATTCAAAAAATAAAAGACAAAGAAACTTTAAAATTATACTTTATTCACGATCATACAAATCTATTAATGAGGAAATTCTTAAAAAGAAAATACACATACAAACCCAAAATCGTGACTAGAATTGTTCTTCCATAATCTCTGGTAAACGAAGCTCTAGCGACAGCTCATACTCCACACTTCGGCACACACAAGACCTATAACTTCTTAAATGGAAAATACTTTTGGAAAAAAATGTATCTAGATGTTAAACAATTCTGTGAATCATGTCAAAAGTGTATGAAAGTAAAACCTAAAGCAAAACTTACTAAAACTGAAATGATTTCAAAGAGTAATTATGCCCCAGGGGAATTCATATCCATGGACATTGTAGGTAAACTCCCAACATCTAAGGACAACAAAACTTTCATTTTAACTTTGATTGACCATTATTCACGATTTTTGGATGCCTTTTCATTAAATACCATAACTTTTTCAGCAATAATTAAGTGTCTGAATGTTTATTTTTCTCGCTATGGTATTCCAAAAATTCTTTTGACTGATAATGCTAAATACTTTTGTTCAAAAGAAATCGAGGATTTCTATAAATTGCATAATATAGAGCACCGTAAATCCTCTATTTACTATCCACAGTCTAACGCAGTGATAGAGCGTGTTCATAGAACACTTAAAGAATCCATTTCAGCAATGTGTAACAAATCGTCAGAATGGTCGGAATTATTACTTAAATTTAAATTACATTACAATAATTCTAAACACTCTGTTACAAAATTCACACCTGCTGAATTATTTTTTGGGAGACACTTAAATGTCCCAATTGATATGAATTCCTTGCCAAATTTTGAAGATGTACCTGAGAATTACTGTGCAAAACAAAAAAAACGCTTTGAAACTACTAAAAAATTGGTTGCTGAGAATGAGAAACAATTCTTTAAATCCCATGAATCACATCAAGGGCAGGGAAGTCCCTCAATTTCAACTTGGTGATATTGTATTCATGAAAGATCCTTTGCATACTAGACCATTTCAAATCAAGTATCTCGGTCCATTTGAGATACAAAGAATCCTAAGAAATGGGAATTACGTTATTAAACATACTGAAAATAATGAAACTAAATCTATCCATGTAAGCAAATTATTCAAATTGAAAAATTTCAATTCTCAAGGCACTACAAATGATGCCTAAAATAATGGTATTGAAAATACATAAACGAAACAAACAAAAAAAAAAAAATTATAAATATATATATTATCAAAACACAAAATTTATTTTTAAAGAAAAATGAAGTTAATAAAATGAGTGAGCACAATTTCCATGGAAAAATTTATTTATTTTTCATTAATACATATTTTTTTTTTCGCCTTTATCTTGATTCTTCATAAAAATGACCTCTGTTGTCCTGTTTACACTTCTCACACTCCAACTTTAGACTGCAGACTCGTGAGGTAAACTTGTCGACACTTTCCTCTTAATTTACCAGTTATGGCTGGTCCACGACTGTCAAGAGGGTCTCAGGTCCTATATAGGATTCCAAAATACAAGAGTTATGAAAAATTAATTAAATTGCTTTCAAGTGAAAGTAGAGAATCCAGTAGTGTAATACACATCAGACAGTCAGAATTAATAAAATCAAGATCATACGGGCATTTTTCTAAATTATATTTTTTTTATATACTTGCAAGTATACTCATACTAAATATATCTCTACCTGAGAATAATTATTATTATGATAACAATTTAAAAATAAGATTTTTTTGTGATATCATAATTGCTCACTTATACACATCTAAATATCTAGTATGCACAGTATTTCTACAAAACAATTGTTTTTCAAAATGTATATGTGTTTCATCATATTATATGTACCAAGAATATTGCATGAAGAAAGTGTTATTCTATGGTCATACTTTACAAAATATAATGAATATATTTATGGACAAATTGCATGACAGGTTTCTCCACTACACACGGCTATATATGTTTTTTATTTATCATGGCTGCATGGAGGTCCAATCCAATTCTTACCTCATTCATTTACTTATATATATCCAACTATTATATATTGTGTTGTATTGTGTTTGATGTCATACATATAACCCATTTGTTTGCTTTTATGTTCATTGTTTATCATTTTTATTCATTGTTTACATCAACCAAGTGTTCTACATAATGTGCATGAACTTTTAATTTATATACTCCATATTTTGTGGCACACTCACAGCTATTGGTATCAAAAACATTATTGATGTATACAGAACATCTAAGTTGCCGTGATTCCCCATTCGCTTCTTCTTTTTTCCCATAAGGGGAGAGTATGTTAAAACTACAAAATAGTTTTAACATGGCTTACTTTATAATTCTGATTAGAAATACTCAGAGAAAAACGTTTCCAAAAGCAATCAGTAAATAATTTCTAAAAGAGAGTTTTAAGAAAAATAATCTGAATTAAAATGCTCAAAAAAAATAAATAAAAAAAAAAAAAAAATTAAATCAAATCAGAATTAATAATATCCAGAACTATTAAGATAGCTTAAGATTATGTGAAAAATATATTCAAGAGAATATTTTCAGCTTCAAAGTCTAGCCATTTTCTTTTCATTTACCACCCACAGAAAATAAGAGTTCAACTTAGTGCATTCACCCCAGAATCCAAAGGGACGCTCAAGAGTTTTACCACCCCCGCATTCCAAGTTTTCAAAATTCCCAGACAAACAAAATTCCGGAGGTAATCTTCCGCGGAATTTTAAATGAGCGTCTATTTGGCGTCCTTTTCAAAAAAATATAAAATTATTAAAATTAGAATTTAAATGCAAAAATAAATTATAAAGAATTTAATTATAGCCCTAGCAAAAATATTTTCAAAGAAAAGATTAAAGTTATAAACAGAGAATATACATATAAAAAAAATATTTAACGCGCGCTCTTTTCATCTCGCGTATCTATTCGGATGGGAAGAGGGAGCGATTGGGGAAAGAACGGATGCTTTGATGACAGAAACAGACCACACAAGGGCATAAGCTTGAGAAGAAGAAAGAGGCTGGTGAAGCGGAGAAGCATTCTGCCGCGAACCTACTCTTCAAGAGGAAGCAAGAAATAACGGCCGCGAGAGAGATGCGGCGTAATGATCCTCGACCGATGATCTACAATTACTCTGGTAGAATTCTCCATATCTGATATGAAGACAACTCAGCAACTTGACATATATAAATTCCAGTCAACTATGTGTTTACTTAAAATTGCTGCGATTTAAATGCTAAAAACTTTAACTAGCATATATTGATAAAATCGATCTCTCGATTACGATCAACAACATGCCAACTTAAGGTGCTACGATTTATAAGAAGATAATTCATATGGTCAGAAATTTGAGTGGCCAGTATTGATAAAAGTGCTTCACAGGCCAGACCATAAATTTGCAAAAAGATAGATTGCATTCAACTATATGACAACTCAAGATGCCGCAACTTATGATAAGTTAATTAATATAGTTGAAAATCAGACTAGTCCTATATAAAATAGCCTTATAGGCCCAATCGTAATTATGACTATGATGTTTAAAATTGCATATAAACAATCTAATTAATTAATTAAGAAGTATGTTTCCTTAAATCTACTGTTATTACGCATTTCTGTTATGTCATTTATGGCCACGGAGCTAACTTTCATAAAGTGTGTTAATTGAAGTTAATAAAATATTGATGCATCACATCTGCTATTCTGCTTTAATTTTGAGGTAAGAGTTTATTTTTTTATTTCTCTTGCAGCCATTTTGATACAGCTGAGTTCGGAGAATTTAGGATTCTAATAAAAAAAACTATTATTAAAATAATAATAACAAACAAAAAAATAAAATGCCATTAATTCTAAGCAATTTATCCTAAAGATACATCTATCTCCGACCTCATCTGTATATATTGAAATAAAATAAGAACAAAATTGATGATAATTAAATTACATTAATCTACTATTCTGTGATTTAAGCAATCACAATATCATAATTATCCAGCACTTATTTCTTTTTTAGATAATTTAATATATCGTTTCAGACAATCATTTATTTATTTAGAAATTTCATAATCAATCTATCATTTATTTATTTACAAATGATTTATATTTTTAAAAAAATTTAACACTTTAGTATTCATAGAGTTACAACCAAAAATGTGTTAGGGGTTTATCTGTAAATCTAGAAAAATAAAATTAAGATCCAACAAAAATTATAGTCTAAATTTTACTGTTTCACACTGGAAATATTTCAAGAAAAAATTTATTATAAAACATTATTCTTACAGCATCTTGGATATTCCTGATTTTGGTTGTCCACCAGTGGCGGAGCTGTTCGGTGCTCAAAGCTGGTAGACGTGAGGTGCCATGATCGATTCCAGGTCGTGCTCATCGGTCTAGCTTTTCAGAGTTTTTCATGTTTTTCTCCAAAACTTGCCTAAATATGTGCTAGGACCCCGTAGAAAGACCTCGATGAAGGCACTTCACCTCAGGTTTGGGCCCAAGAATAGTTAATCGGTTTTATTCCGCAACACACAAACACCTGATTTCGATTTTTTAAATACGTAAAAACTTAAATATTTCATTTGAGAATACAAAAATTTTTTTTTAAAAAAAGTGCCAATTTTAATTAGTTATCTGTGAATTTTTTATTTCAGCGATCAGTCACAAAATTATCACATATTTCAGGAATCTACTTTGAAAAAATGCACAAATTTTATGAATTAGCAGTCAAATAATCACATATTCAACAGTAGGTCACAAAATTACCTATTTTGAGAATTTGCTTTTAAAAATAGCATCCATTTTAAGTCACTTTTAAATGATTGCACATTACGCCGATCAATTAAAAAAATACCACGCATTTTGGGAATCTGCTTTGATCAAAGTGTGAATTTTCTTAATTAGCTGTAAAATGAATCAGTATTTCGACTGTTAGTAGCGAAAATAATATATTCTAGAAATCTACATTGAAAAGTCTAGTTTTATCCATTAATGATGAAATGATTGCGTATTTTGCCTATCGATCGCAAAATTGCCGATTTAGGGAAACTGCTTTTAAAAAAAGGATTTTTTTTTTTTAAGAGCCAATTTAAAAAAAAAGGGAAAGCACAAAAAATGGCATTAAAAAATAACTACTGTCTTGGCAATCAGTCACAATACTATCACATATTTCGGGAATCTGCGTTGAAAAAAAAAAAAAAAAAAACATGAATTTTTTCAATTAGCACTGAAATGATCACGTATTTCGTCGATTGGTCGCAAAATATCGTATATTTTGAGAATTAGCTTGTGGGGGGGGGGGGGGGGGGGGGAAGAGAGAGAGAAAAAGAAAACGCAAATTTTAAGCATTAGAAGCAAAATAATAGCCTACCGTATAATTCCGTGTATAAGCCGAGAATTTTTGGAAATTTTTCGGAAGCTGAATTATTTATGTCGGCTTATATACGGATCTACATTTCTAGCAAAAAACGTACTTTAGAAACAATGATTGAATACATATATTTTAAGCTTAAAAAGTATATATAAAGTAAAATAGTGATATTAAACCTTATTTTTAAATAATTATCACATATAAAACTCTTAAATTAGCAATTTTAAATTTATTTTACAAAACGCTCGATGTAGTCACGTGTGTTTACATTTCTTTTTGACCTCCGGTAACTGAAGTCATCGGCAGAGTGCATGAACGGAGTAAATTCTCTGTCTGATTCAGAAATAGTATAAGAGAAACTTTAAAAAACAGGACTCCCGATCATATTTTTAATTTATACAATTAAATTTAAATCATCTCTGTTTAAAATGTTTGTAGGCTTACACTAGCAAAAGCGGCAAAGCTTCGTTTTTTTTATAGAAGTTTTTTTTTTAAGATTGCCTTGAAGCACTGATAAAAATACTGAAAAGTAGAATTATACAAAATAATTTGGATACGTCATTAAAAAAAATCGATGCAATCGGTCTTTAAACGGCTTATTTATGTAAACATCCAGCGGCGGCATTGCATCATCCACGTTAGGGTTAGGTCTCCGGCGCCGGCCCGGTATTACGGTAACCATCGTTTTCAGCTGCCGGGACTTGCATCTGTGTTTGCCTCCCTTCTGATAGGGTTGCCAGAGTTAAAACTATTGCTGTTGCCGAACACACTGCCAACGTTTTACGTCGTAGCTAAGCAAGGTAAGGAATTCTATTGGATAAGCACGCATTTCACGCAATTTCATTTGACAGATTATCCTGAAGGTTGTATAGATTGGCAATATTTTCTCCATTTTGGCGATATACTCGAACTTTAAAAAGAGTATTTTTTCAATTCGGCTTATACACGGGTTTGCAATTTTGGGCAAATTTCTGCAGGGAAAAATGTACTCTCGGCTTATATTCGGAAATATACGGTATTTTCAGCAACTAATTGCAATTAAATAAAAAATTTGTCAGTGGTGAAATAATCATCAGCTGATAAGATAAAACTAATGGTGCAAAGTTGCTGAAAAATAGCATTCTAGTATATTTAAGATCTTACCATGAAGTAATTAAACAGTTTCATTCTATATATATAATTTTTTTTTTCCCTATAAGATACCACTCTGCATTTAAAAAAAAGGGGGGGGGGCTAGACTCTGTATCCAGTGTGTGATTCAACATCGTATAAAACTTTCCAAGAATCATATGCTGTGAGCATGTGATAAGAAAATTATCTATTAGATTTGATGGTACATGGGCAAACACATATCTATGGGGACATAAATTTTTGTTACAATTAAGTAAAAGTATGTCTGGATAATTTTCACCACAGAATACAGTTTTGCTGTTCCAGACTAAGAAATCTACTCTGAAATGAGGTTTTTCTTTCTTACACCGAAATTGCTCCAAGAATTTTAGCAATTGAAACCTCGTTTTTGTCTATTAGTGGCATAATGATCCTGCATTTCAGCAATCAGCTTCTAGAATATGACACATTCAATCAGTTAGGCACACACACAAAAAAAAATTTGATGATTTGTACTAAAGTGATCACTTATATTGAAAAACAGCTTTAAAAAAAAAACATGGAATTTGAAGATAAACAATGAAATAATTGCTAATTAGTTGTAATTAAAATTACAGCATATATTTCTTCTGTTGACCTCTGAATTAAAAAAAATAATATAGCAGTTTGATAAAGAATTAGCACTATCAATTAGTGAAAAAAAGTTTCTTTTTTTTTTTTAATCCTTTCTGGCGATGACATACAAAAAATGTTTTTTCTTTGTGTATGTAATTAACTACATATTTAGAGATTCAGCTTAAAATTATAATATTAAAAACTCAAATTTTCCCTGAGGGAAAAGAGATCTCCCGATTCAACATTCGTTTAGAAGAATATCAAATAATTAAATTTTTTAAATGCATAGAAATTATTGAAATAAAAATTTCAGTTTTCTAGAATTGAAATTTGATATAAAAAGTGTATAGCTGATTTTGCTTTTTGAAGGTGGACAGTGCATTTTTATGACAAAGTGGATGAGAGACAGTTATTTTGGTATATTTGGCTTTGAAGTAGGGGTAAAATAGAAAGTTTTTTCGCTGTACCTCCTTTAATTTTGAAGTTTTAGTTTAATTTTGATACTTTTTACTCTATATTACGATTTTATGTATAGAAGAAGTTGCTATAAAAATGTAGAAATTTTTCAATTTGTTTTATTGACAGTACAATTCGCTAAAGTTATTTGCTAATACTGTAATAGTCTTGTTTTTTTTCCTTATAAAGTGGTCCCCATTTGTTCCCTTTTTTCATGAAAAATAGTCCCTTTATTTACCTTTAGTCATTACTTTCATTGGAGAAACTCGGGACTTACTACAAAGTAAACTTACTCGCACATCATTTGAAATTGTGATAACACAAAAATAAATTACTGCCCCATAAGCATTTTTCAATACATCTGTAAAACCGTGAAGCTGCAGTTCATGACAGTCAGAATCTTAGAAAACGAAACGTGGGATTGAAACATTTTTAAGTTCTTGTAGGGCATTTTGAAACTTTATCCATGTGTTTTTCTCTTGTGACGGAAGTTCTTGATCCCAATCCATTTTCAACAGCCATAATTTTTTAAGAAATATTTTAGCTTTAATTGTCGCTGGTCCTAGTAGACCCAGTGGTTCAAAGAATTTCGCAATTTCCTTCAGAATATCACGTTTGGTAATTAAATTGGAATAATCTGATGATACAGTAAAGCTAAAATTATCCTCTTTGGGATTCCATTTCAACACAAGCGTCTTAACTGATGTTTTGTAATTTTTATCAAAGTGATATTCTTGCTCACTATAAGGGACTACTAATATAAGGTTCTACTAATTCCCTTGCAATTGAAACTTATTTATGTAAGTCTAGTCCACCAGCTTTTAACTTTAAAATCAACTGTTTCTGCAGTTCCAGAGCAGACAACACTTCATCAGTTCCCGATAAAATGTCAGCGATATAAAAAACTTTTTGGGTTGCGGCAGAAGCTAATTAAAAAAAAAAAAAATATTATTTAAGACAAAAATTTTAAGTTTACTCTCAAAACAGAAATAAGTAGTAGCCTAAATTTCCTTGACATAAAATAACTAAATATCAAGATAACACTTTTGGCACTACTGTTTTCAGAAAACCAATGAATAATAGCGAAATCATTTATAAAAAATGTAAAACATCATTATTATATAAATTATCTGCTCTCCAATCCTATATAAATCGTGCTATTCTAGTCTGCTCCAACAAAACTCTACTTAATAAAGAAATCAAATTCATCAAGATAATTGCTCAGAAAGCCAAGTACAGTAAATCTCTTGTTCAAAAACTCTACAAAAAAAAAAAGCTTAAAAACATTAACTCCCAAAAGTAATGCTCAGAAAAATAAACCCACTTTCACCCCCGCTATTCCATATTGTAAGAGTGCCACTAACAAAATTAAAAATGAAGCTACAAAACACAATATAAATATCCCAATAAACCTGACAAAAACATATGAAAAGGATCCCATTGATTTTAAAAACACTTCTGGTGTCTACAGAATAAATTTTACTTTTGAAAATTACACTGTTTGTTACATAGGTATGACAAAACATCAAATTAGGGAACGTGAAGCCAAACATCTCTCAAACCTGAAATACAGTAAACAATCCACCGCTTTATTCAAAACTCACATTACTAACCCTATTAAACATAACTTCTTTAATATTAAAAAAAAAAAAAAAGCCCCTTACAATTCTCACCACTATGCTCTAAAACGGGAAGTCGGGAAGCTATTGAAATACTTACCATTAACGACCGAGAGCACAGTGTAATTCCATCTGAAAGGCAACCTGTCCTAATGAAGGTGAAGTGAAGAACAAGTGAGAGAAAAAGATGAAAACCTCCAGAGTAAACTGAGGTCACAGTGTGCACTGAGGATGGACACGCCAGCATATCAAAATATATCTGCACAAATATAAAAGGATTTTGCTGTAAGGTATTTTGTTTATTTCTCCAGTTAATGTTTATTTGTAATGTACACTGAACACACATTTTTTATTCCTTCCATTACCCTACTACCGTAGGTAATGGAAGTATTGTATTCGGTCCAAAAATTTGATGTTGAGTTTTCACCTGATTTACCTTTTTTAAAGCCTCCTGAGTCCAAAAAAGTAGTTTTCATGTATAGAATCTTCTGGCTATCATATCTCCAAAACTAATAAAGATAGAACTACGAAACTTAACAACTGATACAGGTCTAGTGTACAGATGAATTTTCCCAAATTTTGGTGAAAATTGGAAAACCAGAAGTGGGTCATCGGAAACCGGAAATGGGATCGTAAGTCCATATCTCCAAAACAGCTCTAACAATTTTCAAAGTTGCTACATAAACACTTTATTAGATGTCCTTTTGAATGATATAGTTGGTTAGTTCAGGATAATTGATAGGAGTCCTGTATAAAATAGCTCAATTTCAGGTCTCGCAAGTGCATTCCTTTAAAAACGGGTTTTTTTTTGTAAATAATTATTGTTTTCCGGTCAGTAATTGAGTATACCAAGTTTCTCAAAAACGGCTCTAACAATTTTCTTGAAAATTGTTTCATTAATCCATTTTGTTACCCTTCTCATGTATTACGTGGTTATTACAGGAATATTAAGTCATCCTGATTAGGTAGTTCCGTTTTAGATCTCGGAAACTAGTGTTTAAAAAAATAACTATCTATTTAATTTATTTTTTTAACTTGCTATGTAAACTCTGTTCTATATCTCTTTATACGTGTATCAAGTTTCTCTTACTGGAAAATTCCAAAAAATGCATATAATACATGTAATAGTGGGTAATGGAAATCGTGTGGTTGTTTCACACTAGATTTTATTTTTAGTTATTGTTCTTAGGACTCATCTTTCATGTATATATGTTCAATTTCGAACTTATCTTCTGATATACCTGCTTGTCCCAGGTGTTATTAGATGTGCTGTAAACAGATGAACATTGATAGCCAGCTAGCTCTCTGTCTAAATCTCGCAAAATTCCACAAATTTACAGATATTTCAGAAAAAATTAAAAATGCAGTGCCAGTTTCAGTGCTCCCCTGCCTACTGCTCACCCCCCCTACGTCTGATGGGGACTTTAACTATGTTTTTCAGGACACTCTCAGCTGTAACTATGCCTATTTTCAAAACTATGCGATTTATTTTCCTGTTTGTTGATTTTTAGCCTTCATTATCTAAATTGGTACTCAAAATGCTGTTTTTCCTATTTGCCTCAAAGTTATTAAAAACATAAAAACTTCCTGTATTACCATTACATAGCCCCATTTTAGTTGATTTTACTATTGCAAAAATGCATATTTCAAGAAAATGTAATATTTCATCCCCCTATATTTTCTAAACTATTGATCATACAAAGAAAAGTAATGTATATTTTTATAGGAAATTTCACATAGCTTATTTCGTAATTGAGTTTTTCTTAAAATCCGAGAGTTTTAAAACATTCAATAAAAACGGAAATGTTCTGTCCTTTAAATGCCCCCCCCCCCACCTGAAGCCTCACTCAGACTCCACTTTTAGTATGTTGTTCAAAACACTCTTGATTATGACTGTGCACATTTTTAAAACTACATGATGTTTTTAAATTATTTTTATTATTTTTTCTTGTTTCTCAATTTTCAGACATGGCTTTCTGATTTAGTACTCAAAATGTCATTTGCCCTACCCGCCCCAAAGTTTAAAAAAATCTTGTTATATTGTTCTTGCATTTATTCAGGAAAATTAAAAAAGTCAGGGAAATTGAAAACAGCCACATCAAAAAAAAAAATATATATATATATATATTCATGAATTATATGAAAGAATCTGTAAATATTTTTCCTAATCAATTTCCAGAAAAAAAGAAAAATGTGTGGCGCCTCACGTTCAAATCAGAGCGGCAGGCTAGCCACTTCCACTGCACAAACAAACTTAGTTTCTTAGTTCAACTCCATTGTCATAGCAACCGTTGGCAGTGTTGCCAGATTTGGGGACTTTTTTATTCAACTCTCACCAATAATTTTGAGAACTGATATTTGCTATATATAATAGACGTTTATCTTTCGAAGTGCTTAGGCAACCGTTACAATTAAAATTTAGCGGCGGGGGTTGAATAAAAAAGTCCCCAAATCTGGCAACACTGACCGTTGGCCCGAGGAAAGCGGTTCTTCTTCGCTCAGCATGCTTTTTTGAAGGTCAAGTTATGTCATCATCAGATTGGCTGGTTTGCCTTTCATTGTTTGCATTTTTTTTAAGGAAATTCAAGAAACGGGAATGTAATCTGTAATCAACTTTAGGGTCCGGAAAAAGAATTAATGATTTCGTTTAGTATAATTTTTTTTTATTGTGCAAGTTGTGAGTTATTTTTCACGTGCTTTAATGTCAAAACAGAAAATAGACATTTTCAAAATGATTGGTTGCTCGAAGTAATATTTATTCCATGGTTCGAGAAAGTGCCACTTAATAAAATTTCTGAACTCAGCAATCCGCGATTGTAATGAAATGCTCGCCCTCTGGTGGGCTAAGGTGAAATTATAATAAACATGGTTTAATTCGAATTCCATACAGCCGCCATTGCTTGCCGATATTTAGTTTCACATATATTTATTGAATAAAAATGAATAAATACGGTAAAAAAGATAACACATACTTTTGTGTGCCACAGTGTAACTCCAAAGGATCAAGAAATCCAGAATTGAGCTTCCATTTATTTCCAAATGACAAATTTAAAATTTCAGTTGCTTCGGCTAATGGAAGTAAAGAATTAATCAGATGATTTAAAATTAATATTTGTTCAACTTCAGTTAAAAATCTACTTCCGATCGAACTTTGAATAAACTGAAGTATTTTTTCCAAAAGCAATCAATTTTCCATAATGTAATGGCGGAGAAATTATAGTACGAATATTAAGTAGAATAACAGAATACTAATGGAACACACGTGGCTGTAATGTTTACTAACAACTGCAGTGTTCACAAAGCGCCGTCTATCGATCATTACAAACGCGGATATGGGGTGCAGGCCGCAGGGCTATTACGTCATACTGATGAATAATTTAAATTTAATGTAAAATAAGCAGAGTATGCAATGCACAATGGCAGCGTACTCTTCTATTGATTTAAACATAATTTTGATTGATGAAAATTTTTGGCAATAAGACTGACACAAACTTTTAACAAAAGTTTATTAATGGCTTTAAAACGTAACAACATATATATATATATATTTATGCAACATAGGTTAGAAAATATGAACAATATAACATATAAAATGAATATTGCTGGGCAACAAACTTAAAAATAGAAAAAGTCAAAAGTTACTTTAATTTTTCATTTAAGTGCAACTTAGAAAATACAACCTGCATACAGCCACCAGCATAAACACCATTAGGGAATGTACACTTGACACTAAATGATAGCATAAATTCCAGAGAGCCAAAGCACCATGGTAAAGAAATAACGATCTCCATGTCCAGCGTGGAATCGGCAGCAAAGCCAACAGCTTGCATCAAAGGGTGCTACCACGAACACATCGAAATGTTTCGATGATCGAATGTGACGTCACTTTGACGTAATGTTTCGATGCGAATTTGAATTTTCGATCACTTCGTACTCTGAGCCAAGCGCATCGAAAAGTTTTGATGGTAAATCCATCGAAACACTTTCGATGAGGAATTACCGAGTGAAACTGTTTACGATAGCTCGTTTCTTCATACTTTTCGTCTGCTACTGCTAAACGGAGACGGATGTTGTGCATGCGTGGTGAGGTAGGTAGGTTGGGTTTGGTCGCTCCTGGTCTGCTCAACTCTACTCGTTAGTGTGTTTACTTTCCCGGCTACTGCCGCGTTGCTGCTATTTTCTTCGCGGTGAGTTTTGTTTGTATTTCATCCCGGCTTTCTAGTCGAAAGTTGGTAAGTTTTTTGCTTTTTCCTTTTCTTTCACGCTTAGGAGTGTGAGTTTGTCTTTATTTTCTGTCGCGGGGATTTTCTTCTCGCTTGTTATCACTTGGCCACATGTCCGGAGGCGGTTCCCTTGATAGGCCGCCATGTTCATTGAATCACTTTTCCAACGCCGGTGGGTTGGCAGATTCGCTTAGTATTGCCCTAAACGACGGGTATGACTCCATTGTTATAATCATTGCTGCTAAAAATGGCTCAATACCACATGCCCATCCTAAAACTTTAAAAGATGAAATTACCAATATCGTTGTGGATAACAGAGTCATAGAGGACTTAAAACTAACCAGGCAGGGTAAACTGCTGATAACAACTAAATCAGTTGCTGCTGCCCAAAAACTGCTGAGTATTAATTCGCTATTGGGGGTCGCTGTGGACCCATATGTAATTACCGATACCATTTCATCAAGATTCTTGTTGCACAATATAGAGACGAGTGTGTCCTGTGCAGACATTGCCGAAGAACTTGCGGCCCAAGGGCTAGCGGCCTTGGAGGTCCGCCGCTTTATGAAGAAATCACAGGGTGTAGAAACACCCACCCAAACCGTCCTGGTTACACTTGTCGGTACTAACCTTCCAACAAGCGTCAAGTTGTGGTATGTTCGCCACACTGTCACCCCCTTCTTTGACCGGCCTCGTGCCTGCCTCAATTGTCACAGGTTCGGGCACTCAACAAAATCATGTCGGAGCCAAAAGCTCTGTGCTCGATGTGCTGAACATCATTCGGAGGAGTGTACGGCTGCATCCCCTAAATGCATTAACTGCAAGGGATTACACGCAGCATCTGATAAAGCATGCCCGGAGTACAAAAAGGAAGCTGAAATCCAAAAATTTAGAACTGAGAACCACCTCACAATGTCGGAAGCGAGGCGCATTTACAAGGAATCAAGGAAAACTTCAAATAGGTCGTTTGCGACGGTGGCGGCTAGCAGCCCACAAGACGCTGTGTCTAAAGCCGATCTCCACACGGCCCTACAGGGCATTACTGAACACTTTACCAACATGGTCCAAACCCTCGTTGCTGAGTTCCAGCAATCACTGCAAGTGCTGGCTGAAGCTATCTTTCAGCCTCTCTCTGGAATTATGCAGGCGGTACAACCAAAAAAGACATCAGAGACTGCCCTGGCGGATGTGTTCACTGAAGTCCTCCGGAAAAAGTCGAAGAAGTTGCGCTTGCAGCCCCAAGATTCAACCATCATGGATTCTTCCTTGTCTCGCCTTGCACATGATCCCTCCACTTCGATGGATACCTCGTCGCAAGACCCGCCTCGCCCTGGTGTTTCGACAGACAAGTCTCCCCCGGTGGGATAGCGTGCCATGGCTTACGGTGCTCTCACGGGTAAGTCCCCTTTTCTGTTGTTTACCTCTTTTTTTGTTTCGGTTTGTTATGGGTTTTAGTAATTTTCTGGTACAATGGAACTGTCGCAGTCTTCGGGCTAATGGTCATTGGCTCCGCTCTACCCCTGAGCTCCATGCCCGGCTGCTTTGCCTTCAGGAAACATTCTTGTCTCCCCAGGATACCTTTGTCATCCCTGACATGACGGTGTACAGGGCTGATAGAGTTGATACTCGCGGTGGTGGTCTCCTCACTGCTGTTCACGCCTCAATGGCTTCCTACCTGGCTATTCTCCCTCCTTGCCCTGTCCAGGACTTTGAAGTTCTTGGGGTCAAAGTTTTTTTGGATAGCTGCTGGACACTTGTACTGAACTGCTACTCCCCTTCAGGCAACTTCCCGTCGGATTGGCTTACTGAAATCCTATCCTCGGAGAACCCCCCCGTTATTATAGTCGGTGACTTCAATATCAACATCCTTTCCCGCTCCCCCCCAGTCCCTAGGCGGGTCCAACTTCTGCTTGACTGGGCTAGCGCCCAGGATGTTTGTGTTCTGAATTTTGATCACCCCACTCGCTCTGGCTCTTTTGGTTCCTCCTCCCTTTTAGACCTCACCATGCTGTCTCCCGCTATCCAGTCTAGAATTAGATTTTACGTCCACCCTGACTTGTTCGATTCGGACCACCACCCCATCATTCTCTTGGCCTACTCCCCTGTGGGCCTTCCAACGGCCACTCGTCGCGTTTACAGCTGGACTAGAGCCTCTGCTGCTCTGAACAAGATAGATAATCTTCCGACCTCTTCTTATCAGGTCTTTGAGCAAACTTGCAAAGAGGCTATGGATTCCACTTCCTCTTACCTGAGTTCGCCTAGTCGCTCGGGCTGTCCTTGGTGGGACTCTACCTGCCGGTCACTCCTGCGTTCGAAGCGGAAACATCTCCGCCTTGCCCGGTTGCATTGCTCCAGGGAAGATTGGATTCTCTACAAGAAGTATGCGGCCAAACTTCGAAGGTATGTCAAACAAGCTGCTCGCAGCTTCTGGGATTCCCTCTGCCAAGGCAGTTGCGAAAGTGGGAGAATCTTCAAAATCCTGAAACGCCTTGCTACTCGTGACCTCCCCTCTGGCGACAATATTATCAAAGATCCTGTTCCCATCGCGTCTACCCAAACCCAAGCTCATGCCTTCCTAGAATATTTCTCAAAACCCAACCTTTCTCACCCTATTCCGGTTGATCTTGGTGATGGGGATCCGATTCTGGACGCCCCCCTTTCCCTGGATGAACTTCGCCACGCTCTAAAACGTTCGCGTCCCACTACTCCGGGCGCTGATGGCATCTCCATTAAGCTCTTTCAGAAGCTTTCCGAGAATCACCTCGAAGCCCTGCTGAACACCTTTAACCTTTCTTTTGGTTCGGGGGAAATCCCTAACTCCTGGAAGCTTGCCACCATCGTTCCCATCCGGAAGCCTGGCAAACCTGCCCATCGTGTCGACTCCTACCGCCCGATAGCCCTCACTTCGGCGGGGTGCAAGGTATTGGAACGCATAATCCTCCGCAGACTCCTTGCTTGGGGCGGGCAGCGGCACTTGTTCCACCAAGATCATTTTGGATTCATACCTACTAGGGACTGCACCCTAGCTTTATGCACGTTTATAAACGATATTGTTTCGGCCCGCTCTCGTAAATGGTACGTCGCCGCAATCTGTCTTGACATCAAAGCGGCCTATGACTCTGTCCATATTGACACACTCATCTACAAACTCGCAACTCTTGGAATTAGAGGTACCATGGGCCATTGGCTAGCTTCGTTCCTGAACTCTCGGGTTATTCAAGTTCGCTGGAAGGCTACTATTTCTGACACTGCTCCTTGCAACCAGGGTGTTCCTCAGGGCAGCGTTCTTTCCCCGCTTCTTTTTATTTTTTACATGCTGGATATTGTGGAGACGCTGGAAGACGGGGTTCGCATGATCGTCTACGCGGACGACCTCTTTATCTATGTCACGGGTCCGGATGCTACCCAGGCTCGGAGAAAACTCCAGGATACCCTTTTGCGCGTTACCTGCTGGTGTTCCTCGAATGCGCTGAGTATTGCCCCTGCCAAGTGTTCGGCAATCAACTTTTCTCGCTGCAGGGACCAGGGGGCTCCGTTCACCCTTCGGGGCGTGGAGATACCTTGGGGTTCCCCGATAAAAATCTTAGGTGTCTGGTTCTCTCGCACTTTGTGTTTCACCCCTCACTTCACTGCTATCAAGTGCAAAGCCCAGCGTCGGCTGAACTACTTAAAGGCTATCACGGGCCGCTCCCGTGGTATTAATAGTTCCCACATGCTAAAGATTGTCAATTCCATCATCCGAAGCATTCTAGAATATGGTGCTCCTCTGTTCTATGACTCTCCTGTTTCGGCTTTGAATACCCTTGAGGTCAGTTACAACGCTGCCCTCAGATTGGCTACCGGTCTTCCTAAATGCACCCCCATCCCCGTTCTCCGTCGGGAAGCCGGGGTACCTAGTGTGTCCAGTCGCCTCCTCCTCCTCACAAAGATGTTTCTTCTCCGCCTCCTCGCCTCCCCTCCTGGTCTGCGCCTTAGTGAAGCTGCTCATGCTGCTCTTGCCCAGCCTGCTCCGTTGTGGAAGTGGTGGGTACCGTTACAAGAGATTCAATCCCAGGTGGGCTGTCCCCTCTCGTACATTATCCGTCTCTGCTGGCCTCCTCCCCCATGCTGCGCCCAGTTTCGGGTGATTTCGAACGGTCTCGATTTTCAGTGTCCGGACTTCCCGGCTCTTACTAAAGTTCACGCCTGGCATCAATGGTTTTCCTCTCTCCCCCCCTGCTCTTTTATAGCTACCGACGCTTCGAAAGACGGTGCTAAAACCGCCATCGCTGCTGTAGATCCTGTCAGTAACACTTCTTTTGCAACCTTGGTTCCCCACGATAACTCGGTGTTCACTGCCGAGGCTCTGGCGGTATATCTTGCTCTCTCTACTCTTCCATTTTCTCATCCGAACATTGTCATCATGTCTGATAGTCTGTCGGTGCTTCGCGCCCTTGAGGACTGGTCTATTCTTTCGCCAAAGGTGATCCTACTGCTGATCTCCCAAATCCAGAAGCTTAACGCTCGCGGCTATCATATCACCTTTGTCTGGTGCCCAGGTCATTGTGGTATTCCTCCCAACGAACTTGCAGACTCCCGTGCCAAACATGGGCCATATCTATGCGCCCCTTTTCTTCGTATAGCCCCAGAAGATCTCCGATCTCAGGTCCGGAGGACCTGGAAGGTTGAGCAAGAATATTCTTGGATAAGCTGCGACTACGCGATCTCTCTCCCCTTCCTCCTTCCTGACAGGTCCTTCCCCAGCTGGGTCCCGTCTCGCAAAATGGATGTTCTGATGGCTCGTTGGAGGTCAAAAACTATTCTAACCAATCAACGCCTCCATAGGATGAACCTCACCTTCTCCCCTCTCTGTAACTTCTGCTACGATTTGGAAACTCCCGAACACATCTTGCTCCATTGCTCCAAGCTCTCTACTCCTCGCCACAATTTGTTCAATGCTCTTCATCTGGGCCCTAACCCGTCGTATGGCGACGTTATCTTGGCTGCCTTCGGTTCGAAAGGGTCGCTAGCGCATCTGATCCTCTTCTCTCGTCTAGCTTTCTCGTCCTAACTTAACATTGTTTTGGCTTGCGTATTTGGTTTTTTCGAGATGAAGCTGTCCCTTGGGACATAGCATAAATCTCAGTATCCCCCTACCTACCTACCTACCTACCTAGCTAAACGGAAACATGTTTGTTTTTATTTTTAATGTGAATGTGAATGGGTAAAATAAGTTTTTTTCTCTATATGTACATTGAAGTAAATTTTATTGTTATGTTGGGCTTCTACATACGTATTACGGAGTAATATGCACGGTTATTTATTTATTATTAAATAAAGATATCTTAAAACTTCACCGACGGATTGCAGTGTTTATAATTTCAATTTCTGAACTTATATTGGTAATATTTTTCATAAGTGTTAATTATCAAAAAATAACTAATAAAAAAAAAAAGATCGTTATTTTTTAAAAAGTTTTATATTATGCTGTGATTTGCCTATTATCAAAACATGTAAAGTTTTCTTAATTTAAATAGCTAAATGAGGCAGTAAATTTTAACTTTTAGGGATAATAAAATTCTTTCATTGGTAAATATACTGGTTTTTCACTTTTAGGTATATACATAATTTTTTCTAAATTGTTTTGATATTAACTGGATGAAAAAACCCTCTTGTAACAAAATATCACAAATGTCACCATTTGGGCATCTAGCTTTCTTATTTATTTATAAACATATATTGTAAATAAGAAACAAAGTGAGATAAAACATAATATATTATGGGGCAAATTTTAAGTGATGCGGCATGCTTGTTTTGTGCTCTCAAGTTCAAAACTGGGGCCATTATGGCATGTCTGTGTTTCTTGAAAAGCTATAATCCAATTGAAAGATTTGATTTGAAGAAAGTTCTACAAACAATTTCCAGATTTATTGTTAGCAAAAGTGAATCAGCCTGATGAGGTATCTTCTGTGTGTTGTCTACAATTCTGAATATTTAAAAATTGTGGAATTTAGTGGAATGAAAATAATTTCATCACATATTCATCAGAAATTGTCATCATTTTTCATTAGAAGTTGTTAAATCATGTGAAGTGCAGTGACTTCATACATGTAAGTATTAATAGATTTAATTATTTTGTGTGTTCCATTGATATTTAAGTCTGTATATATGTTAAAGCTTGTAAAGTAATTTTTCGTAATTAATATATGTGAATGTGTTACACTTAATGCAATAATGAATGCATTTTCGAAAAAAAAAACCTTTTATACTTTGTATACATACAAACTTTCAGGGATTGATCCAGGTTTAATCTTCCATTTTTACAATCACCATTTATACTGCTTAATGTCAAGTTAATAGTTTTGTTGAGCCAAATTAAGGCATTAATTAAAAATAATACTGAAATGAAAGCATGAAAATATTTAATAAAAGGATCACTTTTATAAAACAAAGTCTTGTGCAGGGGCTCATTTTATGAATTTGAATTTTGTGAAGGGTCCCTTTTTATGATGCAGAAATTTATGAAGGGCCGCAAAAGGGACCCAAATTTTGCCTTGATTGAACCCTGACTTTTACAAAAAATTCATAAGTTGTGTAAGAGATTGTTGAAATGATGTTGAAGTTTCATATACCATATTAATGTGTGTTTGTGACATACTTTCATTTATTTTATTTATTTCGCAATATTCTTTGTAAAAAATTTCTTTGGAATTCCAAGCAATTAACACATATGAATAATTTTCTGTGCACTACCTATAAATTTTAGCAAGACACATCTCTCAGGACAATGACTTCGTAGAATGAGATTGTTTTATGTGAATCAGAAGTCTGAACAAGATGAGCTAGTAAACAAAAGTAAATTTTTATATGAGCTGGGCCAGCAAAGCATAATCAACATTTTTATTTCAAACTCTTAAAAAGGAATTTTTTCTTTTTTTTTAAGTAAAGGTTAAGAGTTTTATTTATAATATAAATACTGCATAAAAGTTGGAAAAATAAAAAATTAGGGTAAGATTGACTTTCTACTGCCTCTTATGTTTAGAATATTTCGTGAGTACACTAGATAAACATTCTGTAGAAGTTATGAGCTTTCTGTTTACTTTTGCTTCTTTGCATCATCTGTTATGTAATTCACTGCTGCATAACAGATTGGGTTGAAGTTTGTTATTTAGCATGACTGCATGCATGTTTTTTCTTTTCTTTTTTTCTTTGAAAAAGAAAGTATTTGAATTTTTAGACATATTTCTGACATTTATGTCAGTGGTGGTCTGGTTTGTTGGTTAAAGGTACTTTCTGTATATATATTACTTAAATAGTCCATATGGCTGTCCATTCCGTATTTCTGAATGAATATTACCGTCAATGAATGTTAAGGAAATATGATAAGTACAATGAAAGATATTTTTCTATTGGCATAGTTTGGGAAATAAGGGTGTGCTTGAGTAGTGTATGAAAGAGAGTTTAATTGTGTCTTTTTATGTTTGGCCTGTGTGTAATGAAAATATGATTTTAACAGAATGTAAAGTTAAAATCAATGGTTTTGCATGGATGTATAGAAATTGTTTTAAAGTGAAAGAAATGAGGCATAATATGTGTCATAATGTAAAGAGAGGGTTGTGGTTTTCTAGTAGTTATTTGGTTATTCCCCCCCCCCCCCCCAAATCAAATGACAGATATTGACATTAAATCAGAAGGAAGTTTGGAGGAGGGGGGGGGGGAGTATATCAAAGGCGAAGGTGCTTCATGAATTACAGACATGAAACAGAGGTAAGTGAGCTGTGATTTTCTATTTTATAAAATATCTAAATATCCATGAATTTTTGCTTTACTTGTTTTTTGAAAAATATGTTTGATTATTACGTATTTTTGTGCTTTTTAAATAGATTATAAAATGTGATTTTTGTTGGTTAAAAACTGTTTAAACTGTTGCTTTTTCTTTTTTTTATGTACACAAAGCATACAGACTAGGGTGGGCCGAAAAAGGCCGAAAAAAATTTTTTTTCGAAATTTATTTTGGTATAGTATGAAAAAGTTGTGCAATGGACCAATTAGAACTCACAAGAATTTTTATCAAAATTAATCAATATTTAGCCGCGCCCCTCTGACATTGAAAAACGGAAAAAAAGAAAGGAAAAAAGCTTTTTTTGGAAAAAGGCCGAAAAATTTTTTTTTTCGAAATTGATTATGGTATAGAATGAAAAAGTTGTGTAATGGACCAATTAGAACTCACAAGAATTTTTATCAAAATTAATCAATATTTAGCCGCGCCCCTCTGACATTGAAAAACGGAAAAAAAGAACGGAAAAAGCTTTTTTTGGAAAAAAATATATTTTGAAAAAATATCCAAAATTTTTAAAGACATTCATTAAAAATGTTACATAATATGTCAATTAGAACCCATAAAAATTTGTATAATTTTTTTTCATTATTTAACCGTGCCCCTCTGACATCAAAATTTCGATTAAAATGAAAGAAATATCGGATTTTCTGAAAACCTGTACTATGATAAACTATTCATTATTTTCTAAATTAGTATTGACATAACTGATTAATTAATTAGTATTATAAATAAAAATTCTATAACTATAACTATTACTTTATTATTTTTTTACTTGGTTAATTATTATAAACATATTTTTTCTTGTATATAAGCATATTTTCTCTTACATAGTAACAAAATAAAGATTAAAGCAAAAATATACAAATTTATGTTGGATTTAATAATACCTGTTGCTTATTGAATATTAGGTACTCGAATAATATTGTCCTTTATTGTCAAACGTTGGGAGTTCTTTTCTTGCCTGAAGTTTGCTACGAATATAGCCATCCCTTGCAATCTCACCGCAAACTTTCATTGCAGCTTCAGATACTAATTTAACACATCGTTCAACAGATTGCGTATGACATGGTAATTTTTCGAATGTCATTAATTGATTCTCTTCTTTTTTGCACATTTCTTTCAAGTTTTTATCCTTTAAATGCATTGTAAGAGGTGGCTCTGTTACAACACAGTTTGACCAATCAATTAAATCAATGTAGTCGTCTGCTTCGAAATTAACTTGAGGAGGCTTGAAAACTCGTAAACCATTCAAGTTCTTCATTTTTATTTGTCGAGCGCCTAGAATGCGCCTACCTGCTAGTTCCCGGATGTGTCTCCTGGAATCATGCAACATTGCTACCAATAAATTTTCGGGATGCGCATAATATGCATTGTTTGACAAAACTTTAAAAATAATTTTCTTAGCTTTGTCTGGAAGCTGCTTTGAAAGGGATATCATTTTCCAAAAATGTTGGGAACCATACTGGCAATGCGATTTCATTTTTATTTCAAACAACATTGGAGCATAAACCAGCATTACATATTTCACAAGTATTATAAGATTCTCTGATGGGCTTGGTGTGCTAATGTATAACCGTAACAAACGGTTTGCGGTAGTCAGCCATCGTGCATGACTAAGTTTACCTGGATTACTGTCAGTCAACATAGGAGAACTAGTACCATCTTTTATGGCTTGACAGATGCGATACAAATATTTTTGATCTGTACTTAGCTTTCTAATATCTTGCGGATCCAAATGCTGAAGTGTAGAGTCCATTTTATCAAATTTAACCACTGGATGTTTCTCACAGTCATTTAAAAGCAATCCAATAGGTCCAGAATATGAATATGGTCCCCTTGTGCAACCGTCCATTTCTTGAATAAGGTGTCTTAGTGGCAACTCATTGGTATGAAGCAAACATACATTCCATTGTAGTGGACTTCCAATGTTTGTCTCAAGCAAACGTATTACTCCACCTTTCCATCCCGTATTTACATTTGTTCCGTCACATCCGATAACTTATAGGTTCTGCAAACTTATGTTATTCTTTCTTGTAAATTCTATAATAACTTCGGCTATTCCTTTTGCACTTTCACCAGCAGTTAACGATATATGACCCATATATTTGCTATCTGGTTCTTCTATTAATGCTACATGCGCTTCTGATGTTAATTTTCGATGACCATGTATTTGTTGAATAGTTTCATCTTTGCGCCCATCAAAATACAAACTCTTAATAGGTTTTTCTTCAAATAGCCTTAAATCATTTTCCCTTACTTTTTTTCTTTTCTTCTCTATTTCTCTTCTCACTTTGTTTTTATCAACTATATATGTTTGTTCCTCAGGCGAAACTAAATTGAAATCAGCCAAAACTGCAGTAGTAATTTTGGCCACTGCTCTACTTGAGGCACCAGTTAAGTCTGCAGCCAATGCTGTATGAGGCATAGAAATTCTCATTTGATCTGACGATCTTGATGGCGTTTCAGTTTGTTTATGTTTTCTTAAAAGAGGATAAGACCACATGAAATCTTGATCTGCATTTTTTGTATCCATTTCTGACTCAACCTCTAATTCATTATCTTTCAAAATGTTATGAGATTCTTTATTTTGAAATCCACTGGTACTGGGCATTGACATTTTATTCTTGTTTGGACAATCGGATATTTCCATTTTTCGACGTGCTCGTTTTTGTAGTTGGTGGGTTGTTACTATATCCAGATTTCCAATAGCCATTTTTCTAACTGTCCTTTGATCAATTAAAAATTATTTTTCTCTCTCAGGATCTTTTAGTTTTTTTTCGCAATTGCACGAATATAAATCTTGGCATTTACAAGCACAAATGTCGAACGGCATCTGCTTTAAATTTCTTCAATTTCGATTGTAAAAACGGCGTATTCCTAGATTTAGCAGGTTTTATAACGTTCTTATATTTACAGTTGTAAGATAAAACCATGGCAGTAACTCGATTTAATGATACAACAGGAATCGAAGCACGTTTCCATATATCAATAATTTTTTTTGCTACCGCTGCGGCCACAGTTCTTGAAGAAGGTTCTCGACTTTTGTCTCCCTTTATTTGCAATCTGATACTCTGATAACATCTTAGTATGTCCTCATAAGTTGGGAGATAAACAGCATCAGAAGGGAATATATCTTTCCCTGTTCCAAACAACGGACGACATGAGTTTGCTCGCGTCACTTTTTTTAATAACACGTTTATCCATAACAACCGTTTCATTTGACAAACAAACGTAGAATGAAACGAAACCCAATATTTTAACTTATCTATTAGTTAAATTGACCTTGGAAGCAATGGGAGCAGTAGAACGCCATCTATCGTTTGAAATCTGAACGAAAAGAAATAAAAAGAACAGTAGGGTATAAGATAAGCTTCAATTTCTTATGTGCATATGTATGCTTATTATTTTTAAATAAGCGAATAAAAATAGAGTAAAATTATTTGAATTTTATTTGGATTGGTTCGTAGTAACGTATTATGTAATATTTTAGTTATATAGTATAACTAGTTTCAATTTTTTTAAACTATACTTTTTCCAAAAAACCCGGTTTTTCATCTTTTTCTCAATATTTTATGCCAGAGGGGCGCGGCTAAATATTTGGCAAAATTGATGAAAGTTTTTGAGGGTTCTAACTGATTCATTAGGTAACATTTCTGCAATATACCAGAACTAAATTCAAGATTAATTTTTAAAATTTAATTTTTCGAAAAAAACTAATTTTTTTCTTTTTTTCAGTTTTTCAGTGCCAAAGGGGCGCGGTTAAATATTAAACAAAACTGATAAAATTTTTAGAGGTTTCTTACAGACCCATTACACAACTTTTCCGCACTATACCAAAATCAATTTCAAAAAATAATTTTTTCGGCCCACCCTAATACAGACGCGCATATTGCTGCATTACAAAATTTTGTATATTTTTAAGTTTTATGCATTTTAAGATATGGGTATCCAGTGATGTTTATTATTTGATTTTCATGTATGTGAAGTGTACAGACATGCATATTACTGATTGCTTCAACAAAAAATTGTATTTTAAGACAGGGGTATCTATAATGATGCTTATTTTTTTTTTATTTTTTTATTTGTTCGTTATCATGTAAGCGAAGTGTAGTCATAAGTACATATTACTGACTACTAAACTGCAAAGTTTTTAAATCTTTGAGTTTCATGTGTTTTGAGATAGGGATATCCATTTTTTTTTTTTTTTTTTAAATTTTTCATCTATGCAAAGTGTACAGGCATGCGTATTACTGATATTGCGAATTGGAATTTTGAGTATTTATATCATGTGATTGTATGTTCTAAGTTTTATTAACTGACTGCTGAACTAGAAAATGTTTTACAAGTTCAAGTTTCATGCATTTTGAGATATGAGTATCCAGTGTTCTTTTTTTTCCCCCTATCTATGCGAAGCATACAGACATACACATTGCTAATTCCCGCGATTGGGAATTTTGAGCATTTATGCAGTGTGACTGTGATTGTGTGTTGTAAGTTTTATTTTTTATTTGTGATTGGTTATGATTTCATGATTATTTAGTAATTTTTCCTGAACTAACAAAGCATTAAAAAAAACTGAAAAAACTTAATAAAAATAGCCAAATAATAAAAAATAAATCCAGCAGTTCATAATTTTGAGATGTAAACATTAAGAATTTAGTGGAATTCATGAGTAGAAAGGTGGAAATTGCGACAGTAAAAAAGAAAACAGTAGATAAGCCTGATGCTAGGGTTAGCCAATGCTAGAGAAACATTTTGCTCACTCTACGAAGAAAAATATTTAGTGAGGAAATACACTGTTATGTAACTCCAGACATAATAGTTCTACTTTTCTTGGAGACGGGTAGAAAGTTGTGTCCTCTAGTTATAAAAACTAAAGGTTGAAAATGACAATGCATTTTTAAAATATTTTAAGCCAATTGTTTTGAATCCCAGCTGCTTTCGGCAGCGTTTATATGACTCAACAAGAAAATTTATTTTTAACTTACTTCCCGACTAGCTAGATATTTGAAACTTTCAGAATAGTTCAGAACACGGTGACAATGCATTTTTTACAATACTTTTAGCCATATTTTTCGGGTCCGCGCTGCCTTTGGCAGCGTTTATTATATTTTTCAATGATCATGTAACTTCCCGACAAGCTAAACATAGGAAATTTTTAGAATAGCTCAGAACACAGTGACAATGCATTTTTTAAAATACTTTTAGCTAACTGTTTCAGATCCCTGCTGCCTTCGGCACCGTTTATTATATTTTTAAGCAGTCATGTAACTTCCCGATGAGCTGGACATTCGAAACTTTCAGAATAATTCAGAACATGGTGACAATGCATTTTTAAAAATATTTTTAGCCAACTGTTTTGGGTTTCCGCTGCCTTTGGCAGCGTTTATTATATTTTTAGAAATCATGTAACTTCCCGACAAGCTAGACATTTGAAACTTTCAGAATAGTTCAGAACACGATGACAATGTATTTTTGAAGTGAAAACTTCTTTAGGTGCGTTGAGCACCTTTGGGCGAACAAAAAACATGAAACTCATGTCATCGTCAGCGAAGGCTTTCCATGAGAATCAAAAGTGGAATTCGAGATTTCAGCTGATTTACACGTTTTGAGGTGTCCTGAATGGGTTTTCTTTTGTTTCTCAGCTACTAATTAAAATAATTTCATAAGTAATACATCATTTGAAAGCTTTGTTGAGTTGGAATCGAACAGTAACTTACAGAAATTTCTACTGCCAGATGGCGCTGTAATATTTTGAAATTTCAATTTCTAATTATGATTAAATTATTTTTAATATGTCATTCAAAAGATATTTTAAAGTTCTTTTATATTATCGAAAGTGGAATTCGAGATTTTACCTGATTTACACATTTTGAGGTGTCCTGAATGGATTTTCGTTTGTATCTCAGCTACTAATTAAAATAATTTCATAAGTAATACATCATTAGAAAGCTTTGTTGATTTTGAATCGAACAGTAGATTACAGAAATTTCTACCGCCAGATGGCGCTGTGATATTTTAAAATTTCAATATTTCAAATTCTAATTATGATTAAATTATTTTTAATACATCAATCAAAAGATATTTTAAAGTTCTTTTATATTATCGAAAGTGGAAGTCGAGATTTCACCTGATTTACACATTTTGAGGTGTCCTGGATGGATTTTCTTTTGTATCTCAGCTACTAATTAAATAATTTTATTAAGTAATACATCATTAGAAAGCTTTGTTGATTTTGAATCGAACAGTAGATTACAGAAATTTCTACCGCCAGATGGTGCTGTGATATTTTAAAATTTCAATATTTCAAATTCTAATTATGATTAAATTATTTTTAATAGATCATTCGAAAGATATTTTAAAGTTCTTTTATATTATCGAAAGTGGAAGTCGAGATTTCACCTGATTTACATGTTTTGGGGTGTTCAGAAAATTTAAAAACATGATACATTAAAAAGTACTTTTTATCTTTTAATTATTTTATTTTAATCTTAATGTTTCTGAAGTAAGCACATATTAAAATATTGATTGTGACAGTACAGATTTTCATAAATAACAAATCAGCGGTTTTCAGTAACATTTTTTTTCCCTCCTCTGTTTTGATGTTTGGAATGTGAGCATAAACCGAAATACTGACCACTTTAATCTACAGATTTTCATGGCAAAAAAAAAAAAAAAAAAAAAAGAAGCCTTTAAATTTTTTTCTTTTAAAAATATATATTTTAGCACTTTTCTTTATTAGACTGAATCTGACATTTTTTGATGCAATCCATGTTAGCTCATTGGTGTGATTTACATTTGGAAAGTAAATTATGCCTACGAGCTGGCACAGATCACGCTGCAAAAGTCGCTAAGCTGTGCCAAGGGGCACCACTAACTACAATTTCACCCAGCTTTAGCATAAGATTTTCTTGGCAACTTTTAAATTTATTTTGCCATTTTGGCCATGAATTAAAATATTTATCGCAGTTTTGTAAGTAAAGTCCTTGGCAAGAATTTCCGAATTATTTTGGTGCTAAATTTCATATTTTGCTCAGGGAATTCTATACTAAATCTGTTCCATTTCTTTCATGTAATTTTTCTCTAATTTGATTTAAAAAAAGTAAACATTTCTTTAATTTGGATATAAATAATAAATATACAAAAATAGCTTTAAAAAAAGTGCCTCGCCCCTTAAATTAAACAAAGTTTCTGAGATTTTTTGTTTTTTTTTTTTTTTTTGTTTAAGGATCATTTAAAAATTGATCATAATTTTTTAATTAGCATTATGCATCAAAAACATTTCATTTTTTTATTAAAACAAAAAATTTGTAAATGCAATCTATATGCACAGTGGAGCAGCGTGAAACCGACATTTGTCCATCTGTGTCTGTGTTTACATTCTTAATGTCTATAGACATTTATTCTTATATTTACTAAATGTAAGATATTTTCCCCAGCGATCAATGGATAAAATTTACAACTCCTTTTTGAATAGGCGAAAATCACTCTTTTTTTTTTTTTTTTTTTCTCTGACAATCAGCAAATTTTTATTTCATTTATAATTGACAAGTAAATTTTGAGATTTTCTTTACTGACGAATATGATATACGACGATATGATACTTGCATACTGACGAATTTTGCAATACGTCAAATTGACTGACTGCTTTGTAATTTTTTTCTGGCAATCAACTGATAATTTTTTCTGACACATAAAAGAATTTTCGTATGGCGCCATTAGATTATGGCTTTTAAGTGCAAGTTAGTTATCTGTAGAACTTGAAGTCTCCATCTTTTCTCATGACACTTTTAGAGAATTTTTTTTTTTTTTTTGCTACTACTATTTTTATACAATAATCTCTTATGGTGAAAATTTCTGTGTAAAAATAGAGATAGCACAAATGGCAGAATTTTTTTATCTTTGAAATAGACATTAAAAGTAAGGAGACTTTGTTGCAATTCTTAACCTGATGAGCATGACTTCCTTGGGGGCTACACAATTTCTCCTGATCCCACGAGTTTTTTTATTAATAACTTTGCACAATTAATACAGTAAAAAAATCATCATACAAATATACTAGTGAGAGCATCAGAGTAAATAAGCAGGGCTGTAGCTATCTTGTGAGGCCACCATAGAAATATATAATACATAATAAAACGGGTATTTGTGTAAGGGGAATGTAAATTCAAAAAGGATTTAATGTCCTTATGATCATGATACATAACATGTAAATAAATCAACAAGATTAGTACTTCATTGAAAATAAAATAGTTTTCCTTTACAGGTTTAAATCTTTGAACAAAAATAACATTGACTGTTACCAAAAATTATAATGAAATTCCTCTATACTTTACTTTTAACACTCACATGGAAATCATTTGCATAAAAACTTTTTAAAAAGGAAAAATTATTCAACACCTTCTGCATCTACAAAAATCTGCATTTGTAATATGTCAACAGAAATTTTAAAGTGTTTCACTACACTATCTATTAAAAAGATATCTCATCCAAAAGTTTCATAAATATTTAAAGTAATTAAATTAAAAATAGTCCAAAATACATTTGTAAATATGAGTCAGGCTGACTGCCAAAATGACAAGTGAAATACGAACCTGGATAGCAGTAAAGTGATCAGTAATATGTGAAAATTTTAAAATTATGTACTAATGAGCAAAATATTTACTGAAAAATATTTTATTCATTAGTACATAAAAGTACATTTTTAAATAAGTATTTACTGAGACTTGTGAAGGAAAATAACCTAATTTTGAAGAGCAATTTTCCTGTTTCAATAAAAGAAAATGAGTATACAGTCGGCAACAAAATTATTGAATCACATATCCCCATTTTCTTTTGTTTTTTAGTTTTATCGCTAATTTTTATCATCGTCTCACTTTTTAATAAACAGCATAAAGACTCGACATATATTTAACAAAACAGAATTCGGTGTACATCTTTTAAATACGAATTATTGCTAGCCCTTCAATAATTTTACTGCTAACTTTAATGTCACATCTTGAAGGTTTAGATGCGTTTATAATTTAAACTAACAATTTTTAAAAACAAAGGCTATTTCGATATGTTTATAAAATGAATCCAATGCGAAATACAATAGTAAATAACGGTGAACTCTCTTTTGTTTATTTTTGTTGTTGTTGTTGTTTTGGAGGGAGACCCTCAGAGCATGGGGTTTGTAGCTGCAAGGCTTTACACCCCTATTAATCCTAAGCAACTTCGATGAAGACCTCAAATGTGAGGAAACGCATCGTCAGATAAGAACGTGTTGGTAAGACGAAGAAGCCAAAGTCAGAATCTGTCAGTCTTGAGAATAAAAGACACCAACTGGCGAGCTTGAGTAACTCCGGAGACAGCTAGGTCGCATAAATCACTGAAAAAAGGCGAAGAACCAAGGAGATTGAGATTACTATACAGATCGTGCCGAGCTGAGGCGTAGCGGCGACAAGCTAGGAGGTAATGGTCACAAGTTTCTGGAACCTGACAGGTTGGACAGAGAGGAGAGTCACTCATATGAAGTTTGTACAGGAGAGCCCGGGTAGGGAGGGTTCGAGTCCGCAGGCGGCTGAGGAGGACTTCACTTTTCCTGGGCAGACAAAGTTTACGATGCTCCCAGCTTCTTTTGGTGAGGTGGGGAAAATCCACACTGTATTTCCCTAAGAGCCACTCTTGGACGTCATCTCTTTTATGAATGGTGTAGAGGTATCGACAGATGTCCTCTGGAGACACCTTGCTGAACGAGATCGGTGCAGAGACGGTGGACCGAGCAAGCATGTCGGCCATTTCATTCCCATAGATACCCATATGGCCAGGCACCCAAACCACCTGAACCTTGTCCAGACGGCTGGCTACCATGGCCAGCTTGCAGTAAGCCCAAGTAATTACCACTGGCGAGCGATAGTTGATAGCCTGGAGGCTGGCGATCACAGTCTTGCTGTCGGAGAAGATGATAAGCTTACCCTGAAGAGGGGCCTGGTCCAAGGCCAAACCAATCGCAAGCGTTTCAGCCGTAAAGATAGAATTTATATTGTCTACTTGCTTTGAATGTCCACAGCGCAAAGACATGTCCCAAACAGCGATGCCAGTGCAAGAGCTAGTTTTGGAGGCATCAGTAGCCATTTGATGCCACTCGCTATGTAGAGAAGCATATTCGGCGAAAGTCTGTTGAACCAGCTCCGGATGGAGAGACCTGCTCTGGAAGTCTAAGGTATCGATTAGAAGAGAAATGTTGTCACACAAAGGATAGGGGGGCTGGATCCAAAGCAATAAATCCTGAGACCTCAAACCAAACTGACTGAGAATATCCCTCACGAGGGAACCAGGAGAGCCAGAGTCACAGTTGGAAGGATCCACCAAGGAATGAATGGGTGAGCACGTACCTAAACCAAAGTGGCGAGTGAAAAAACGTTCCCTATGGAGGTCCTGAAGGCTAGCCACAGTAAGCGAGTTAGCTTCCCGGCGAAGAACGGGGATAGGCGTCCACCGAGGGAGGCCCGTAGCCACCCTAAGCACAGCATTCAAAAGGGGCTCTAACCTCTTCCTAGTGGAGGGACAAGCAAAGGAATAGACATTACTCCCAAAATACAGGGAGCTGACAACAGTAGCATGAGCGATTCTGAGAAGGTTTTTGGTACTAACACCCCGGGAAGTGTGACTAATGCTCTTCAGAAGGTTAAGTTTCTTCAAAGTCTTCTCACGGAGTCGAGAGACGTGATTGCCCCACGTTAAGCTCCGATCGAACAACAGGCCAAGGATATGAAGGGAGACTACCCAAGGAATTTCTTCCCCCTGCAGCCGAAGGTTAGAATCAGGCGAGATTTTCCTTCTGGAGAAGACAATCGCAGCACTTTTATGAGGGCTGAGACTCAACTTCCAGTAGTTGCACCAGCGAACCAGATTATGAAGGGTGTCCTGAATATCATGCATAATGTCTTCCAGGCAGGGCCCAGACGCGTAAAGGAAGGTATCATCCGCGTACACAACAGCATTAACTCGAGGTCCAATTGCCTCAAAGATATCACTCATATAGAAGGAGAAGAGTAAAGGAGACAAGACAGCCCCTTGCGGGACCCCCACGAAGGACGAGACTGGGGCAGATAAAGTTCCCAACCACCTAACCTGGATAGCACGTTGCATGAACGAATGGCACCATTTCGAGAGATGGCCGTCAACGCCCGCTGACAGCATCTTAAAAGCCAGACCGTCCGGCCATACAGAGTCGTAAGCAGAGGCAATATCCACCGAAACCAGAACACTAAACCACTTCTGCCGCCGAGCAGACGCCAGATCTGCATAGATTTTCGTCAAAGCAGGTGCGCAGTCCCTAAAAGGAATAAACCCGTAGTGGTTCACATGGAAAACATCATTCTTGAGCACCCAAGGAATCATCCGCCGAAGAACCATCCGCTCAAAAACCTTCGAGAGAACAGAGGTGAGGGAGATTGGGCGATAGGAAGACGAGGAACTGGAATTTTTGCCCGGCTTCAAGATAGGAACGACAATGGCTTCCTTCCAGGACTTGGGAACTCGACCATCCAACCAGAGATTATTAAAGCAGTCGAGCAGTCTGAGCAGACTGCTATTGTCGAGGCACTTGAGAAGTCGGAGGGAAATACCATCATTTCCAGGGGTGCGATGGGAAGACTTGTGCAAGGCGTGTTGAAGATCCGAGAGAGCAAAAGGCTTCCTAATGTTGCTATTCACGTTGGCACTGAAGTCCAGCGGGATGTAGCAGTCGATAGGGGGGCGGGCAAACGTGTGAGCAAAAGTATTAGCAGCAGCCAACCTACTGTCATTTGAGGTGCTAATGTAGTTATAGGACTCCTGGGGAGGGTTCTTCCGGTTTTGGAGAGCTTTGAGAAGTTTGAAGATATCGCCAGACTTCCCACTCCTTTTGCAGACCTCGGACCAGTACATACGTTTAGCGTCCTTGATTTCTTTCTTGAGACGAGCAGCAAATTGCTTGTGTTGCATCCAGTAAGCCGAGCTTAGGTGCTTTCTTGCCAAGCGAAGGAACTTGCGTTTCTGCCCAAGAAGGTAACTGCAGCGGCTATCCCACCAGGGAGTGCCAACACGATCCAAGATCCTAATCTTTCGACTACTAACAGCAACCGACCTTTGACAAATGTTCACCACGTCTTCATAGGACGGAGAGTTACACTCCTGTAAGTCCTTGTTAAGCTTAACGGTAGCGGACCCCCAGTCACACCTTAACCTAACACTATGACACGGACTAGAGCCGGGCAGCCTATCGAAAGTAAGTTTGATTGGGCAGTGGTCACTATCAAACGTATCAGAGTGGACCTGGACACAGGTATTCGAAAACAGGTCAGGTGAAACAAGAGAGAGATCAATTAAAGTGGAAGATCCCCCCGGAGAAACATGGGTAGGAACGGAGGTATTAACAAGACAGATATTGTTGTTTATGATCCAGTCGATGACCCTCGAGCCCTGAGGAGAATCCCGACGGCCACCAAAACTCGTATGATAACTGTTGAAATCACCAACTATTACGAAAGAACTATTGCAAAGGTAAAGAACCTGGTTAAACCAGTCATAGTCAAACCTGCCGGGAGGAGAATAAACGTTAAGAATTTGAAGCCTGAAACTAGATGACAGCTTAACTTCAACACCCAGGACCTCGTTGCCATGGGAAGAGCTAGGAAGTGAAAGAAGACGAGAGGAAAATTTGCGATTGACGGCAGTAATGAGACCACCACCGTGTTGAAGGTGCCTATCAGCCCGATAGACAGCCTTCCCAGGAAGAGAAAAATCATGTGAAGAGCTCAGGAACGTTTCCTGGAGGCAAATAAAATCTGAACGAGAAAAGAACGAATGGTGGAGCCAAGCAGAGTTTGCTCGGACTCCGCGAATATTCCAGTGGATTAAGGAGACTCCCATTAAAAAACAAAAATAACGGAAAAGAAAAAAGGCCTCCGGCCAAAAAGTTTTTTTTTTTTTTTTACCCAGGCGTTTGACCAAAAGACGGTATCTCGCTGGGAGGAGGAGTTCTTATTTGGCTATTATCTGTAGGTGGAACCGAAGTATCCATCAGAGTGGCATTTAGAGTAGGTGAATGCAGGGCGAGTTCTAGTTTTTTCTTTTTTAGTAACCTCTTTGCTTGAGATTCCGAACTGTCTGTTTCTGTAGATGAAGGGGTAACACCGTGAGCTGACGGACGGAGGGATAAAGCTAGGGTCTGGGTTAGGGATCCCAGCATTTGTTGAAACGTTTGAAGTTGGGAAGCCATAAGTTGTTGCACCAGTTCTATCATAGACGATGTCAGAGCTTTCAAGGAAGCTTCTAGATCCGACTTAGTGACAAGGTCTGGCAATGGTGGAGTACTAATTGCAACTTTAGCATAAGTTTGGGTTTTGACTCCCTCAGTCTCAGAAAACTTTCTTCTGGCCTCAGCTATAGTCAAGTGATTAGCGCTGCGGAACTTTTGAATTTTGACTTCACGTAAATACAACGGGCAAGTTTTATCAAGAGCTTCGTGCCCCCCTTTACAATTTACGCATCTCAATGACGTCGCGGTACAGATTCCAGAGTGACTCTCGCTACATTTTGCACAGACCGGCGACTGTTTACACGACTGTGTACTGTGATTAAATTTGTAACAATTCCGGCATGGCCGTGGGTTGTCCCAAAATAGAGTGATTCTATGATTCTGGTACCATAACTTGACATGACTAGGCAGCTGGGTTCCCAACTTTGTGACTAGCACTGTAGTCAAAGGTATTTGACCGTCGTTACTTTTTTTAATGAACCGTCTAATTTCAAGAGGGATTATTCCCTGCAATTCCAATTCCTCCGCAATGTCCTGGCATGAAATGGTTATGTCTATATTGTGCAAGAGGAACCTCGTGGATATCGTTTCCTTAATAATATACGGCTCAACAACAATGTCAAAAAGTGTTTTTGTTTGCAAAAATTTTTGAGCCGCTTCCACTGACTTCGTAATTACTAGAGCTTTACCCTGACGGGTCATTTTTAGCGTTTCTATTACATTCGTTTTTCCTACTATTTTTAAAAATTCAGCTTTCAGTTTCTTGGGGTTGGATGCAGGCAGCGAACCCTCTTTAGCAGCAATTAAAATGGCAATTTCATCCACTCCATCATTTACTGCTGCTTGTAAACAGTCAGGAAGATTATTATTATCATAGAAATTAGGATTCAAAGCCATACCTTGTGAAGTGTCCATGTTTTGAGCCATATCCAGTCCTTGTTGACTTACATTTCCATTATTCGCAATTTTCGCCGTTGGAATTACCGCCAGCTTCAGTAGTTTTAAACAAACTGACCTTTCCGCAAAGGTCAACAAACAAGTTCAGTCCTTATTCGACGATAGAAAGGAAAAAAAACACTCTTGTAGCTCCACGTGTAGGGCGGTTCACACAACTCGTAACACGAATACAAACTTCCTTTAATTAAACTGTCAATAAACAAACTTGTTCACAAACCAATATCTTTGTAAATAAACTAAAATTACTCTACCCGAGTTTCAAAAACAAAATATAAACTTGAAAACACTTAGCGATATAATGTCACACAGCCGGCACCGCTAGCCACGCAACCATCTTCCCCGATGATGTTTACTAAACATTCAGATGAACTATCAACCTTTTGTTTATTTATTTCATGAGTACAAGATTTCTTGTTTATCAACAAATATTCATATGAACTGGATTACAGTTAACTGTTTAAAGAGATCTCCCAAAATATTTCTCGAATTTTCATTGGCTAGAGTAAAAAGAAGAAGAAATCAAATTAAGTTCCGCCTTATCCTGGACGTCATGTCCGCTTGGGTGGAGCTTATTCCTTTTCGGTAACGAACCCTCTTTTCAATCGATGACTTTAGAGTACCGCTTATGCGATTTATCGAAAAACTCCCGTCGTAACGAAAGAGTTTCGATCTACGTCATCTTTCGACGATCGAAACGTTTCGATGTGTTCGTGGTAGCACTAAAAAACTAATGAAGCACTTCCATGTCTAATCAGGCTTCACAGCAAGAGAGAGAGAACACTAGCCACACACTCCTTTTATGTATCACAGCAGGGATTCTCCCCTAACCAACTACAGACCAACACCCGTCATAACAAAAACGCAAATGCCATGCCAGACAGTCACGTGCATCTTCTGCCAATGAAGCGAAAACGTCAACGACAGCTAGTGATGTCTTCCATTATCGAAAAACCAGAAGTGAACGATGAATTTTTCTCCCAGTCATTTGTCGGCGAAAATTGCCGATGAGAAATATAAACAAAGTACGCAATTAAAATGGTGCTGGTAACAAGATGCAGAATCTTACGATTTAAATTAAGAAGCAATAATACAGCAGACTACAGGAGTTTAACCCAGGAAAACATATTTCAATGTAAGTTAATAATACTTTAGTTTTCCCAAAAAAACTATTATAATTCATGTCAATTTACTAAAAGTAATGCCTATGCAAAAACCATGTTAAATAAAGAAAACTTAAAGTTGAAAATTAACAACTATAAAAATAATTTAAGTTATATTTTGAAAAGGTTTATATTTTGAAACAACATAGAAAAATAATTTTCCTATCAAGTGCCCCGTACTATGTTGTTTCGAAGGAAAATAAAATTGTCAAACAATTTACATTTAAAAAAAAAAATCGCAAAAAAAAAAAAAAAAAAAATCTTGAAGCTATCAGGTCATGATGACATGTTGTAGATTGACAATTTTCTATGAAGACTTCAAAAACAATTTTCTTCATAGTTTAGGTTAAATCATCAGTTCAGATATAGCATCCCATGATCTTACAAGTCCATCATCAAAATTTGAATCCATCAGTTCGCAGAAGACAATACACTTGTACTACTAGAAAAATTGTAAAACAATCATTAGCATAAAGTTATATACAAAAATTTCCCACTTTCATTGTAAAAAAAAAAAAAAAAAATTAACACTTAAAACTTACACATAATTACATTCATGCGGGCCCATGAACCCTCGTTCAAAAAAAATTAAATATAACTTAACACCACAACTTCAATGAAAGCCTAAAAGTTAAATTTAAACAATGATTTAAAAAAAAATTAAATTTATACAAAGATTCATATAAAGTTTTAAAACAAATTTTACTTTAAGGATAATTACAAAACTATTAATTTAAATTAAAGAAAATTTTCTTATTAAATTTTGTCAGGTCATTTCCAGTGAGGGCTTTGGTAAAGGGATCAGCATAATTACGTTTACTACTGCCATATTTTAATTCAAAAATTTCATTGAACAACCATTCTCTTATAGAAAAAACAACTTTGCTTTTATATGCTTCGAACGGTTATTACTTTCTTCTATATGTAATATAGAGAAAGTATTGGATTCGCGAAAATTTTCGACCTCCGTTTTTTGACGGATCTACACGTTTTGGGATGTCCTGAACACGAATTGATAGTTTTTAGAAAATGTCTGTGTGTCTGTATCATTTTTTTGTGGACGCTGTATCTCACGAACATATGAATGAAATTTAACCAAACTTGGTATTTAGTTGCACCCTGACATGAACTGGTGCCCATTAGATTTGGGGATCAATAGCTCAAGAGGTGGCGCTGTAATCGCATTTTATGCAATTTTTTAACATGGCAGCATAGGACAAAATTCCGTATAAATGGGCATAATGAGAGTTATTTTAAACTTGTGATTGTAAAATTAATTTGAATTATTGATGATAGTAGTAGTTAACTAGGAAAAAAAATTTGTGCATGGGGGGCATCGGTTCCCCCCCTGGGGGGGAAGTACCCCCCCGGGGGGGTTAAATTTTGAAGATGGGTATCATTCGAAAGATCTCGTCAATACCTTTAAAACGAATGGTTGAACCATAAATCTGTGATAATTTAAAACAAAGTTATCGATTTTTTTTACTTTTAACAAAAAAAACTGAAAAATATCTTTTTTTTTTTTTTTTTTTTTTTTTTTTTAACGAAATTTAACCAAACTTGGTATTTAGTTGGTCCCCGACATAAACTGGTGCTGATTATGTTTGGGGATCAATAGCTCAACAGGTGGCGCTGTGATAGCATTTTATCTAAATTTTTAACATGGCAGCATAGGACAAAAATTCGTATAAATGTGCATAATTAGAGTTGTTTTAAACTTGTGATTGTAAAATTAATATGAATTATTGATAATAGTAGTATGTAACTAGGAAAAAAATTTTCTGCATGGGGGGGGGCATCGCTTCCCCTCCCCCTAGGGGGGAAATACCCCTCCAGGGGGGGTAAATTTTCACAATGGGTATCTTTCGAAAGATCAGGTTGATAATAGTAGTAGTTAACTAGGAAAAAATTTTTGTGCATGTGGGGGCATCGGTTCCCCCCCCCACCGGGGGGGGGGAAGTTCCCACCCGGGGGGGCAAAGTTTTAAGATGGGTATCTTTCGAAAGATCTCGTCAATACCTTTAAAACGAATGGTTGAACGATAAATCTGTGATAATTTAAACCAAAGTTATCGATTTTTTTTAGTTTTAACAAAGGAAAAAAATCGCTTTTTTTTTTAACGAAATTTAACCAAATTTGGTATTTAGTTTGTCCCCGACATTAACAGGTGCTGATTATGTTTGGGGATCAATAGCTCAACAGGTGGCGCTGTGATAGCATTTTATCTAAATTTTTAACATGGCAGCATAGGACAAAAATTCGTATAAATGTGGATAATAAGAGTTGTTTTAAACTTGTGATTGTAAAATTAATATGAATTATTGATAATAGTAGTATGTAACTAGGAAAAAAATTTTCTGCATGGGGGGGCATCGCTTCCCCCCCTGGGGGGGGATAAATTTTCAAGATGGGTATCTTTCGAAAGGTCTCGTCAATACCTTTAAAACGAATGGTTGAACTATAAATCTGTGATAATTTAAAACAAAGTTATCGATTTTTTTTACTTTTAACAAAAAAAAAAAAAAAAAAAAACAGAAAAAAAAATCGTACCTTTTTTTTTTTTTTTTTTTTTTTTTTATATATATATTGTTACTGATTGAATATGTATAGGTAAATATAGAAGAAAGTCTTGTGGTGGCCACAACATACTAGTTTTCTATTGGGGACTTAGTAAAATCTGTGGCAGGTATATTATCTGCAAAAAGAGTTGGTAAGTTATGTTGACCAGGAATTAATTTAAAATTTAAAAAATCTTCTAAAGTATGGTCGAATCATACAAGTTCTTTAACACATTCGCACATTGCAATGAACTTGCTCTCCATCGTTGAAAGACTTACCCTCCTTTCTTTGAATGTACGCTAAGATATGGGACTGTTATCCAAAAATACTATTTGCCCCCCCATCCCCCTAGACACAAAATCATCTCTATTCATAGTGAAATCTGCATCAGAATATGCCACCAAAACTGACTTTTTCAAAACAAATTTATATTATATTTACGAGTACATGACACGCACCCTAGCAACTTTAAAAGACCATGCCAATGAACCAAACCGGGGTTACTTTGGAATTGAGAAAATATATTTACTGCATAAAAAATGTCAGGTCACGTCCTACTTGAAATAAAGGATAAGCATCCTAAAATGTTACTATATGGATACTTGGATACCTCATCTACTTCATTTTGGTTAGACAGGCAATCTTTCTTGGAATATTTACAACCTTTAACTATAAGAAGAGTTGAAAAAGGGATTTTAAATTTTTCAAACCTTTTATAAATTTAATCAATATAAAGTTCCTGTGACAATTGTACACATCCATCATTATATTGAAATTCCACCCCCAAAAGTTTTTTCATTTTTCCCAAGATTTTAAGATCAAACTTTAATCCCAAAGAAGCAATAATTTTTGAAGTGGAAACTTCTTTAGGCGCGTTGAGCACTTTTGGGTGAACAAAAATCATGAAACTCGCGTCATCGTCAGCTAACGCTTTGAATGAAATTCTGCAGGCGTTCGTTATCATGACAATCCAGTCGCAGAGAATCTGATCGGGAAGAAACATATTTTTTGCCAATTGACATTACATAGTTTTCTACTAGGAATAAAAGTTGCAAATTTCAAAATGCTTCAATTTTCTTCTAAATTCTTTGAAACTTACTGTGCGCCATTAACAGCACACGGGATAGTTGCAGTTCAAATTTCATCGATTTTGGAAAAAATTTACATTTTAATTGCAAATTAATTTTTATTCTAATACGTGTATTTCAATTTCTGATTATGATGAAATTATTTTTAATACATCATTCGAAAGATATTTTAAAGTTCTTTTATATTATCGAAAGTGGAATTCAAGATTTCACCTGATTTACACGTTTTGAGGTGTCCTGAATCGGTTTTCTTTGTATCTCAGCTACTAATTAAAATAATTTCATAAGTAATACATCATTAGAAAGCTTTGTTGATTTGGAATTGAACAGTAGATTACAGACATTTCTACCGCCAGATGGCACTATAATATTTTAAAATTTCAATATTTCAAATTCTAATTATGATTAAATTATTTTTAGTGCGTCATTCAAAAGATATTTTAAAGTTCTCTTATATTATCGAAAGTCGAATTCGAGATTTCACCTGATTTACACGTTTTGAGGTGTTCTGAATCGGTTTTCTTTTGTATCTTAGCTACTAATTAAAATAATTTCATAAGTAATCAATATTTTTACCTAATATAAGGCTTAGTTCATTTAATTTGGGTAGCTACAAATATTGTGCCGAATCATATAATACAGATCATAAACACTTCTTTACAAACCAAAAATAATTCGAAATTAATAATCTAATAGCTCGACGATACAATAACAATTCACAAGTTACTTTATTTTCACTTCTATCGGCAGTCCCCAAAGACTGCTTTGAATTTTTTTTTTAATTTGACTCTTTGTTCTCCCGAAAATGATAATGTCGTCGACATAAACCAAAAGTACTATGTTATCTTAAAAAGAAAATAAGAGCAATTACACCAGTTGAACCTTTTGAAACCCAGATTTAGTAACATGCTGTTTAGCTCATAGTACCATAATTTACCACTCTGATGAAGACCGGAAAGTGCCCGATCCAATTTGAAAACTAAATTTTCATTTCCTTTAACTACAAATTCCTGAGGTTGCGATATATAAATATCCTCATGTAAAGGAGCATATAAATATGCACATTTCACGTCACATTGTACGTTCTCCCACCCAAAACAAGAGACAAGCAAAGAGAAGAAAAACCGAATGATTGAAAAGTTGACAGCAGGAGAAAAAGTTTCATCATAATTTTCCCCTTTAATCTGATGAAAACCTTAAGCAACAAGTCTCGCTTTATAGCGGACTATATTTCCCTGCTCATCTTTCTTAGTAGTGAAAACCCATCGATTACCCAAGACTGATTTATCTTTTGGTAAATTTACTAAGTGCCAAACTTTCCTTTCTTCCATGTTTCTCATCTCCTCATTCATTGCTTCCCTCCAGTTTAAAACTTGAGCTGATTTAATTACTTAATTATAAGTTGTAGGGATTATGATATCTAGTCATGCAGACGTGGTAGATTTGTTAATTAAGTTCACTGAAGGGGCTAAATTAATTTGACTAAAAGTACGGCCGAAACTAGGATTTTTTCACCCGGGGCAAGGAGAGATTTTGGCGCCCCCTCCCACCCCCACGTCCAACCAGAAATTAAAATTTCAAAGGAAATTTTACAAAATTTTTATGGCCATTTTATTTTCAACTGCATTCATAAGAAGTAATAAATATTGAATTTAATTCAAATTTTTGGTAAATTTACAGATTTTGAAATGTCTTATGATTATATTTAACGGATGTGTGTGTGTCTGTATGGGACACAAATACTATAGCTAATTTATGAACTGCATGTTCGGAATTCCATGAAACCTAGTGTGCAGTTGAATTCTGACATAAATTGGTGATGTCTAGTTTTTGATATGAAAAACAGAGTTTACAAAACAAAACAGAATCGCAGCATGTGTTAGCATGACACTTCGCCAGGCGTAAAAATGTACAAGCAAAAGTAGAGCTACAACCTTTTGGTTGTAACTCTTAATTATAATAGCGCTTAATCGTAATAAAAATCGATTTTTATTTTAACTTATATGTTTTATACCTTTATAACATTTCTTGAAAAAAAAAAAAAAGATTGAAGTTGTGAATCAAAGCATTATTTTAGGGGAAAAAAATAAAAGCGTATTATAGAAAAAGATTTAAATTAAGCTACAGTTATTATTTTTATTTATTTATTTATTTTTACTGGTTTAATGATAGTTTCTTTTTTTTCCTCTCTCTTAAATTAATGGTATTTATAAATGACAATTCTAAAACAACTGAATGTAAATTTCACATTCAATTACTTTTAAAACTGAAAATATCATCATTTTGAGAGAATTTAAAATGATATTTTGAATATTATAGTTGTTACATCAACTATACTGCAGAGAAATAAACAGACAAATATTTAAGTTTTTAATACAATTAAGATGCATAAATTAATACAAGTATCTAAAAACTACTCATATCCATCAAGTGCGAACTAACCGTTAACTGTCTAAATACACTGTGCTGCAAAAAAAAAAAAAAAAAAAAAAAAAAAAAAAAAAAATCGAGCCCTGATACCATTCCTGCTGATTCTCATGTAAAATGATCTCTTGAATCCAAATATGACCCCCCATTTTATCCAATCACCCACCGTTTTCTCGGGACGCCACCTTTTCTGTTACTGTTTGGTAGTTTTATGGCCATAAATTTGATTTGGAGAATGGAAAAGAATTATTTTAATACTTTGAATATATATATATATATATATATATATAATTTATAATAAATAATTAGTAATAATTGATTAATAAAATATTAAAAATGTAATTTGTAATTTCAGTGGTAAATCCCCCTCCTCCCCCTAAATTTTCCCCTTGCTGCAAATGTTCATGTTTTAGAATTTTTCATTTCTGTAGCCCCTCAAAAGACATTTAACAGTTAAAACAATCCCTTCACCCCTTTCAAATCAAATTTATAGCCATAAAAATACCGGGAAATGATAAAAATAGGGGAGCGTCCCCAAATAATGGGTGACAGGGCAAAATGGGCATCATAGTTGTATTCAGGAGATTATTTTACATAAGAATTTGCAAAAATGTTGTTGGGGTGGGGCCGATTTTCATGCAGAGCAATGCCATTTGTAGATAATCTTTTTTTAAATCCTTTTCAGGAAATAAAATAGAAAGGCAGGTTCTTGTCTATGAATATTCTCGGAACCAATCCAAGAAGACTATTATTAGAACCACTAACTTCATGGTAGTAGGATTATATGCACCACAAAATAAGAATATCGTTTGTTCAGAAATAATATTCTACAGCTTTTTACAGAATCTCTCATAGACAAATGTATAGCTTAGAGTTCAACAGAATTCGCTTCTGTGCAGATAGTCTACTTTTGCACTCTTTGACAAACAATTAGCTGCGAGAAACAATGCATAATATATAGAAAAATTTAATTCCGATAAAACTGAGAAAGGGCTTGCTGATTTGGCAATCCTGAACTATTTTTTGCCAAATTTGATCGCTAATCTCGTGATGTCACTAAATTCATCACCAGTATAGATGACAATTTGTCGCAGAGTGAATACTTTGGCGACAAAGTTGGCAAGCTGGCATTAATTTTGGTGAAAAATAATGGCTTAATATTGCCGAAATTTGGAAGGTGGCATGATCTGCTGTTTTCTTGCACAGAACTAACTTCATCAAAAGTTCAACAAATCACTAATGAGAATATAAACAGGAAAGAGTCATTACTATAATTATTGATGACAAGAGCCTGTCTATTTCATTACGTATTACTTTATACACGGTAATACAGTTAAAAGGGAAATAGATGGCAGATTTCTTCACTTCCATGGAAATGGGCATTAGCGGCAAATTTTGCAACTTGGCGAGAGATTTGGCAACCAATTTTGGCTAAAAGTTGTAATTTAGGGTAGCCAAAGTTTAGAAGATTTAACTTCAATAGAAATAGACTTGTAAAATTTTCCTAGTTAATTCATTAGTTTCTAGAGTAGAACTATCTCGAAAATTCTATAAATCACTAGCAAGACTGGATGAGTTCAGTTTCTGTTTGGACTGCAAGCTGGGCGTACATTAGGGTGGAACGAAAATGGCCTTTTAAATTTTTTTTTAGATATCAGTTTGGTAATAGTCGGGAAAAGTTGCCTTTTAGGCTCAAAAGGAAGTAAAAAAAATTTGGATGCGATACTATAATATCTTGAGGTGCCGCAAATAGCTTAAAGTTTGTAAAAACATTGAAAAAAATGAAAAATAATAAATAGGCCTTTAAATTTTTTTTTTTAGATTTTATTTTAGAAATACTGGGGAAAAGTTGCCATTTAGGTTAAAAAAGAATTTAAAAAAATTTGGTTGCAATATTACAACGTCTTGAGATGCCGCAAAGAGCTTAAATTTTGTACAAAAATTGAAAAATTATAAACTTTGATAAATTATTTTTTATGAATTTCTCCTACACATAATGTTACAAAAAGTCGTTTCAAATACATATATAATATAAACATTAGAATTGGGAAAAAATATTATTTACAAAATATAATAAAAATAAAAAAATATTTTGTAATGTTAAATTTTGTAAATTTCTTACTTCTGTATTCTTAAAAATTGCAAATGTTACAGCTGCAAAATGTTTGTTTCTACTTCATTTACAAATTAAACTGTTTTTTCGTATTAAATTTTGGCATTTTCTCACGTGAGTCAATTTTTGCTCTTATGTATCCCTCTCTTGCGATTGAACTACAGACATTTTGAGCCGATTCGGTCACCAGTTTCACAGCTCTTTCCACTGCTTGCGTGTGGCAAGGAAGCCGGGGAAAGTCGATAACCGGGTCCACTTTACTATTTGGTTCAGCTTCAAATGTCTTCCGTATAAAGTCATTCAGAGTGTCACTTGAAACATGTTTTAATAAGGGAGGTTCAGTTACGTCATTTTCAGGCCATAAGATCATGTCGATGTAATCCTTTGCATCGAAGTTTATCTTTGGAACTTTAAACTTCCTGACTCCCCCTCTACTTTCTGTTCTTGCTTTTAAAACACGTCGTAAACCAAGTTCTCTATGAATTTTGCGTTCATCACATAGCATGGACAAAAGGAGATTTTTTCCGGGGCAGCAAAATACCCACTTCTTTGAATAACCGGATCTATAACGTTCTTGAGGTCGGCTGAGAGATAGCGTGAATATGAGATAAGTTTAAACAGATGTTTGGAACCATAAGTACATGAAGGTTTTAACTTAATATTAAACCACACAGGTGCATACACTTTCACAATGTACTCAGCCAGAGTCTTAAGATTTTCAGTTGGATTTTCAGTTGCCACATACAATCTAAGCACGCGGTTGGCTAATGTCAGCCATCTAGAGTGAGAAAGTTTTCCAGGATTTCTTAAAGATAAATCTAGTGGGCAATTTCCACTTGATACAGCTATACTCATATCCAATAAATACTTCTGATCTGTACTTAAATCATTTCTGTTATCCAAAAGAGGAAGGTTATTTTCAATTGGCATGAAAGTAACAGCAGGAAGATTAGCACAGTTTTCAAGCTGCTGACCTATTTCGCCTTTAAACTCATTGGGTCCCTTCGTTTTACCATCTAAATGACAAAAAAGGTGTCGCAATGGTAGCTCATTAGCATGGAACATACAAATTAACCATTGTAAAGGTCTTCCTTTTTCCTTTTCAATCAAAGAAATCACACCATTATTATGTCCCGTGTTTACAACGGTTCCATCACAGCCAATAGCAGTAAAGTTCAAAAGTTGTTTGTTGTGTTCTCTATCTTCAAGAAACTGCAGTATACTGTCTGCTATGTCTTTTCCGGTGCCAGATTTAGTGGCCTAAAAACCTTGAGTTTGGTTCCTCTATTAGTGAAACGTGCTCTTCTGAAACAACTTTTGTGTACAACTTAGTTCCTTTCTTTTCTCGAACAATTGTTTTGTCTTTTCTTCCATCAAAAAACAATCCTCTATTTTCGGTTATCGGACGATAATGACTGTCATTAATGAGATCTTTTCGATTTGTTGATCTTGCTCGTCTAATTTTCATCCTGTCTATTACATTGGTTTTGTCTTCTTCTGTGATTACACCCAAGTCCTGTAAAGCGGCACTAGCTATTGCTGCAGCAGCTCTATCTGATATTCCGATACGGTCAGCAATGGAAGCTACAGATGACAATTTAATACGCATTTGAGTGTTTTTCACTTCTTTCAGTTTTGAAGGCCCTGGTAGATGTGTGACTTCTTGTATATTTGATGGACCTGGTTGGTTTGCCTCTTCTGGTAAAGAACAATGCTGCCTTTCAGCTCTGTCATTGTTGCCAGTAACCGTTTCTAATGCACTGGTGTTTTTTGTCCGTTCTAGATTAAACTTAACTATTCTCTGTAGTTCTTTACTTTTTCTGACTTCTTTCTTCCTCAAAGCGCTTGTGGTAGCTTTATCAATATTACCTATAACCATTGCCCTGTTAGAACGTTGATCTTTCAGAAACTATTGTTCCATAACTGGTACTTTTTTTTCTTTTATACAAGTACAAATATTAAAGTTTGCACACTTACAGGCAGCAATATCAAATAAACGTTTCGATTCTTCTCTAAATTGTGCAAGGTTGCAGTCAAACTTATCTGACCCTTTTCTGCTTTTAGACCTTAATAAATTCCTATATTTACAATGATAAGCTTTTATCATTTGTAAAATTCTTTTGCTAGAAACAACGGGAATAGAAGCTCTTGACCATATTTGTTCTATTTTGGGAACTAAAATGTCACATATTTCACTTACAGTAGGATCCTTCTCTGAAGCAGTTTTGAGGTTATGTCTAGAGACACCTGCTCTGAGCTTGTCAGGTGTCACGTGTCAGTAAACGCAGACAAATCTCCGCCTCCTTCCACCCCTCTTCTCCCTCACAACATCTGCTCCGGCGATGACTCATGCTTCCTGATGCCAATGCAATAGTAAAACTGTTTCTATTCATAATAAAACGCCTATTTGAAATATTTTGTTTTATAATCGAGACCCGCAAAAAAACCCTTTAAAATATAGCAAAGATTTCAATTTTATGAAACTTTAATGTCCTTGCGGCACCTCAAGACGTACTCCAATCGTTTTCATATTTTTAATTTATCTTATCTACACCAAAAGGCAACTTTTCAGCGCTATTCCAAATTAAAAATCAGAAGTTGGTTTTATCGTTTTTTTTCAATTTTATGAAACTTTAATGTCCTTGCGGCACCTCAAGACGTACTCCAATAGTTTTCATATTTTTAATTTATCTTATCTACACCAAAAGGCAACTTTTCAGCGCTATTCCAAATTAAAAATCAAAAGTTGGTTTTTTCGTTCCACCCTAGCGTACATCTCTAAAGGCCGTATCAGATTCACCCAGAGCCCGATTAAGACCTACTGGGGCCCAAGGCCCAGGACGATTTTGGTGCCTCCCCTCCCCCCTCTCAACAAATTTAAACAATTTTGCCAAAGCAAATATCTAATTTGTGCAGAAAGTTTGAATGTTGGAGACAAAGTTAAAGCACAGTTTTCATAAGAAATTAGTTTAAAATTATTTATTTATTTACTAGCCGCCTTCGGCGACCAGCTGGTTCGCGATCCTTGAAAAATCCGACTTTATGAAACTCCCGCTCGGTGGCACCCTTTTCCCGTTTCTCATCTTACTACAGCTTATTGACATAGAGGGAAAATAGCTTTATTAAAAAATTTAATCGCAGTAAATTCCCGCTCGGTAGCCTGCGGCGCCCTCTTCCACTTTCAATATCTGAAACAGCCTGTTCGCTCACCATGTTATGATTTTCCAAATTTCTGACTTAGCAAAGTCCCGCTCGGTGGCAACTGCGGCGCCTTATCCCCGTTTTAGAACATACAACACCTTCCTCACTCCTTAGAATTTCAAATATTGAAATTTTAAAATATTACAGCATCATCTGGCGGTAGAAATTTCTGTAATCTACTGTTCAATTCCAAATCAATAGGCCGTTCAAATGATGTATTACTTATGAAAATATTTTAATTAGTATCTGAGATACAAAAGAAAACCTAATCAGGAGACCTTAAAATGTGTAAATCGGGTAAAAACTCGAATTCCACTTTCGATAATTTTTAAGAACTTTAAAATATCTTTCGAATGATGTATTAAAAATAATTTAATCATAATTAGAATTTTAAAATATTACAGCGCCATCTGGCGGTAGAAATTTCTGTAATCAACTGTTTAATTCCAAATCAACAAAGCTTTAAAATGATGTATTACTTATGAAATTATTTTAATTAGTAGCTGAGATACAAAAGAAAACCGATTCAGGACACCTCAAAACGTGTAAATCAGGTGGAATCTTGAATTCCACTTTCGATAATATAAATGTACTTTAAAATATCTTTCGAATGATGCATTAAAAATAATATAATCATAATTAGAATTTGAAATATTACATCGCCATCTGGCGGTAGAAATTTCTGTAATCTACTGTTCAATTCCAAATCAACAAAGCTTTCAAATGATGTATTACTTATTAAATTATTTTAATTAGTAGCTGAGATACAAAAGAAAACCGATTCAGGACACCTCAAAACTTGTAAATTGGGTGAAATCTCGAATCCCACTTTTGATAATATAAAAGTATTTCAAAATCTCGAATGAAGTATTAAAAATAATTTGATCATAATTAGAATTTGAAATACACGTATTAGAATATTAGAATACAATTTTATTTGCAATTAAATATAAATTAAAATGTTTTTTTTTTTTTTTTCCCTTCGAAATTTCTCAAAGTAATCCGACTTATCGATGGTTTTCTCCGAAACTTGCATAATTCCGGGCTATATAACATTAAAAATCCTTAGTACGATATGTGAGCAGAAATTGGAATTCGAAACTCTGCAAAATATTAAAGAATAAAGGTGTTCTGGGTATTCCGTTGTTTTCTCCGAAACTCCCGTTCCTTTTTTACATTTTTGGCCCTTCTCTCCCCCTCCCCCTCCTTTCCGTCGCTAATAATAATTTTACACTCGAAAATATCCGCAATCGATTTACCTTGCTTTAAAATGTAAATATGCCAACCAATTTCAAACGCTGTAACTCTTTTTTTTTTTTTGCCCCTTTCTCCCTCCCTGAAGCCCTGCCTAGTAATTGTACTCTTTCAAAAATATTCACAATCGAATTATCGGGCATTAAATCCAAATACTACGAAATTTCAACGGCATATCTCAATTTAAAATACTGCAAAATATAAAAGAAAACTTAATCTTTTTCCAATAAATATGTTTTTTTTTTTTTTTTTTTTGTTTATTTATATATTTTCATGAAAATTGAACAGTAGCTTTATAATATGCTGTCTAAGCCGAATATTCATTTAAATGTAAGGTAAATGAAAATTTGAAAATGTTTGAAAATTGCAACCCCCCCCCCCCACTATAAAACACGTGATATCTTAATTGATTGCAACCATTTCCTTTTTCATCCCAGACAGTCGTCTGCCTGTTGCCAACTAAATTTCATACTTTAGTTAATTTTAGAAAATCTAATTGTTGTATCGATAAGCCGCTTGCACTCTTAGATTCGGAAAAAAACCCTTTCCTTTGGTACCGAATTCGCAACGATCGGACTAATATTTCTAATTTATTTTCCACTTTTTCTGCTTTTAATTCCGTTAAAATATCTATTTTTATGCAATCGCGGTAAATCCTCATTCATTGAGATCGCTTTTTGATTAGACATAGGTCTACATTTTAATTAATACCTCCGGAACTAATTAAAATTTTTAAATTCTAATTTTACTATCCCCTCGGGAAGGCTTCTGAGCACCCGTATGTCAAATTTTATACTTCTGCGTTCAGTAGGGGCTGAACGTATAGATGCTCAGACAGACAGACAGACATCTTCTTTTATTATTATAGATTTTATATTTTTGAAAAGAAATCTCAAATTATCATCGTGATTATCTTTTGGGGAAATATGTTAATGCACCTTGAGAAAAAACTAAAAATGTTTCACTCGTAATATCACAATGCTGGAAGATATTTTATTTTAATTTCATCTCAGACTTTCTTTACTTTAATTAAAAAATTAAGTACTATTTCAACCTGAGAAGAGCCAGGTAGTGCTTTTAATATAATAATCACCCCAAGGGATAGTCTAAAGTCATACCATCCATGGATGCCACTACTACCATCATAACTTTCACCTTAAGTACGGAGAGTTTTCAAAAATGCTGGATTTTGATTGATTAATTTCATTTCAAAGTTAGAAAATATAACTAGATACCAACTCGAGGTTTAGGTTTAGTGGGTTCAACGCTGCATTAGAGCGTTGGTTAGGAAGTTGGCTACTGTTTGGGATCCACCCTGAGGTGTAGTTCAGAAACATGATATACAATTTTGATCCTCCAGGAAGGGGATTGGATTCCAAGTAAAGATTATTATACCATTAGTTAGATTTCAGTTAATTTTTGTTAAAACTACAAAATAGTTTTAACATGGCTTACTTTATAATTCTGATTAGAAATACTCAGAGAAAAACGTTTCCAAAAGCAATCATTAAATAATTTCTAAAAGAGAGTTTTAAGAAAAATAATCTGAATTAAAATGCTCAAAAAAAATAAATAAAAATAAATAAATAAATAAAAAAAAAAAAAAAAAAAAAAAAATTAAATTAAATCAGAATTAATAATATCCAGAACTATTAAGATAACTTAAGATTATGTGAAAAATATGTTCAAGAGAATATTTTCAGCTTCAAAGTCTAGCCATTTTCTTTTCATTTACCACCCACAGAAAATAAGAGTTCAACTTAGTGCATTCACCCCAGAGTCCCAAGGGACGCTCAAGAATTTTACCACCCCCGCATTCCAAATTTTCAAAATTCCCAGACAAACAAAATTCCGGAGGTAATCTTCCGCGGAATTTTAAATGAGCGTTACTTTGGCGTCCTTTTCAAAAAAATATAAAATTATTAAAATTAGAAGTTAAATACAAAAAAAAAAATTATAAAGAATTTAATTATAGCCCTAGCAAAAATATTTTCAAAGAAAAGATTCTAGTTATAAACAGAGAATATATATATAAAAAAAATATTTATGCGCGCTCTTTCATCTCGCGCCTCTATACGATTAGAAGAGGAGGCGAATTGGGGGAAGAACGGATAAACTGATGAGAGAAAAAGACCAGACAAACGCTTGGAGTATCAATATCGACGGAGGCCTGTGTGGGCATCTCCGCTGCGGCGGGATGCGTTCCCCTGGCAGTCTCGAAGAAGCGGCGGATGGTAGAAGTCGCAAAGAAAGAGGAATAGAATCCTCTCCTGAAATAATACGTAAATATGGCCAGTCTTTTCAACCTATGCAAGAATAAAATGATTCGACATTAAAACATCTTCTATTGGATCGGCTGCGAAATATGCTTACTACAAAGATGATCTAAAGATTAGTAAAATCATACTTATTATTTTACTAAACTGGCCAGTAATGAAGAAGTTAATAACGTCAATGAAATGAACATTATTTGAAGTGGTTTCAAAATCTCATCATTTTCCTTGGCTGGAGAACTGATGCTATCTTCTATTTAAAATAATGCATTAACTGATTCTAGATAAAGTAGCCATCAACTAAAGAAATAATTCGTATTAGAGAATAATCAATCTTGAATCACATTCTCTAATTTCATAAGGAGAATTGTCTCATGCCTCAACAATATAAGACTTATCGGTGCAATGTTCGTCTTTTTTAATTAAATTTTGGTGAATGGACAAGTCATTATGAACTGCAGTAATATAGTTGGTTGTACAACTAATTAAAATATGTCAAAATTCACTATTTTTTCTATTGGTTTATGGCTCCGGAGCTAACTATCATAATGTGTGTTGATTGAAGTTAATAAAAAATTGATGCATCACATCTGCTATTCTGCTTAAATTTTGAGGTAAGAGTTTATTTATTTTTTTATTTCTCTTGCAGCCATTTTGATACAGCTGAGTTCGGAGAATTTAGGATTCTAATAAAAAAACTATTATTAAAATAATAATAACAAACAAAAAAATAAAATGCCATTAATTCTAAGCAATTTATCCTAAAGATACATCTATCTCCGACCTCATCTGTATATATTGAAATAAAATAAGAACAAAATTGATGATAATTAAATTACATTAATCTACTATTCTGTGATTTAAGCGATCACAATATCATAATTATCCAGCACTTATTTCTTTTTTAGATAATTTAATAAATCGTTTCAGACAATCATTTATATCTTTAAAAATTTCATAATCAATCTATCATTTATTTATTAACAAAGGATTTATATTTTTTAAATAATTTGACATTCAATAAAATAAACATTATTCTTTTTTTTATAACAAATTTAACATGGTGCCGTGAGCCAAAAGTAATATACATATACTTCTTAACGGGTTGAGAACAGGGTTCATTTATGTTGATTTTTTTTTTATGACGCAATGATCTCATATCAAGTAGTGGAGAGTCATCTTTCATGCAAATTTAATTTTTTGTGTAATATATATTGTGTAATTAAATTTTCTTAAAGAAAATTCATTTCTGAAATATTCATTTAATCACTGCCTATTCATATTTTATATATATCTATTTATTAATTATTTCAAATATATGTATTATTTATATTCAGAAATGGATTTTCATCTCATGTTTTTTTTTCATGGCCATTTAAAATCCTTTCCTTCGCATTTTATAACTATATTTATTTGAAATTATTTGTATCAATATATGTAATTAATTTTTGAAGGGAATTACAATGTCGAATGGTAAGGATTTAAGCTTAGTTTCCTCGATTGAGCCATTCTGTGGGGGTGAAACCGAAAATTTTGGCTTCTTTATTGAGCAAATAGAGGACCTAAAAAGTCTTGAAAGATGGTCTGATGCCAGAGCTCTATGCATATTAAAATTGAAACTAAAAGGCAAAGCCCTTGACTTCATATCTACGGACCCAAATGCAAGCAAAGCTAAAAGCTTTGCTGATCTGAAACAAATACTAAAAAATAAATTTACGTGAAAAAAAAGTTTCTCGGAACTCCAAGTAGAGTTCCATAACATATCTCAAAGCCCAAACCAAACAATAAATGATTTGGCTGAAGAAATATCAGCCAAAGCATTAGCTTATTTAAACCCCACCAACGACAATGATCCCAAACTAAATTATTTAATTGAATCCATGAAACTGACTCAATTTCTACAGGCATTAAATCCAAGCGTGAGATGCGAAGTCAAAAAATTAGGACCCAAAAGCTTTAATGAAGCAATTAGAAGTGCAAAAAATATACACAATGCACTTTCAGAAGAAAGTAATAACTCTTCCGAAAATTTTGAACTTAACAATATTATAAAATCCCAGGCGGAGACAAATAACACCTTAAACAAACTTAACGAGCGGTTGGAGAAAATCTCAAATATTAATTCGACAACAAACTCCAACGTAACACCAACACATATTCCGGATCAGCCAATTATATGCCATATATGCAAAAAAGTGGGCCATATCACAACGGATTGTTGGTTTTTTCCAAGGCCTCAAAATCATTCTCATATTTTCCCTCAGCAACCTCTGATGGTCCAACCCCGATAAAAATCCTCTCAAATGCACTCCAACTTCTCTCCTTACCAGAGAAATTTTCCTGATAATAAAACAGATTTTAGACGAAGAGATGACGGCAATAACCGGGGTGCATATGCCGACCAAAATCGTGGGAGGAATCATAATTATCGTAATCAACAAAAAAGAAGATACAACCCATACAGAAAAAATGGGAATAATAATCAGAATTTAAACTAAAGGTGGGTTCTTACCACTATCATCAGGGTAAGAACCCTAATGCAAAAAAGGTCAAGAGATTTAATAATCCCACATACAAAACTTCAATAAAATCTTCGAATCCTACTCCAAATGTCATTCTCTCTATTTCGCAAAATTCTCAGGATTTACCTTTAATCAATTTGCAGTTTGGTAAAACATCATGTAAGGCATTGATCGATACAGGGGCAAATGTATGTCTTATCCAATCCTCAACTCTAGAAAAAATAAAAGCCTTCACAAAAATTGACTATTTATCCCGCCCAGTCCTTCTCCACACATTAAATCAAATCCCCATACCATTTATTTCAGTAGTTAAATTAAAATTTAAAATCAATAGCAAATGGTTTAATTCTGTTTTTTATGTCACTAAGGAGCAATGGAATTGCAATTATGAAATGATTCTGAGCTATAATTTCTTGCAGGCCAATAAAATCATCATTGACACTCTAAATAAACAAATAATTCATCAAAACAATAGAATAAGCTATGATGAAAAACCACCTAAACTCAATAATAAAAATCAATCAACAAGAATTAATCACCCTATCAATAATGTATTCCTCACAAAATCAATCAACATTCCCCCTAAGTCATCCGAATTAGTAGAAATTGAAATTCCATCTAAGGCTTTATACAATTCAGATATTTTATTTACTCCTTACTCAGGTCGAAATAAGTTTCACATGTCTAGTTCTATACATTCTCCAGGCAACTCTAACTTAATATATGTAATAATCGATAATGATTCTGATGATAAACTAACCTTAAGAAAAGGTCATAAAATTGGTTCTGCTGAATTACTGAATAAAAATGACATAATCTCACCCAATAAAAATGAACTACTACAAATCAACAATATAAATTTGGAAGAAATTCACCAACTTAGAGAGAAAGAAATTCATGAAAACGACTTTGATTTATCCCACCTCAATTATGACGACAAAAAAAAATTGCTAAATCTACTTATGAACAATTCACAGGTTTTTACAAAATCTTACAAAACACTAGGTTCAACTAATGCAGTCACTCCACAATTTCAACTCCTTCATGATTTCCCAATTCAAACAAAACCATACCCCATACCCAAGATAGCAAAGCAATACGCTCAACAAGAAATAAAAGAATTACTCGAAGCAGGCATAATAGAACAAACTAACTCAAATTATGCTTTCCCAGTATTATTTGTCAAAAAGAAACCCTTGCCAGGTGAAAATAAATTAAAATTTCGAATGTGCATCGACTACAGGCTTTTGAACGCCATAACTGAATCTTTTAAAATATGCCTTCCCAAAATAAACGATGTAATCCATACCATTGCAGGCAAAAAATTATATTGTGTTTTAGATCTAAAATCTGCATTCTTCCAAATACAACTTAAAGACGAAGATAAACATAAATTAGCATTTTGCTCAGAATTAGGTAACTTTCAGCCAACAAGATTACCTTTTGGTGGTCGTAATTCAACTTCTTATTTTCACACATTAATTTCAAAATGCCTAAATGATCTTAAAGGTGATAATGTTCAATATTTTTTGGATGATATCATTGTAGCTGCTGATACCACAGATGAATTATTACAAATTTTACAGAAAGTTTTTGATAGATTAACTAAATTTAATTTAACTTTAGATCCATGCAAACTTCAATTATGTAAAAAAGAAATCACTTACCTTGGCTTCGTTTTAAATGAAAACGGCTTTTCTCCATCAGAACAAAATATCTCTAAAGTAATAAAATTTCCAGTTCCTAAAAATGTTAAAAATGTCCAAAGTTTCCTAGGGATGGTTAATTATTTCAGACACCTAATCTTCAACTATGCTGAAATTATAGATCCTATTGTAAAGTTAACTAGAAAAAATACTCCTTTTATCTGGTCCAAACAATGTCAGGAATCATTTGAAAAATTACAAGAAATATTACTTAGGAAACCAACTCTTAGAAATATCGATTTTGAAAAGGACCTGTATCTAGTTACAGATGCTTCTAAAGTTAGCATATGCGGTATTCTTATGCAGAAACATAATAATAATTTCTTTCCAATTGAATTTTTCTCTAAAACTCTATCCACTGCAGAATCAAGATATCCCTCCATACGGAGAGAATTTCTAGCAATATATGCGTCTATAAAACATTTTCATGAATACCTTTATGGGAAGAAATTTTTTATCTTGACTGATGCCAAACCCTTAACTCATCACATACATCTTGACAAACAACCAGAGATTGTCGCCAGATGGTTAATGTACCTACAACAATTTGAGTATGAAATAAAACATATACCAGGCTTCAAAAACCCCGCAGATTTTCTTTCAAGAATGACAGAAGAGAATAGTCAAAAATATAATCATAATTACAATCAAGCCCGTAGATTAAACAACATATATTTATTTGAAACTAATGATAAATTATCTCACTCTAACATACTTACTGAACAATTAAGAGACACCAAAATCCAAGAAATAATTCAAAAAATAAAAGACAAAGACAAATTAACTTCAAAATTATACTTTATTCACGATCATACAAATCTATTAATGAGGAAATTCTTAAAAAGAAAATACACATACAAACGCAAAATCGTAACTCGAATTGTTCTTCCACAATCTCTGGTAAACGAAGCTCTAGCGACAGCTCATACTCCACACTTCGGCACACAGAAGACCTATAACTTCTTAAATGGAAAATACTTTTGGAAAAAAATGTATCTGGATATTAAACAATTCTGTGAATCATGTCAAAAGTGTATGAAAGTAAAACCTAAAGCAAAACTTACCAAAACTGTAATGATTTCAAAGAGTAATTATGCCCCAGGGGAATTCATATCCATGGACATTGTAGGTAAACTCCCAACATCTAAGGACAACAAAACTTTCATTTTAAGTTTGATTGACCATTATTCACGATTTTTGGATGCCTTTTCATTAAATACCATAACTTCTTCTGCAATAATTAAGTGTCTGAATGTTTATTTTTCTCGCTATGGTATTCCAAAAATTCTTTTGACTGATAATGCTAAATACTTTTGTTCAAAAGAAATCGAGGATTTCTATAAATTGCATAATATAGAGCACCGTAAATCCTCTATTTACTATCCACAGTCTAACGCAGTGATAGAGCGTGTTCATAGAACACTTAAAGAATCCATTTCAGCAATGTGTAACAAATCGTCAGAATGGTCGGAATTATTACTTAAATTTAAATTACATTACAATAATTCTAAACACTCTGTTACAAAATTCACACCTGCTGAATTATTTTTTGGGAGACACTTAAATGTCCCAATTGATATGAATTCCTTGCCCAATTTTGAAGATGTACCTGAGAATTACTGTGCAAAACAGAAAAAACGCTTTGAAACCACTAAAAAATTGGTTGCTGAGAATGAGAAACAATTCTTTAAATCCCATGAATCACACATCAAGGGCAGGGAAGTCCCTCAATTTCAACTTGGTGATATTGTATTCATGAAAGATCCTTTGCATACTAGACCATTTCAAATCAAGTATCTCGGTCCATTTGAGATACAAAGAATCCTAAGGAATGGGAATTACGTTATTAAACATACTGAAAATAATGAAACTAAATCTATCCATGTAAGCAAATTGTTCAAATTGAAAAACTTCAATTCTCAAGGCACTACAAATGATGCCTAAAACATTGGTATTGAAAATACATAAACAAAACAAATAAAATAATAATAATAATAATAATAATAATAATAATAATAATAATAATAAAAGAATTATCAAAACACAAAATTTATTTTTAAAGAAAAAAGAAGTTAATAAAATGAGTGAGCACAATTTCCATGGAAAAATTTATTTATTTTTCATTAATACATATTTCTTTTTTTTCTCCTTTATCTTGATTCTTCATAAAAATGACCTCTGTTGTCCTGTTTACACTTCTCACACTCCAACTTTAGACTGCAGACTCGTGAGGTAAACTTGTCGACACTTTCCTCTTAACTTACCAGTTATGGCTGGTCCACGACTGTCAAGAGGGTCTCAGGTCCTATATAGGATTCCAAAATACAAGAGTTATGAAAAATTAATTAAATTGCTTTCAAGTGAAAGTAGAGAATCCAGTAGTGTAATACACATCAGACAGTCAGAATTAATAAAATCAAGATCATACGGGCATTTTTCTAAATTATATTTTTTTTATATACTTGCAAGTATACTCATACTAAATATATCTCTACCTGAGAATAATTATTATTATGATAACAATTTAAAAATAAGATTTTTTTGTGATATCATAATTGCTCACTTATACAGTCACCTGTAAAAAGAATTTAGTGCCAGGACCCTCGTAGAAATTTTTAAAGTTTATTAATAATCAATATTGCCTCGGAAATATTGCATCATTGCTAAAGAGACCACCCCAATGATTCATCCAACAGCTGCTTCATGGTTGAATGAGATTGGACTGGAAAGCGACAGCTGCGTGACCCCAATGAGTCATACTATTGTTCTCCCCTTTTTGAAAGGGGTTGAACAATGCTTCATTGTCTGGCTTGCCCATGAGTCATCACGGGGATGGTCCCTTTTGAAAGGCCCCATTCATCCAAACCATCTGCTTCAGGGTGGACTCGAAAGCGACAGCTGTTGCTTGCGTGACCCCAATGCTGCTTCATTGTTAAAACTCAAACTATTGAAACCAACCGAAGCTGATCAAAAAATTTTTATTTTCCAATTTCAAAAAACTTTATTCGGAGAACTTGCCGAAGCTGATCAAAAAATTTTTATTTTCCAATTTCAAAAAACTTTATTCGGAGTGGGGCGACTCGAGATCTCTCCAACGGTATCAAGATTATGAAGATCGGCCCATTAGGGCCCGAGATATAAGCGAAAAACCATAAAAACTCAAAGTTGTCAATAAAACGGCGCCAAATTTTGGTACAAATAAAATTCTGAATAGAACTTGAAGAATGCGTGAAAAAGAAGTCCTAGGCGTAAAAAGCAAGTAAAAATTGGGATTAGACCCACCAATAAGTTAAAATGTCACTATTAAAATTGGCTCCAGTGGGCGCCAAAACTGCCAAAAATGAAAAAATGCTATGGCGTTACTCTAGTTGAGTGAAAATACAGAAAAGGTAAGAACAAACGCGAAAATCCTAGGGTCATTTTGAAAGATAGTGAAAAATTGGAATAGGAAAAGCGCCCTCTGGCGGTGAAAAAAGTGAGGGAGCCTACAGGGTGGGGCGACTCGAGATCTCTCCAACGGTATCCAGATTATGAAGATCGGCCCATTAGGGCCCGAGATATAAGCGAAAAACCATAAAAACTCAAAGTTGTCAATAAAACGGCGCCAAATTTTGGTACCAATAAAATTCTGAATAGAACTTGAAGAATGCGTGAAAAAGAAGTCCTAGGCGTAAAAAGCAAGTAAAAATTGGGATTAGACCCACCAGTAAGTTAAAATGTGTCATGTTCACTATTAAAATTGGCTCCAGTGGGCGCCAAAAGAGCCAAAAATGAAAAAATGCTATGGCGTTACTCTAGTTGAGTGAAAATACAGAAAAGGTAAGAACAAACGCGAAAATCCTAGGGTAATTTAGAAAGATAGTGAAAAATTGGAATAGGAAAGGCGCCCTCTGGCGGTCAAAAAAGTGAGGGAGCCTACAGGGTGGGGCGACTCGAGATCTATCCAACGGTATCCAGATTATGAAGATCGGCCCATTTGGGCCCGAGATATAAGCGAAAAACCATAAAAACTGGAAGTTGTGGCGCCAAATTTTGGTACCAATAAAATTCTGTATAGAACTTGAAGAATGAAAAAATGTGTAACACCAGTCTTTTCTAAGATCTGTTTTTAAATACCAGTAACATTTATATAGTAGTTGTTTTATTGTCTTAATTTAAATGGATGGAATCCACTCTTGATAAAGTTTATTAATAATCAATATGCCTCGGAAATATTACATCATTGCTAAAGAGAACTTGAAAGCGGGCAGCTGCCGCTTGCGTGAGTCATCAACGATCCCCCCCCTGAGACAGGCTGATGCCGCCATTGTTAAACATGCACCTGGTTCCCTTTTTGAAAGGGATTGAACAATGCTTCATTGCCTGGGAGGAAGAGCTTGCCAATGAGTCATACATCTCCCCCATCACGGGGTGATTAGGATCTGGTGGGAAAGAACCGTTATGCTGGTTCCAAACTCCCTTTTTGAAAGGACAATGCTTCATTGTGTTGTTGAATGAGATTGGCCGTTCTATTATACTTGACAGCTGCTGCTTGCCATTGTGTTAAAACTCTTTTTGAAAGCCGTTGAACAATGCTTCATTGTGTTATACTTGAAAGCCCCCATCGTGCACCTGGTCCCTTTTTGAAAGGCACAATGAGATTGGGAAGGGATACTGGCAGCTGTTGCTTGCGTGAGTCATCACGGGAACCTGGTCTCTTTTGACATCATGGTTGAGGCCGTTATACTGGAAAGCGACAGATGTTCCCCCCATTGTGCATCTGGCCATTGAACAATGCTTCATTGTCCAATGAGTCATCACGGGGTAGTCTGCTTCATGGTTGAATGAGATTGGACTCGACAGCTGCTGCTCGTGTGACCCCAATGCTACTTCATTGTTATACTATTGTCCTTATCATGCACCCTTTTTGAAAGGACAATGCTTCATTATGTTGGTGCCGGCTTGCCAATGAGTCATCACGGGGACACCCCTTTTAAAAGGCCCCAAACCAAAGACAGCTGCAGAGCAAAGGAAACCCACTCGCCGAAGCTGACAAACTTCTCGGTGAAAGATTTTTTTTGCTCTCTCTCAGAGTCACATCAATGTTATTTGAACCATCATTTTGGTACATCATTTATATTTTCCTTCCAAATTTTAAAATTATTTATATTATATATATATATATATATATATATATATATATTATTATTATTATTATATATATATATATATATATATATATATATATATATATAGCTATTCGATACTAAGTGACATATATAAAATAAAAAATGTGTAACACAGAGCACCAGTTCATCAGTCTTTTCTAAGATCTGTTTTTAAATACCAGTAACATTTATATATTAGTTGTTTTACTGTCTTAATTTAAATGATTAGTTATAGGATGGACGTTTGGAAAGAATAGTTCCACTCTTGATTATATAATTTTTTTAGAGCAAAAGAAAAATCTTTCGCCTAAGCTTTCAAGATTGATAACCCATCATGACAACGCATTCCAATTTTTTTTCAATTTCAAAAAACTTTATTCGGAGATCTAGCAAGAGACCTTTCAAGACCTATCATGACAACGCATTCAAAATTTTTTTTAATTTCAAAAAACTTTATTCGGAGATCTAGCAAGAGACCTTTCAAGACCAATCATAACAACGCATTCAAAAATTTTTTTTCAATTTCAAAAAATTTTTATTCGGAGATCGAGCGAAAGAAAAATTTTTTATCGACTCACCAAAGCTTTTAAGGTTGACCAATCGCATTCAAAAAAAAATTTTTTGAAATTGGAAAAAAAAATTTTTTGAATGGTTTGTCAGCTTCGGCGAGTCGGTGAAAGATTTTTTTTTGCTCTCTCTCAGAGTCACATCAATGTTATTTGAACCATCATTTTGGTACATCATTTATATTTTCCTTCCAAATTTTAAAATTATTTATATTATATATATATATATATATATATATATATATATATATTATTATTATTATTATTATTATTATTATTATTATATATATATATATATATATATATATATATATAGCTATTCGATACTAAGTGACATATATAAAATAAAAAATGTGTAACACAGAGCACCAGTCTTTTCTAAGATCTGTTTTTAAATACCAGTTATATATTAGTTGTTTTACTGTCTTAATTTAAATGATTAGTCGTTTGGAAAGAATGGTTCCACTCTTGATTATATAATTTTTTAGAGCAAAAGATCGCCTAAACCCCATCATGACAAGGCATTCAAAAAAAAAATTTTATTCGGAGAAGAGTCGCCCCCATCATGACAACGCATTCAAATTTTTTTTTTAATTTAAAAAAAAAATTTTATTTGGAGATTGAGCGAAAGAAAATTTTTTTATCGACTCACCAAAAGTTCCAAGAAAAATTTTTTTGAAATTGGAAAAAAAAATCGTTTGTCATGTAGAATTTTTTAAAGTTTATCCTCGGAGCATCATTGCTAAAGAGAGGTGGGACTTAAAAGCGGGCTGCTGGCGTCCCCCTGAGACAGGCCGCCATTGTGAAACATGCACCCAGGGCCCGGGAGGAAGAGAGCAGTTGCTTGCCAATGAGTCATACATCTCCCCTGAGACAGCCGCCATTGTCCCTTTTGAAAGGGCCCGGGAGAGCAGCTGCTTGCCAATGAGTCATACATCTCCCCCCCACCTGGTCCCTTTTGAAAGGCTTGCATGCACAAACTCAATGAGAGCTGCCTCCCCTGAGACAGGCCTCCCTTTTGAGAGAGGCTTTTGAAAGGCTGAATGCACAAACTCAATGCTCCCTTTTGAAAGGGGATGGCCAGGTGGTTCCATGCATCTGGTCTCTTTTGAAAGGGCCAATGAGTCATCTCTTTTCAAATCTCATTACCCTGAATCCACACAGCCCACAATATTACCTTCAATGTTTATTATATTATTTATTTATTTATTTATCGGTATTAGAAAATGAGTCACACGATTGCTTCAAATCTCAAATGGACATTGCCCTGAATACATCTGATCCACATAGAAATTATACTTAAAATCCCTTATTTATTTATTTATTACCGAATCGGTATTAGAAAATGAAAACAATGAGTCACATGATTGCTTCAAATCTCAAATGGACATTACCCTGAATACATCTGATCCACACAGAAATTATCCCACAATATTACCTTCAATGTTTATATATATATATATATATATATATATATATATATATATATATATATATATATATATATTATTATTATTATTATTATTATTTATTTATTTATTTATTTATTTATTTATTTATTTATTTATTTATTTATTTATTATTTTTTATCTATTACGGTATCAGAAAATGAAAACAATGAGTCACATGATTGCTTCAAAACTCAAATGGACATTGCCCTGAATACATCTGATATGGAATATCGTTATCCACATAGAAATTATACTCCCCTTCAACATTTAAAGAAATGCTAAAATATAAGTCATCCAACTGGTCAAATAAAATTAGAAAACATTTTAAATGTGAACCAGTGTATTACCCATCATAGATAAAAAGTAGAAAATGTGTTAATATTTTCAATATGTCAGAAAATGAAAACAATGAATCACATAATTACTTCAAATCTCAAATCTCTGTCTGATGTGTAATATCGTTATTATCGGCTTCACACAGAAATTTTAAAATATAAAATGTTTAAAGAAATTTTTAAAGAATATGTTTGAAGAAATTTTAAAATATATAAATCATAAATTATATATATATATATATATATATTATATATATATATATATATATATATATATATATATATATATATATATATATATATATATATATATATTACAATATAAAATATTTTTTGATGGACTCACCCTTAAAGTGTATCGAAAACAACCCTCATGATGATTGCGATCTGGTTCTAAAAAAAAACCTAAAGATAAACACGTCGAAAAAAGTATTTATTGACAGCATCCAAAATGACATCCAAAATGTTTCTTGTCTAAAATGTTTTTTTGCACACATCTAAAATGTTTTTTTAACACATCCAAAATGTTTTTGTCTAAAATGTTTTTTTGAACACATCCAAAATGTTTTTGCATACATCTAAAATGTTTTTTTGAACACATCCAAAATGTTTTTGTCTAAAATGTTTTTGTCTAAAATGTTTTTTCACACAAAATGTTTTCATCCAAATCACAAAATGTTTTTGCACCCTCCTCAGGAAACAGGGCGTCCGAGATCTCCCTCGGCAAAAAGAGTCTGGCGTGTTCCAGGTCGAACCACAGTTCGTGCTCCACCCGTCCTCGGCCCGTGGGCCATTGCCATCCGAGAACATCTCGCGTGGTTAGCGTGGCGAATCCGTAGACCGTCTTTTCGAGGGTCGGGCTGTCCCTCTGCACGCTGACGAAATCCCTCTCCAGCGTGCCCACGTACAGCAGCGTCCGACTGCGGGCGCAAGCCCGGGCGACGTCCGCGGCCCGCAGAAACAGCCGGCCGTCTCGCGTGCGCAGCATCAGGAAAGTGCAGTCGAGCGGGGGATAACCTGTGTAAGAGAGCGACATGACTGCATCTGATGGTGAGAAGGTCTCTTCTCACTGAGCAAGTTTCAGGGGGGGGTGGAGCCAGCGGCTGGAAAGGAGGTCAACCAATGATTGGGAAGGACTGAGCCAATCGTAGGAAAGGAGGTCACCAAGGGTTGGGAAGGAGGTTGTCAGCCAATAGCAGGAAAGGACTGGTCTTCAAAAGTCGCTTCCGACGAAGCCTTCTCTCTCATTCTCACCATGGAAAGAGTCGTGGATATCTTCCCGCAGACGGTTTCGGAGGTGTCGGCCGCTCTCACGCCGCTCTCCACTCCCAACTACAACAATCTGCACGAGGACTCGGATTTGACGCCCTTCATCATCGCCATGACCAGTGCCGACAAAGTCTATTATTACGTCCAGAAGTACAGTCAGCACTATCGGAAGCATTTCGCCGACACGGTGAAAGGCGCCCTCTGCAACCAAGGTGCCCGCGTCAAGCCTTGGACGTATGCCGACAACAAGTTGAAGCGGGTGCCCGACCAGTCCCTGAAACGCAACACAGACGTCCGGACGGGCTTTGTGATGGGCCGCACCTTTCTGGTGAAGAGTGCCTTCACCTTTGGCCACCGCACCGTCAAGCCGGCCACAGGCCACGTTCTCCAGACGCACGTGGCCCCGATCATGTTCCATTTCGTGCGCAGCAAGTCTCCCCTCGGCATCCAAGAGAAACACTTTCATGCGAAGCGGGAGTACGACTACAGTGCTCGGAGACTGCAACCGAACAAAACCTATTATTGTGCTTCCGGACTGGAATACGTGCTCTACACCATCCAGAAAACACTGTTCCGAGTGACGGTCGTGCCTGCCCAAGACGAAGAGTGGCTCACGAAGCAAGGATGGCTGGATCCCCGAAAAACAGAAGCTTCCCGAAAGCGCCGTCGGTCGTCGGAGGACGACGCACCCTGCAAAAAGCCCAAGATCAGCTACGATCCACCGCAGACACCCTACGTGTACGACCGGCACTCGGACGAAGAGGAGCCGCCCACTCCTTATGTGTACGACCCGCAACCTTCGACATCCTCGGGCAACCATCCACCGCCCACTCCCTATGTGTACGACCCACAGCCGGACGAGGACCGTGACCCGCAACCGGACCCGCCTCCTGCTTCGGACGTGGACTACGAGGACATCAGCAGTCCAGAGCCTGTCGTGTCGCCGTCTCCCTTTGTGGTGCCGCCTCCTGCAAGTGACCCTCCTGCCAGTGACCCTGTGGTGCTGCCATCCCCTTTTGTTGTGCCAAGTGACTCTGGGGTGCTCTCCCCTTTTGTCGTGCCACCCCCTGCCAGTGACTCTGGGGTGATGCCACCGCCCCCTGCCCCTTTAGTGATGCCCGACCCCTTGGCGGACTTTGTGAACAGTGTGTCCTTCGAGGATTTAGAGAAGGCGACGTGGTGGGACGAATGGATCGTCTCCGTCGCAGTGCCCCCCACTGGAGGGGTTGTGAGCCCTCCGGCTTCAGTAGAATATGTAAAATTTTACCAGAGCCTGACGGAATTAAAACATTGGAAAAATAATTATCCACCGCCGCCGATATGCCACGGCGTCCAGTCGAAAGAAGCCCCTCTTGACCTCAGCATGTGTAAACCTATCCATGGGTGAGTCTTTTGTAATCCTGTAGATGAAAAATAAATAAGTGGGTAGTTGGAGGTGATCCAACAGCCTAAAAAATATTCTATTGTTGTTTATTATGATTGTCGAATATTTTTATTTTAAAACTAAAGATAATCCCAAACTTTTTTTTTTTTTTTTTTTTTTTTTTTTTTTTAAATCTTGAGATCTCATTCAACTCTGACGGATGACCATTAAACTGTGGCGCCAAATTTTGGTACAAATAAAATGCTATTGCGTTACTCTAGTTGAGTGACAATCAACGCGAGGGTCATTTAGAAAGATAGGGAAAAATTGGAATAGGCCCTCTGGCGGTGAAAAGAGTGAGGGGGTGGGCCGACTCGAGATCTCTCCAACGGTGTCCAGATTATGAAGATCCGCCCATTAGACCCCGAGATATAAGCGAAAAACCATAAAAACTGGAAGTTGTCAATAAAACGGCGCCAAATTTTGGTACCAATAAAATTCTAAATAGAACTTGAAGAATGCGTGAACCTAGACGTACAAAGCAAATAAAAATTGAGATTAGACCCACCAGTAAGTTAAAATGTGTCATGTTCACTATTAAAATTGGCTTCAGTGGGCGCCAAAACTGCCAAAAATGAAAAAATGCTATTTCGTTACTCTAGTTGAATGAAAATACAGAAAAAGTAACAACCAACGCGAAAATGCTAGGATAATTTTGAAAGATAGGGAAAAATTGGAATAGGAAAGGCGCCCTCTAGCGGTGAACAAAGTGAGGGAGCCTACAGGGTGGGCCGACTCGAGATCTCTCCAACGGTATCCAGATTATGAAGATCGACCCATTAGACCCCGAGATATAAGCGAAAAACCATAAAAACTGGAAGTTGTCAATAAAACGGCGCCAAATTTTGGTACCAATAAAATTCTGAATAGAACTTGAAGAATGCGTGGAAAAGAAGTCCTAGACATACAAAGCAAATAAAAATTGAGATTAGACCCACCAGTAAGTTAAAATGTGTCATGTTCACTATTAAAATTGGCTTCAGTGGGCGCCAAAACTGCCAAAAATGAAAAAATGCTATTGCGTTACTCTAGTTGAATGAAAATACAGAAAAAGTAACAACCAACGCGAAAGTGGTAGGATAATTTTGAAAGATAGGGAAAAATTGGAATAGGAAACGCGCCCTCTGGCGGTGAACAAAGTGAGGGAGCCTACAGGGTGGGCCGACTCGAGATCTTTCCAACGGTATCCAGATTATGAAGATCGACCCATTACGGCCCGAGATATAAGCGAAAAACCATAAAAACTCGAAGTTGTGGCGCCAAATTTTGGTACCAATAAAATTCTGAATAGAACTTGAAGAATGCGTGAACCTAGACGCAAGTAAAAATTGGGATTAGACCCACCAGTTGTGTCATGTTCACTTGAGCCAAAAACCGTAAAAAACTCGGACCCTTAGATTGGACAAGACAATTAAAACTTAATAAAAATCTACATAAAACTTTCTCTGTAAACATAATGCATCTCGTATACTTTGTATTCTATTCTTTTAATATTAATCCTATGATTACATTTTGCGCATATATGTTTCATACAAGGGAAGTTGAACTGTAACAGATGGATAACCTACATTCAGACCAGGCCAGATGTTCGTTGAGGGGGACATTTCTTTTACACAATGGAGCTGTCTTTGAATGAATGGGGCTTTTCAAAAGAGACCCCGTTCCCGTGATGACTCATTGGCACAACACAATGAAGCATTGTTCACCCTTTCAAAAAGGGGGAACAATAGCCACAGCTGTCACGCAATCTCAGAGAGTTTTTTAAGCAGAACCAGGCAGACTTTGCAGGGATCGCATCGCTCATGACGTCACCGTCAGAGATGACCTACTTTACAGCCAATCGCATCGCTCGTGACGTCACCGTCCTCGTGAGGCTGGCTTGGCGTCCCCTGCGATCGTTCATTGCTCTCCCGGCAGCCATTGAAGGTAAGTGTCTTTCTGTGGTGAATGTTTTTAGGGTCTTTCAAATGTTTTTAATAAGAAAATGTTTAAACTATAGTTTGAAAGGTTTTATGTTCTTATCCCCATCCATTTTAAAAAATTATAGGACTCTAGTTTGAAAGGTGTTTTTATAGTTTGACCGCTTTCAACTGAATAAACAAAACCCCCGATTACAAGGTTTGATTAAACTTTTGGAAACTGTAAAATAATAATATCCCTGGCATTTTTGAAAACAATTGTTATATACTTATTGTAATAACACAAAAGTTTGAAATGTATGGTTCAACTGTGGGACCAGAAAGATTTAAATCAAATAGGTTCTTGATGAATTTTTCAAAATGGGTCTATTCTCATTTGTATTTATGTTGTACACCATCCTTAAAAGGTTGTGAATAATGGTTGAAAGGGATTATGTTTAAACTATAGTTTGAAAGGTTTAAAAAATATTGGTCAATTTTATGTTCTTATTATGTTGTATTGACACCCCATCCATTTAAAAAAATTATATGACTATAGTTTGAAAGGATTGGTCCTTAAAATATATAATGTTTTTATAGTTTGACCGCTTTCAACTGAATAAACAAAACCCCCGATTACAAGTAAATTGTTTGATTAAACTTTTGAAAACTGTAAAATAATAATATGGGAAATAAAAATTTTTCAATTTCCCTGGCATTTTTGAAAACAATTGTTATATACTTATTGTAATAAGACAAAAGTTTGAAATGTATGGTTCAACTGTGGGACCAGAAAGATTTAAATCAAATAGGTTCTTGATGAATTTTTCAAAATGGGTCTATTCTCATTTGTATTTATGTTGTACACCATCCTTAAAATGTTGTGAATAATGGTTGAAAGGGATTATGTTTTAACTATAGTTGGATATGATTTTGAAAAATTTGAAACTATAGTTTGAAAGTCCATTTTAAAAAATTATATGTGTTTATCTTAAAATGATAGTTTGAAAGGATAAAATGATGTCCTTAAAATATATTATGTTTTCAATAATGAGTTTGAAAGCTTTCAACTGAATAAACAAAACATTTGTTGCCCTTTGAATAACAACTATAGTTTGAAAGGGTTCACACCACACCCCACCAAATGGGCGAACCATTTAAAAAAATCCTTAAAATGTCAGTTTGAAAAGTTTATTAATGTTTTATAACTATATTAAAATTTTTTCTCATACCTCCGATGCTCACAGCTCCCTGTTCAAATAAATGTGATTTGAAATACCTGTTCCAAATGTCTTGTAAATGTCCATTCCTCTCACGGTCTGTCTCTATCCGTCTATACAGTGTGTACGCATATATATATGTAAAAAAAAAAAAAAAAAAAAAAAAAAAAAAAAAATTTTTTTTTTTTTTTTTTTTTTTTTTCGAAATTTTTTTTTTTTTTTCGAAATTTTTTTTTTTTTTTTTTTTTTTTTCCGTCTATATCAGCGACCCGCACTTCAGCACTTGGCGGAGAGGGTCCCAATGTGCATGTCGGAGGCGGCAGAGTCGAGGAAGGATTCTCGGTGGTCATTTCTAGTGGCTACTTCTGGGAACACGTGCTCTGCCCCCCGAGGCATCCACCTACACAGCCCCCCCTGGGGACTGCAGAGTCGTGGAAGGCTTCCTGGTGGTCATTTCTAGTGGCTACGTTTGGGAACATGTACTCTGCTTCCCCCCCCTCCCCCTTCCGAAAGTCCCCCCCTCCCCCCTCCCCACATTCACACACACTCCACTCGGACCCTTCTGCCAGCTTTAGGTTAGTTTTTTAGTTTATAAGATACACCGGGCGGTGGAGCTGTCGACATGGATGGTCTACGTTGTTATGCCCGTAGACCCGCAGCTGCCATCTAACACTTCTTTTTTCTTTTTTTGTTTGGACATTAAAGATTGAAAAAGTGTCTCTGTCTCATTTATTCACACCGACACAAACACCCCACATTAGTTTTAGTATTAGTGTTTTAGTGGCCCCGGGGGAACGCCCTTTCACTCTGTGCGAGCAGTCCCTTTAACTGAAGCCCATCGTTGGCTCCTACCTAAGCGGCAGTCTCGTGCAGTACCTAAGAGGCTGATCCCGGGGTGCGAGAGAGCGCGACCTGCCAGTGTTAGGTTAGGTTTAGTGTTTAGTGGTAGTACATCTAGTGAGTAAGTACATCGGGCGGTGGAGCCGAGGATCAGGCTGCCATCTGACACCTCTATTTTTTGTTTTTTGTTTGGACATTAAAAAGTGAAAAAGTGTCTCTGTCTCATTTATTCACACCAACACAAACACCCTCTTAGTGATGTAAGATTAGTTTTAGTCTTTAGTGTTTAGTTAAGCGCGAGTGTTTAGTTTTTAGTGTTTTAGTTTTTAGAGGCCCCCCGGGGGAACGCCCTTTCACTCTGTGCGAGCAGTCCCTTTCACTGAAGCCCATCGTTGGCTCCTACCTAAGTGGCAGTCTCGTGCAGTACCTAAGAGGCCGACCCTGGGGGGAGAGAGAGCGCGGCGCAAGAAGCGATCATAGAAGGAGAAAAGGTAAGTCCATTCATTGTTGTTGTGCATAACTGTATGGACAAATGGTTTTCAAAACAAATGATTGTGTGCTTTTCAAAACAAATGTGTGGTTTTAAAAACAATAGTGTGAAATGATTTTAAAAACAAATGTGTGGTTTTCAAAATGTGAAATTTTTTTAAAAACAAATGTGTGGTTTTAAAAACAACGGTTTTCAAAATGGTTTTAAAAACAATGGTGTGAAATGGTTTTAAAAACAAATGTGTGGTTTTCAAAATGGTTTTCACAAATGTGTGGTTTTCAAAAACAAATGTGTGGTTTTAAAAACAATGGTGTGTTTTAAAAACAATGGTTTTAAAAACAATGGTGTGTTTTAAAAACAATGGTGTGACAATGGTGTGTTTTTAAAACAATGGTTTTAAAAACAATGGTGTGACAATGGTGTGTTTTAGAAACAATGGTTTTAAAAACAATGGTGTGTGTCTTTTAAAAATGGTTTTAAAAAACAATGGTGTGTGTCTTTTAAAAATGGTTTTAAAAAACAATGGTTTTAAAAATGGACACTCAAATAAGGGTTTGAGGCGACGCCCCCCTGTGTGGGGGCGCCCCGGGTCCCACTGAAAATGAAGGGTGTCACGTGTATGTGGCGGGTGGTGGAGGGAGGCCCTGGGCCCATGGCCCGGGGCCGAGTGTTGAAGGGTGTCACGTGTATGTGGCGGGTGGTGGAGGGAGGCCTCGGGCCGATGGCCCGGGGCCGCGCCGCATACCACAATTGTGTTTAAAAAAATTTTTAACTTTCATTTTCCTTTAGTGGTTTTGCACAATTCAAACACGCACGACAGGATGAAATAGATAATAATTTGTCTTAGAGAACATCGAAAATTCCCACCAGTGAGGTGAAAGTCCGTGGGACGGTCGAAAATTTTTAGAGGGTCGTATATCGGGTAAATGTTTGACTTGGATTTCCCATCGCATGGGAACCTGCAATAGTTTTTGTGGGTTGACGTGTTTGTATAGTCCATTCCATTGTATAACCAATGCCAATCTAAATTTTTTTTTTTCAATTTCAAAAAAATTTTATCCGAGCTTTCAAGATTGACCACAACGTATTCAAATTTTTTTTTTTTTTTTTTTTTTTTTTTTTCAATTGCAAAAAAAATTTTATCCGAGCTTTCAAGATTGACCACAACGTATTCAAAAATTTTTTTTTTCAATTGCAAAAAAAATTTTATCCGAGCTTTCAAGATTGACCACAAGGCATTCAAAAAGTTTTTTTTTCCCAACAATTTTATCCGGAGATCTAGCAAGAGAAAAGTTTTTCACCGACTCGCCAAAGCTTTAAAAAAAAAAAAAAAAAAAAAAAAAAAAATTTTTTTTTTTTTTTTTTTTACTAAGTCAAAAAAAAAAAAAAAAAAAAAATTTTTTTTTTTTTTTTTTTTTTTTTTTTTTTTTTTTTAAAGCTTTGGTGAGTCGGTGAAAAACTTTTCTCTTGCTAGATCTCCGAATAAAATTGTTTTGAAATTGGGAAAAAAATTGTTTTGAATGCCTTGTGGTCAATCTTGAAAGCTTTGGTGAGTCGGAATGTGTTGTGGTCAATCTTGAAAGCTTTGGCGAGTCGGATAAAATTTTTTTTGAAATTGAAAAAAAATTTTTGAATGCGTTGTGGTCAATCTTGAAAGCTTTGGTGAGTCGGATAAAAATTTTTTGAAATTGGAAAAAAAAATTTTGAATGCGTTGTCATGACCGACTCGCCGAAGACTTCAAGATTGATGACAAAGCATTCAAAAAAATTTTTTTTTCAATTTCAAAAAAATTTTATTCGGAGACCTAGCGAAAGAAAAATTTTTTATCAACTCACCAAAGCTTTCAAGGTTGACCAACACATTCAAAAAAAATTTGAAATTGAAAAAAAAAATTGTTGAATAGTTTGTCAGCGTCGGTGAAAGATTTTTTTGTTCTCTCTCAGTCACCGACTCTTTCCTTTTAAGATTTGAAGTAATTGTTTTCATTTTCTGATACCATTTTATTTGAATTCTATCGATTATATACTGAGAATCCAAAATGGTGGTATCACATCATTTATATTTTGTTGGATTAAAGGTGAGTATAATTTCTGTGAGGAGTTTTCATTTTCTGATACTATATTGAAAATATTACCATTTCATTTTGCTCACAAAAGTTTTGAAATTATTTATATTATATATAGATTATATATATATATATATACATATATATATATATATATATATATATATATATATATATATATATATATATATATATATTATTATTATTATTATTATTATTATTATATAGCTATTCGATACTAAGTGACATATATAAAATAAAATAAAAGTGTAACACAGATCACCCTAAGATTCAGTAACATTTATATATTAGTTGTCTTAATTTAATTCACTCTTGATTATATCCGATAAACTTTAAGGAATATGTTTTTTATTTTGAATATCCAATATTGGTAAGTAATTGAATGTAAAAAAATGGGACTGGACAAGGTATTGTGGGGGTTAACCCCACAATACCTTGTCCAGTCCCATTTTTTTACTTTAAAAAAACAGACAACTTTAAAAAAACAAACAAACTGTAATAACAATAAAATATTTTTATTTATATACACATTTTTTATATACAACATTTTCTATATACAACATTTTTTATACAACAGGAGAAGAAGAGGGGAGGGCTTTCATTACTTCCCTCATAAAGAGTGTGTGTTCTTTTTTCAATTGTAAATATTGTGTATGCAATCTATTTAATTTAAAATTAAAATCTATGGAGTAATTTAAATTTTTTAAGTCTTTGATATGTTTAGCTGATTGGTTGAATTTTTTAAATGATTTTCGTAATTTTTTTTTAAGTTTTAAAGATAATTTTTTAACTAATGGAAATTTCAGGGAACTTACGGATTTTCTTCCTCTTCTTCTCCTGGAGGGGCCGGGGACTGGTGAGGTGGCCACAGAGGAAGGACTAGGGGAAATGGCTGCGGGAACTGAGGAGCTGGTGACGGTAGCGGCTGATGAGGTGATGGTAGAGGCGGTGGCAGAGACTGATGAGGTGGGACCAGAGGCGGTGGCGGTGACAGAGGCGGTGGATGATGAGGGACCAGAGGCGGTGGCGGTTGCAGAGACTGATGAGGAGGTGGCGGTGGCAGAGACTGATGAGGCGGTGGCAGAGGCGGTGGATGAGAGGGCGGCCGCGGCTCGTAAACAGTTCCAAAATTCGGGCTCAAAGCGCGTAGCCCGAAGTTCCCGTAGAGAAATAAACTGGGGGCCAGCAGAGGAAGAGGCGGTGGAAACAGCAGAGGAAGCGGCAGAGGGAGCGGCAGAGGAAACAGCAGAGGAAGCGGCAGAGGGAGTAGCAGAGGACCCTTCGCTGGAGCGCAGCAGTTCCTCCACGCTCGGCAAATCCGGACTGCTGGAGCGGGAGGTGTCCGACGACAACTGTATCTGTTCAGGAATGTTCAACTGCCCCTCCAGTCCTGCATAGTAGAATTCGAACCGGCAGAGGGGGCATTGGGCTTCCGAATAGCTCCGCGCATGATGTAACAGGCGCCGGACACACGTCGTGTCGAACATGTGTCCGCAGCGAAGGGTAAACCCATTCCAAGAAGAGAGAGACTCGTAACAAATGGGGCACTCCATCTCGACTGACTCGGTAAACGGAAAGCCGCTCTAGACGTTCGCGAGGCCCCGCCTCCGCGTGTCGGGAGGAACCAATGGGAGCGAGTGGATGGGACAATTCAGATATTAATAAAAAATGATTGAATCTTCACTGGGGATTTTATTTGAGATCAACTTTTTATTCAGTTATTAATAAAAATTATATATTTATCATTATTATTATTATTATTATTATTATTATATCTTCACTGGGGATTTTATTTAAGATCAACTTTTTATTCAGATATTAATAAAAATTATTTATTTATTATTATTATTATTATTATATCTTCACTAGGGATTTTATTTGAGATCAACTTTTTATCCATCATTTATAATTATTATTAATATATATTATGTATATGGATGAATGGGGCCTTTCAAAAGGGTCCCCGTGATGACTCACGCAAGCAGACAATGAAGCAGTGTTCAATGGCCAGGTGCACGAGGGGGGCGGTGCTTTCAAGTATAACGACCAACCTCATTCAACCATGATGATGAATGGGGCCTTTCAAAAGGGACCAGGTGCATTGAATCCCTGTGATGACTCATTGGCACAACACAATGAACCCTTTCAAAAAGAGTACGATGGCAACAGCTGTTTGGATTGGGGTCACGCAAGCAGCAGATGCCCGCTTTCGGGTATAATCTCATTCAACCATGAAGTAGCTGTTGGATGAATCATTGGGGTGGTCTCTTTAGCAATATTTCCGAGGCCCAATCTCATTGTGCCTTTCAAAAAGGGACCAGGTGCACGATGGGGGCTTTCAAGTATAACACAATGAAGCATTGTGCTTTCAAAAAGGGTTTTAACACAATGGCGGTGCAGCAGCTGTCAAGTAGAATAGAACGGCATTCAACACAATGAAGCATTGTCCTTTCAAAAAGGGAGGCCTGTCTCAGGGGGCGATGAGACAGCGGCCCGCTCTCATGGAGTGTGTGTATTCAACCCTGATGAATGGGTCAAAAGGGACCAGGTGGATGGAATCCCGTGAGGGATGACTCATGGGTAAGCAACTGCCTTCCCAATCGCCTGACAATGAAGCATTGTTCAAAAGGGATGAGGGGGGTCTTTGGTTTGGATGGGAACCAGCATAACGGTTCTTTCCCACCAGATCCTAATCACCCCGTGATGGGGGAGATGTATGACTCATTGGCAAGCTCTTCCTCCCAGACAATGAAGCATTGTTCAATCCCTTTCAAAAAGGGAACCAGGTGCATGTTTAACAATGGCGGCGTCAGCCTATCTCAGGGGGGGATCGTTGATGACTCACGCAAGCGGCAGCTGCCCGCTTTCAAGTTCTCTTTAGCAATGATGTAATATTTCCGAGGCATATTGATTATTAATAAACTTTAAAAAATTCTACGAATTATATAATCAAGAGTGGATTCCATCCATTTAAATTAAGACAATAAAACAACTAATATATAAATGTTACTGGTATTTAAAAACAGATCTTAGAAAAGACTGGTGTTACACATTTTTTCATTCTTCAAGTTCTATTCAGAATTTTATTGGTACCAAAATTTGGCGCCACAACTTCCAGTTTTTATGGTTTTTCGCTTATATCTCGGCTCCTAATAGGCCGATCTTCATAATCTGGATACCGTTGGATAGATCTCGAGTCGCCCCACCCTGTAGGCTCCCTCACTTTTTTGACCGCCAGAGGGCGCCTTTCCTATTCCAATTTTTCACTATCTTTCTAAATTACCCTAGGATTTTCGCGTTTGTTCTTACCTTTTCTGTATTTTCACTCAACTAGAGTAATGCCATAACATTTTTTCATTTTTGGCAGTTTTGGCGACCACTGGAGCCAATTTTAATAGTGAACATGACACATTTTAACTTACTGGTGGGTCTAATCCCAATTTTTACTTGCTTTTTACGCCTAGGACTTCTTTTTCACGCATTCTTCAAGTTCTATTCAGAATTTTATTGGTACCAAAATTTGGCGCCGTTTTATTGACAACTTTGAGTTTTTATGGTTTTTCGCTTATATCTCGGGTCCTAATAGGCCGATCTTCATAATCTTGATACCGTTGGATAGATCTCGAGTCTCCCCACCCTGTAGGCTCCCTCACTTTTTTGACCGCCAGAGGGCGCCTTTCCTATTCCAATTTTTCACTATCTTTCTAAATTACCCTAGGATTTTCGCGTTTGTTCTTACCTTTTCTGTATTTTCACTCAACTAGAGTAATGCCATAGCATTTTTTCATTTTTGGCAGTTTTGGCGACCACTGGAGCCAATTTTAATAGTGAACATGACCCATTTTAACTTACTGGTGGGTCTAATCCCAATTTTTACTTGCTTTTTACGCCTAGGACTTCTTTTTCACGCATTCTTCAAGTTCTATTCAGAATTTTATTGGTACCAAAATTTGGCGCCGTTTTATTGACAACTTTGAGTTTTTATGGTTTTTCGCTTATATCTCGGGTCCTAATAGGCCGATCTTCATAATCTTGATACCGTTGGAGAGATCTCGAGTCGCCCCACCCTGTAGGCTCCCTCACTTTTTTCACCGCCAGAGGGCGCTTTTCCTATTCCAATTTTTCCCTATCTTTCAAAATGACCCTAGGAATTTCACATTGGTTGTTACTTTTTCTGTATTTTTACTTAACTAGAGTAACGCAATAGCATTTTTTCATTTTTGGCAGTTTTGGCGCCCACTGGAACCAATTTTAATAGTGACATTTTAACTTACTGGTGGGTCTAATCCAAATTTTTACTTGCTTTGTACGTCTAGGACTTCTTTTTCACGCATTCTTCAAGTTCTATTCAGAATTTTATTGGTACCAAAATTTGGCGCCGTTTTATTGACAACTTCCAGTTTTTATGGTTTTTCGCTCATATCTCGGAACCTAATGGGCCGATCTTCATAATCTTGATACCGTTGGAGAGATCTCGAGTCGCCCCACTCCGAATAAAGTTTTTTGAAATTGGAAAATAAAAATTTTTTTGATCAGCTTCGGCGAGTTCTCCGAATAAAGTTTTTTGAAATTGGAAAATAAAAATTTTTTGATCAGCTTCGGTTTGTCAGTTGGTTTCAATAGTTTGAGTTTTCACAATGAAGCAGCATTGGGGTCACGCAAGCAACAGCTGTCGCTTTCGAGTCCAATCTCATTCAACCCTGAAGCAGATGGTTTGGATGAATGGGGCCTTTCCATCCCCGTGATGACTCATTGGCAAGCCAGACAATGAAGCATTGTTCAACCCCTTTCAAAAAGGGATGATGGGAGAACAATAGTATGACTCATTGGGGTCACGCAGCTGTCGCTTTCCAGTCCAATCTCATTCAACCATGAAGCAGCTGTTGGATGAATCATGGGGGTGATGCAATATTTCCGAGGCTCCATAATATCGATTATTTATAAACTTTAAAAAATTCTACGAGAGTCCCGGCGCTAAATTCTTTTTACCGGCGACTGTATCATTTGTAGTACAACCAGTGCAAAAAATGCCAGTACCCTGAAATTTGCAGTACCATGCGGGTTGTATCAAAAGGGTATTTGAGTGATAGATTCAATCCCGATTTTGGGGGATCAGAAAAAAAACAGAGGACGTCTGTCGCTGACCGGGTCCCTCCCACGGTGTCTGGCCCCGCTCGCACGGCAACCCGCTGACCTCGGTCACTCCCGGTCTGCTGGGGGCGGCGAAGCCCTGTTACTAAATAACATTTTTGTATCCACATAAAAAATTTTTTATTCGTCATCAGCAGGACATAATAATTCTTCATCTGCCCAGGTGATATGTAAAATCTAGGAGAGTTCCACAGTTGTTACAATTTGATCAATTTTAAAAGTCCTTTTATTTGTGACCATCGTCGTAGGGGTAAATGATTATTCATTCATTTAAAAAAAAAAAAAAAAAAAAAAAAAAAAAAAAAAAAAATTTTTTTTTTTTTTTTTTTTTAACGTCTTTGTGCTGGTATTGCGTCCATTTCTGGAAGCGGTTCTGAATCGGGTCGCAAAACAGGGGGTTCTTCTTCTTTTGGTTCTTCTTCTTGAATCATATTTTCTTTCTCCCCCCTCCTAGAATTTGTTAAATACATTCGATTGCAAAAATCTAGATAAAAACCGGTGGGGCTACATTTCATCTCCAACTGTGTTCCGGGGGGTAGTTTACGGGTTGTTAAGAAACAGTCAATAACACCTGACAGTTCGGCGTATCGTCTGTATCGATTCGATTCCCCTTCCAATTGTTCGAGAGACATGTCTCTCATTTTTTGATAGAAGGTTTCATTATCATCCAATATACTTAATTCCGTGACAACCTGTTTATTAACCATGACTACTTGTTTTATGAAAAGAAAAAAAAACACAATATTGTTTTTATATCATTTTATTTCACACTCAAAAAGTACATTTATCTTCTCGTCCTCTTCTGCTGAGCTCCCCACCAAATTATCCATGCTTCCCGAGTCACTACTGCTCTCATATTCACTACTGCTCTCGGATTCACTACTGCTCTCGGATTCACTACTGCTCTCCGCAAAATCGTCCATAGTTAACTTCAACTCCTTTACCAGAAATTCAAATAGGCTGTCCCCAACGATTTCAAAAAGATTCTTCTCCACGAGTTTCATGCATTCGTATAGAAACTTTCCGGCATAGATCAGATAATGGACAGAGTCGTTTTTAGGGTCAATCTCCTTCAATCCAGAGAGGAGTTGTGATTCGACATCTTTCGTGTCCTTAATAGAATCGAGTTCCGGATAAGTTGGAAACTGTTGTACCATCCGATCTAGGATGTTCTTTTTGAGGACGTGCTCTTGGGTGCTCAGTTTCGAACTCCTCTTACGGTGATCCTTTAAGAAGAAACAACGCCTCTTCCCCTTACTGGCTAAGGCGAGAGAATCTTGCAAGAGAGAATGAACGACAAAGTTAAAGTTGTCAGTAGCCATCTTACTCTGCCCGTTCATACAAAATTGACTCCTCTATATATATATTAAAAAAAAAAAAAAAAAAAAAAATTTTTTTTTTTTTGAGTGATTCATTTTGTATGGTTTCAAGTAAAGATGAACACGGAACGCTATAATCCACATTTAGATAATCATACTCGAACCAACAAGCTACCTCCACTGACTTATGAAAATAAGGAAAATTATGCATCTAGTGACTTCCCTAGGGATGGTCACATTTTAAATAGCCCTCACGCCTCTTGGGGATCCAGGAATAACCGACTTTTCTTTGCAGAATTAAATAATAAGTCAAAAAAGAGATAGGGTGGGACCATCCACGTTTGGAAAGCCGCACCAACCCCTCTACCGCAAAACGTGCCGTGACACTCCAGAACTGGGTCCCGAACCTCGGAGGACCGATGCCACTGTTTCATTTGGCTCTCAACCTGGGAATGGCTTCTTCGACCGTGGAGGGGGGGGGGATTTTCAAAATACACTTTCAACTTTTTAAAGATGGTGAAAAAAAATGAAACAAATAATAATATTTAAAACATTTTATTGTTACAATTATGATTACAAATAATTTTTTTTACAAATTTTTTACAACATATATTAACCAACCAAGAAATAATATAATTGCTACATGAATGATAGAAAAACGATAGAAAAACTCATCATTGGATGTGGGTGGAGAATTATAAATTATGGTTGAAAACTCATTGTCAATTTTTCCATATTTCCCAAACGCATTTGTAATTAAATTCATATGATTAATCCATTTGAATATATTCCCTTCTTTAAAAAACTTCATTAATATATCCACCATGCAAATGTATATTTCTTTATCCTTTTCAGGATAGGTTTTCATGCAATGAGCCATCCATTTTCCTGTAAAAATGAGAGACTCTAAGACGATTTTGTGATAGGGTAACGACATGTCCCCAATTATCACTTTAGATCTTCGTTCTTTCGATCGTTCAGAAATGTTATTCAGTTGCTCCTGCAAAATTTCATAAATATCTCCATCCTCTACCTTCATTACAGTTGGATATTGTTTCAAAAATTGTTTTATCATCCCATGGATCGAATTGTACATAAATAATTCTCTTTCATTAAAATTTACAGTAAGATGGTCAATAAATTCAGGATGAAGATAATGAACAATAAAATTTAGAATTTTTTGGAATACCAATTCTACGTTTGCATCGAGATTAGAATAACTGGACAAATAGTCACCATGATAACAGCAGGGGAAATTGACAATTCCACCTTCCATGTTTTTTTGAATCTAAACTCAATGAAACTCAAATTATAATTTAAAAAAAAAAAAAAAAAAAAAAAAAAAAAAATTTTTTTTTTTTTTTTTTTTTTTTTTTTTAATCAAAGGAATTATCATCTACAAACAACCACAACGAATTTGGCATCTGTGCAATGGAATACTGGATGATGGGTGAATGTATGATGCAAGAGAACAATACTGTTCCTTCCTTTTGTAAGTAATACTTTTTTCCCTCGATCGCTATCCAATAGGGGGTGCGATAAGCGCACGGTTTTAAATCACTTACTAACACCATCGGTTTATTAAATTTGCAAGAGTGTAACTCATATTGTCGTCTTAGAGTAAAGGTAGAAAATGTCGTTTGACAGAGAATACAAAAAAAACGACCATGATTACCCATGTGTTGGAATAATTCAGTCAAATTATCAACTGTTTCCAGACAATAGTCACAAGGAATGCTGCTATCCTCCTCTTCCATGATTGGGGTATCCTGTGGCAACACCCATAAATAATTGAAAAAAAAAAAAAAAAAAAAAAAAAATTTTTTTTTTTTTTTTTTTTTTTCAACTATATATACTACCCAGTGGCAGAGACATTCTCAGACATGGCTGTGTGTAGCGTCTGCTCCACGCCTGTGGAAGCATGGGACTCCTTCACTCTACTGAAGTGTCGACACAAGTTTCATCCCCAGTGTCTCTCGACCACGATCCAGGCGTGTCCAACGTGTCACTCGTTCGTGGAATACTCGGACCAAGAGCGTTTGCGCGAAACGTTGGATTGGAAAACTATTCGCAAGGAAACCGAAAAGACTTTTTTGGGTCGTGATCTGGAGTTGGTCAAACTTTACTCGCTCATGAACAGTTGGATGTACTTCTCTTCCCTCCGGGAACCCGACGATAGCTGGTACGGGAAAACTGTACCGCCGTTCGAAGACGGCAACCTCCATCTGGCGGCCAAGTGTGTGCGCAAGTTTTCCGAAACTACCCACAAATGGTATCACATTAGTGTTTTATTCGAGCAGTATTTCAGTTTTCGTAACCTGATGTATCACACCAAAGGAGTGTACACGTTACCTTTCTGGTGCTGGTGTGACGGTGCCAAAGAGAAAAAATGGCACCGACACATGATTCTAGTGACTGCTTCCAGCGACTTTAAATTTGTGGGGATGAAAATACGTTCCCTCCACACGGCCCATGACCTCATCGAGGCGATCGGCTCCGTCAGTCGACCCAGTACTTGCACCTTCAACACCCGAGTGGGCAATTTCTATATCAATCGAACTCTTCGGCTGACTTTCCAGTGGATTCTATCCTTTGCTTACGAGGGTGGTTTTTTTCGGCAGGTCACCGATCACTATCATTATCATCTCAGTGTCCAAGAAAAATTTGTGCGGGCCCACCCACAAGACAAAGTGTGGTTAGTCCAGGGCACCCGCTTGACCGACACCCTGCCGATTGAGGAAGAGTTTGTGTTACCCATCGCCAAACCTTTCAAACTCGTCCCTCATCCGACACCCCATTTTCTCTATGCGGACACCCCACTCTATTTCGAAGAAGACAAGACTTTGCTCACCCTCGAGCCGAAGGTGTGGAAAAGGCTTCAGGTGGAATCCGGTAATGTGATGCAACAGTTTTTAAAAACGTTGTGGATACGCCCGTTTTGTTGGGATGAAACCTTCGACCTCCTCCAAACGTACCAAGCACAGAATCAGGAATACCAGAAAAAATATGAGGACCTTATCCAGGAATTGAAACGTTTGATACCGTAAATGACCCTATAATAATTTTTTAGATCAGTGTCTATATAATAATTATTGTAACTAGAATAATTTTTTATGTGATTGTCATTATTGTTTTTAGATCGTCATTATTGTAGACTATCATATTTTTTATTGTCAATAAAAATGATTGTGTTTTTTTTTTTTTTTTTTTTTTTTTTTTTTTTTTTTTATACAAAATAATGGCTACAATTTGTTCCCTCTTTCGGACTCGGCTGAGGGCCGTGTACACCAAATTCAAATTGGATCGGATGCCTCCGAAATGAATGACCACTCGGTCTGTGTCAATGGTTTCGCCTTGAAATTTGTGAATGGTGGAGGCAAACCCCAACTCGAGGGGATACTGGTCTCGGGAATTTTTGCCCACTTTGACCACCCTCTGCTGAGGGTTCACACAGATCACGCGATTCTTGCGCACCTCTCGAAAGACGAGTTCGGTACCATTGGGGACGGGCGAACAGTTATTCTCGGTCACCACCACGCGACAGCCCCCCTTCAACCTCAACGCCCCGTCGTTCAGGGTCACTTCGGGTCCCGGCACCATGTGGCGAATGTACCACTCGTTCAGTTTGTGGACCCAATCGCGGGTCGCCGCCATGGCCCGCTGCGCCTGGGACAGGAGGGGCCCGTCCAAATCGTCCACGACCGGAAAGTGGTCGCAGACGAAAGCAAAGAAGGGCGTCTCCTCGCCGCGATCGACCAAGGCACAGAGCCGACGGATCAGGTCGTGGTACTCGGGCACGAACCGCTGGCTCTCGCTCAACGTGAGGTAGTGCACGGGCCAGGGCGGCCGCTCGAACGTCACGTCGAACAGGTTGAAGGGGGAGTGGACCGGACTCAGTTGGTAGGGGTCGCCCAGACACACCACCAGCAGGGGGTGGTCCGCGCGATCCAGGAAGTAGCGAATCACCCAGTAGAGGAACCAGGCGGGGATCATGGAGATTTCGTCGACGACCACGAGGTGGGGGTCGCGTTCACAATGCAATTCGTCGACGAGGGCCCGACTCTTCTGGATCGTGGCGAGGAGGTGCGTTTCGTCCTGGAGCTCCTGTTCGAGCGCCTGGTAGACGGGGTTGCGGTAATAGAGTTTCATCGCCGAATGGAGGGTCTGGCCGCCGATCGCCTGAGCGCTCTTGGCCGTGAAGCTCATCTTCAGCAAGTCCACGTCCCGGACGTGCTCCAGGGTGGTGCGGACCACATAACTCTTGCCCGTGCCGGGTCCGCCCGACACGATCACCAGCCTCTTGGAGGGTCGCTCGCACCACTGCTGCACGAGCCGGACAAAAGCGCTCTGACCCAGAGTAAAGGAATGTTTGTCGAGCCCGGACAGATCCAGTTGAAGTGGGGAGGCTTCACGCTGCATGGCTGTCCCTTTTGTACCATGAAACCAATCACCCTCGTGATGACGACGGCCCAAAGCCGCTGCGAATACACGCTGCTGTGCTGCGAGCGCCTGCCCTCCTCGTACCTGGTCGACTTGTACGCGCTGTATGTGGGCAGGGCCACGCCTCAACCCCCTGCCGTCGTCTCGTCGATGGTCTCGCTGGTCGTCGAGAAGGTGGTGGCGCCCAGCCAGTGGCTCGACTGTATCCTGTGGTCGCGCTACCGACGCGAAGGCAAGACCGAGTGCTTGGAACTGTTTGTGCGGCGCGGTGGCTCGCAATCCGAACACTTGTATGCGGTGGGAAAAAGTGGCACCCTCTTGATGGGCAAAGGAGAACCCCTCGAAATACACCGAGAGACGGTGCAGCTGCTGATGGGCGAGTCCAAGACGGGATGCTCGAATCCCAAAGTGATTTGGATCGATGAACCGAAATGTGAAACCCTTTAATTGAGAAAAAAAAAAAAAAAAAAAAAAATTTTTTTTTTTTTTTTTTTTTTTTTTTTTTTTTTTTTTTCTTCCACTTCCTTATCCCTGTTTACAGCAGCTTCTTCCCAATCAGGCATGTAACGTTTGCATAACTTACACCTAAAGATTTTATCTCGTTGCACCCTGTAGAAAAAATCGTCCACGTTAGCAAAATCTTCCTCGCACGTACAAATGTCAGGTTGTGCTTTTCCAGGTATACTTTTGATGCAGGACGACATGTGCCATCCGTGTTCCGTATTGTATACCAGTTTAATGTTCAGTTCGGGTCTTTGAAGGGTAGCCAGATGAAATTTGTACAATGTGTAGAGTTTCTTAAATCTTTCAAATTCCGGCTGCTGCGCCAAGACCTTATCGTTGGGTAGAATTTGTAATTTTTTGTAAAAAGTCAAATCATCATCGGAAAGAGAGAGCTGGATTAAATCTGCCATCCTTACTTTATTCTTATAGGAAAAAAAATTTATATTGAAGGATTTTCATATTTAGATAATCTCCTTTTCAATTCAGATAATCTTCTTTTCAATTCAGCAATTTCGGTTTCTCTTAAATGTTCGATTTTCTTCTGAAGTGTGTCAATCTTCTCTTCCGCAGTTTTCAATCTCTGTTTTAAATCTCTGATTTCTTCTTCGCGTCTCTGTTCGATATCCGCTCGTAAATTCTCATATTTATTTTGTAATTCTTGGAACTTGTTCTTCATATCCCTGTTTTCTTTTTCCAATTCTTCACACCGGTTCACAAACGGTTTCGCACAATTCAAACAATCGCGTTGCCTGGGATACGTTTCCCACCAATCGTCCCCCACGACTTGATAAAACAACGCGTAATCCTCTATATCTTTTTTCAACTTTTTATATTTTCGTTTTTCGATAAAATAAATCTTTTTCCCTTCGTTCAGATATAAATAGTGATCCGTGATCTCTTTGGAGACTTTAAATTGCTCCTTCACCGGTAACACTAGATTCATCGTTATCTCGGGTAAATTTTTGACTTGAATTTTCCATTTCGAACCGATCCTTTCAATCGGTACGCAGAGCAATTTTTTCGGATCGCAATGTTTATATTTCTGTCCGATCAACTGCATGATGCCGCCGTTCCACAGGGTCGCCAATACCAGTCTGTAATCCGCCGGTAAAGTTTCCGAGATGCAAAAATGATTTTTACTCCTTCTCTTTTTTTTGATTTTGTCGAGAAAGTCCACCTCCTCTTCGCCAAAGCTAAAATTGCAACCCGAATGGCGTTGACTCAGGTAACCCATCGCGTTCACCAAATGCAGTTCGCACTCGATCCGTTTGTATATCTTACATCTGAATCCAGGATAAGGTTTGGCGGCTCCTTGGGGTAGGACGACCTTTCGCCACATGCGTCTGAAATCCTCCATGGACCGCGACACCACGATCATGTGCCGATGTTGTCTGAAGCAAGGCTCTGGTTCCTTTCCGCCGTCGCACCAACAAGAGAAGGGCAGGGTGCCTCCGTCCAAACAGGCCATCTCTCGGACAAAAGTTTCGTAGACCACAGCTCGCACCATCACGTGCAGCCACGCGTAACTCCCTCTCACGTATTTCTGAACACAGGCGGCCGCCACATTCAGAGTGTCGTCCTTGAAAGGCACCGATAAGGATTCATCGCTCAGGTCCAGAGGGGAAACGGGTTCGGTGTAGTATGCCTCGTTGGAGAAAATTTTGCGGTGACCGAAAAACTTGAGCTTCTTACACATGGGTGTGAAATCGAAAAATTCTAATCTTTTCGGACCCTCTTCTTCCCATTTTCGTTTTGACGTCGTCGTACGAATTTTGAATTTCTCATAGCATTCCAAAAGATGCTTCGCCCCATCGTTTTTTCTTGCGAAGGTTACATCTCCTAAACACCAAACACAGCATCGTTTAAAATTCACTTCGTGTTCCGCATTGCAATGTTTTTCGTATTGATTCGAAACCATCCGTTTTCCACAGTTCGAATACGGACATACCAACGGAAACACATCCCTCCTCACGGTATCGGAATAACACTTTAAAACTCTGTTCTGAACCATGATGGTCCAACGTTTTTTTCAAAAAACAATCATCAGAAAAAATCACACAATAAAAAAAGAGTGCATAAGTTTTAGGAAAGCCCAACCTTCTACATAATAGAAGGAGTGATTTATTGTGCTGTTAAATATTACTACTTTTTTAAATATATATAAAGGCAAGAATTTAGTTTTCTGAAAACAGCACAACTGTTTCTAAAAATACAATGTGAAAAAATTTGAGTTTTAGAAATCAAGCAACTGATATCGTTTTAAAGCTTTGTGTTGAACCATAGCACAACCACAATGAAATATTATGACCAGAATATATTTAAAAAAAAAAAAAAAAAAAATTTTTTTTTTTTTTTTTTTTTTTTTTTTTACGGGGCGGGCAGGCAGGCAAAGTGGTACCCGGTCCCTTCGGTGGGCTGCTGGCCGCAAAAGATGGCGTCCATGGACGATTCGACGGTGACCCACTGCCCTCGCGTCGGTCCGGTGCTCAGCTGGGAGCAATTGCGTTTCAGCGCCTCGAAGCTCAGTTTTTCGAGGGGGGTGCGGTCTTCGTTTTTGGCCAAGCCGTCTCGGTTCATGGGGGAGAGGGTGCCCCGCCGAAACATGTATTTCAGGAGGACGACGATCGCTTTCTCGTAGGGCGAGTCTTCGTTCCGAAACAGTTGTCGCTTCACAATCTCGAGCAGCGTGTAAAAGCTACTGGAGACGCCGCACTTCTTGTAGACGTTGCGCACGTCCGAGAAGCCCACGACGTACCGGAGGGGGATCTGTCTCAGCAGTTGATAGAGGTCTTTGAGGGATCGGTAGAGCACTTTCAAGGAACCGCGGTCCTCGACCACCAGGAACTGAAACGCGCTCAAGTAAGCGTAGCGGCCGTCGTGCGTCAGACCCTTATTATAGAGGTCGCCCCGTTTCAAGAGACCGGCCGTCGGCAATTTGCCAAAGAGCTCGGCCAGGGGCAGGTCGTCGGAGAGGAAGACGGTGGCATAGCGGTGGCGGTTGGCCAATTCAAAGATTTGAATCTGGGTGGAGAAGAGGGCCAATTCCTCCACAATGTCCTTTTCGCAGTTGAACGCGTAACACTGGGTTTCGGACAGCGACTGCAAGTGTTTGCTGTCCAGGGTGCCTTGGGTTTCGGATTTGGTGGCGCGACAGGTCAGTTGGATGCCGAAGGCGTCCCCGGGCGTGGGAAAGGTCATGTGTTTCACCACCGTCCACACAAATTCGGGGATGGCGTCGCCGTGTTCGTTGAAAAGGTTCAAATTCCGGACTCGGCGCAAGTGACCGTCCAACACGCGCAGGACCGACTCCAGGCTGTAGGGACGGATCCGTCGGAGGAGGGCAGCGTAGAGATCGGGTCGCTGCTCTTGAACCACTCGCAGGAGCTGGGCCGTGACAAAACTCATGATCAAGAATGTTGACGTTGAAAGAGTTGTCGATCCTCTACCACCGCGTTCAAATCCAGAAGGAAACCGACGCCACGTGTCTGTTGGTCTACTTGCTGATGACCACCCCGCTCAAGATGCGGGATCTTTTAGGATGGTTCAACACCGATCGGAGGAGGAGGCGAGACTTTTTAGGCGAGGCCCTGCCCGACTATCAATCGATCCCGAAACTTTTTGTCAAAAAACACCAAACGTATTTGATTCGATGGAAAAAAGCGTGTCAAGCTTGGCTAGGCAAAGAGGGAACCTTTGAACAGTTGAGACGGGCCTGTCGAGTGGCACGAGCGAAAGGAGTGTCTTTTTCATTGTAAAAAAAAAAAAAAAAAAAAAAAAAAAATTTTTTTTTTTTTTTTTTTTAAAGCCACACCCACTTAAAAAAAAAAAAAAAAAAAAAAAAAAAAAAATTTTTTTTTTTTTTTTTTTTTTTTTTTAAGCCACACCCACTTAAAAAAAAAAAAAAAAAAAAAAAAAAAAATTTTTTTTTTTTTTTTTAAGTAATGTGTTAACAAATGGCTCCAAATCGACTATGGAGAACCCAGGTGCATGGGATAAAAAAAATGTCGTCCGTATAGATTATATTTTGGAAAATGTTTTTGCATATTTATTGAAAAGGTATTATACATTGGATGCTGTTGATGCCTGGAGTCTAAGAGAAAAAGAGGTGTTGAACATTGTCACAAATAGCTTAGATGACTTGAGAGAGAGTTATGGGATACAAATAAAAAAAACTGTAATGCAAATTGATCGATACGACGAGGATACAGCAGGTACTATTATAGCAGGATTAGCACATGAACTTTTTAGTGAAGGTAAAACTTGGAGCCGAATTGTAGCATTTTTCTGTTTTATCGGAGAATATACCGCTGCAGGTATTCGTCACAATGCACCGAGAATATTTATAGATGTTATGTATGAAACTTTTTCACGAACAGTAAAAGAAGAATTAGAAGGATGGATAGAAGACCACCATGGTTGGGAAGGAATGGCAAATTGTGTGACTCAACAGACTACGTCTAGGTCTGCCTGGTTTAGGACTTTTGCCTAATTTAAAAAAAAAAAAAAAAAAAAAAAAAAAAAAAAAAAATTTTTTTTTTTTTTTTTTTCAATGTATATATAGAGAGAGAGCGAGCGGAGAGATCATTTCCACCATGTCAGCGATCTGTTCTTGGTGTAATCAACCTTTGCAGGGAGATCCCTGCACCTTTCCCAACTGCGAGCATGCCTTTCACTCTCAGTGTTCTCCTTTCTCCCCTGCTCAGTGGTGTCCTCTGTGTCCCTCCGGCCGCATCCCGTTCGTCGTTCGCCAGATCATGACCAACACGTCCGATGTGGATTACATGGTGACCATGGACGTGGTCGAGACTCAAGAGCAGCGCGTTTTGGCCAACACACCTCCCATCCCCATGAGTCGACTGCAAACTTTGCTTCTGGAAGATTGTCTTCCCGAGAAATGTGTCACGGTGCGATTTTTAGCCAAGCCTGAAGACGAGGTGGTGATCACGCTCTACCGAGCCAAGCCTGCCCGAGTGCTGGAATTTAAAAAGTACCGAGTCACCCGCATCCGGATCTACGATTTCATTCGACGAGAAGAAAAAGACACCCAACACTTTGTGTTCGGAGACCGATCCCTCGTCTGCAACGCCACCATCACACCCGAGAGTGTCGTCATCCGAGACTACTTCAAGCGGGAGCCCCTCACGGTGACGGCTCGCATCAAAGACCCAGACTATTTCAAATCTGTAACTATTTATTAAATAAAAAAATGTTTTTGGAGTTTCTGACTATTTATTATTAACACTTAAAAGAGGGTTAGTGTTTTATTTTTCGAAAGAGGAAAAAACACCCTATCATGAGTACAGCGGCCGCCAGGATCCACCCGGTTGAAAAGAGGGTGGCATGCAGGAGCGGCGCTGAGGCAGGAGGGGGGACCACCCTTGTCACTTGGTTGGTTTTTCGGTCTCGATACGCATAGTTGTGGGGGAGGCTGTAAATGGGTAGCTCTCGGTGGGTCAAAAAATCTCGCTCTTCGTTTGCGTCTCGAATTAATTTACCCAGGATATCCGCGTCGGTGAGGTCGGAGGGGGTCTTGTCCGGATCGATGTGAGGCGCATCCTCTTTCTGCATCAAGATCACCTTGCCATCGTTCGTGACCGCATACCGATCGAGCATCGTGTCCGGCAGATAATATTCATTGTTGAAACAGTCTTTGGGATAGTAAAAATCGTAAGTCTCCCCCTCCTTCATCGCATACTGGTGGTTGAGAAGGATCTCGGTCCCGGAAGGGGTTCGGGGATAGATTTCGCCGGTCGCGTCCACCGCATAGCGATCCGGTAGGGTGTGGGGTTTTTCAAAGTCGGGCGGCGTGATATAAAACTCGGACCCCGCTTCGTCTCGGGGAAAGACGGTCTCGCCTTCTTTTGTCGTGGCATAATAATAGGATCCATCCGGCATTCGGGCAAACGCGCCCGGTGGATAATATTCGTCGTTTCGACGATTCACGGCATACTGCTCTTTCCCATCTCGCCGCCTCCCGATCCAATAGCGACCGTCCACCCCCCTCTCGTAGACCTCGTTGCCTTGGGCATCTTTCCGATACTTGACGTTGCCCCGCTCGTCCAGAGGGTAGAGGATTCGGCCCCGTTTCGTGGTGAGCAGGGGAAACCCTTCGGGAACGTATTCGTTGCCAAAGAGATCCGTCGGATAGGCCTTGGATCCGTCCGGTAACGTACGATAATGGGTGGCAATTTCATAAGACATCCTTAAATAAAAAGAGTCATGTGGACCGTCTATACGCTCCTTTTCTTTACCCTCTATCTGGTGCAGTGTCATCTGGCCCGCAACCTGCTCTCCTATTATACGGCCAAGTCGTATCCCTTGAACTTTTTGCGCTGGAACCAAGATGTGGCTGGATTGGTTTGAGCGATTGATCTTCGGGGGAGGGGCCCTGGAGCCTCCTCCTCCCGAAGTGCTCCCTTTCATTCTTCGGATGGAAGCCGAACGGATTCCGTGGCTCGACTTGATGGAACACGGAGGACTGACCGCTTTCCCTCACCAAGTGTACGGCGACCTGAACCTGCTGATCGACTCTCTGAACGCGGAGCCCCGCCGTCCTTTCAAAACTCGGGTCGTGTCCCGATTTTGGGACGAGCTGGAGCGGTGGCTGGCCCAACCGAAAGATCCCCCTTCCCCCCTGCTCCCCCCTCCGCCCACCCAAGACGACGCCATTTTAAAGGAGCTGCTGGAAGAGGGGGGACGACCTACGCGTACCAGTCGGCCGCGTTCTGGGGGGAGGTGGCCCGGCGCTGCCTCAATCTCCGTCGACCGGTCCACCCTTCGCCTTTGCCCGAGATCTCGAGCGAGCAGAAGCAACGCGCCCTGCTCCTCTACGACATGACGTGCCAAGCGCGAGGTCACACGGTCGATCCGCTCCACATGTTTTTGGTGCCGCGGGCCGAGTATGTGAATGCGGCCCACTGGCTGACGGACCAGACCTTGAAGGCCTTTCTCCAGCAACAGCCCCTGCATCCTCTGAGCGTGTCGGTGAGGGCCTTGCTGCAACACACCCTCCAGCAGGTGTTGCAGGGAGAGAAACCCGAGGAGCTGGACGAGTGTCCTCAACTGGACGCGCTGTTGCATAACGTGCGCGTCATTCACGAGAGCGTGCAGCAAGTGCCCCACGACAACGCGCCTCCGAAACTCATCGATGTGTTGCAGCGACTGTTGGCCCTCAGTCATCGAGACGGTCTGTGGGAAAAGGAGATCCCCTCCTCCCTGCCCACGACCCCCGAAAGTTCGCTGAGCCTCTTCTATCTCACCGAACAATTGCGTCGGACGGAACGCCTCCTCTGGATCCTGTTACATGATCCAGAATCTGCTTCAAAGCCACCCGAGCACACTTGCTCCCGGTATCTCTATGCCAGGGACAAGTGTCGGGGGCCGTGTTCCGGAGAGCGGGCACCCCCCACCTTTCCACGTTGAGCCGATGAGGGATGCCGGCGTCGATCAGCACTTGCGGTTGATAACTGTCTCCTTTGTAGCCAAACACGACCGTGTGGTCGGCGGACTGCTGAAGCGATCGGTAGCGTGCCTGCAAAAAAGCCAACACCTCGGTGTAACGAGCGCCTTCGTCCACCGTGACCAAGACGTCCGGTCGAGCATGGGGATAGAGTCGACGCATATAGGCATAAGGGATCGGACTCTTGAGGAGGAAATGGCGCTCCAGACCCGTGACGTCGGCATAGGCGAGTTCCAAAGCGAGATAGCGGCGACCTAAAACCACTCCTTGCGTGTGAACGATTGCGTCCACCATAATAAAGATGAAAACGTTGGGATTCACAACTCTCTTGCTTGGTTTTGTTTTGGTGCTCTTGCTGATCAGCGGGGTGTTGATGGGTTGGTCTCTCTACCAAATGGCCAAGGCACCCACCACTACAACCGCTAATAAATTTTGGACCGACAATAAAATGAGTCTGATGGCACCCACCGTGATGAACGTGTTGAGTATGTTGCTGTTGGGAATGTTGGTGGCGATGGGTTAGTAGAATAAAGTAGGCAATGATGAACTTAAAAATGATCTTGGCTGCCGCACTCCTCGTCCTGATTGTGATCGGACTGATGACGTACGGTTTCGCTGTGTACTCTCTGAATGGCGATGCACCCGCCTCAGGAGGAAACCCACGTGCAAATGGAGCGGCGTATGTGACAGAACATAAAATGAAATTTCTCGCACATTTGATTGTACAACTCTTACAATTTGCGGTGGCTGGACTGATTGCCTACAAATCTTGAATTTATCATAAAAAAAAAAAAAAAAAAAAAAAAAAAATTTTTTTTTTTTTTTTTTTTTTTTTTTTTTTTTTTTTATAAATGAATAAAATTTGAAAAGTTGTTCTTCGATAACATGGCTTTCTTAAACACGATTGCTACTGCAATCCTCTCGTTTTTGTTTCGTTACTTTATGCCCAAGGTGAAATATGCAAAAGTGTTCAAGTCTGCTATGGATCCGAAACAGGACCAATCTTCGGGATTCGATTTGTATGCCCCTAAGAGAATCGTGTTGGAACCGGGCGAGAGAAGAGTGATCAAGACTGGAATTGCGTTTGAGTTTCCTCCCTACATGGGTATGTTTATCCGGGATACGCAGGTCATTGCAGGACTCAGCGTATATGGCGGTGTGATAAATCCAGGAGGCTCGGTAGGGGTGATAATCCAAAATGGTTCCTCAGAGGATTACACAATTGGGAAAGGAAGCCCCATCGCACAAGCTGTGTTTCATTTGACCGTTTATCCTGAAATGATGGAGACGACCGACTGGAATGATGTCACACACAGTTTAAAAAAAAAAAAAAAAAAAAAAAAAAAAATTTTTTTTTTTTTTTTTTTTTTTTTTTTTTACTGTACCTTTTCAAAATGTACATCCAGTAATCGGTAGTTGCAAGCCTGATTCAGTGTGGTCAAGTGTTCTGCCATTTTTCGCAAAACGCCTTCGGCGATCCAATCCAATTTTTTCTTCTCTGGTGACGTTAATATACTTAGATCGTCTTGTACATCTTCGTCCGACTGGAAACTTAATTGATGATAACTCCCATCTCCATATTTATCCATTAAAAATTTCAATGGGTCAAATTCTTCGGTACGTTTTTTAGTCACACACGAGGTTTATCGACGTACGGAAAACGACGATTGGTAGCAGGATCAAATATTTTTCTTATATCACATATGCGACTATCACCATCAGTGACTATCGGAGGAGGCATTGTAAAACTGAAGGTCGAAGGACCACCATTTTCAGTCGGAGGTATTGTATAACTTAAGGTCCCAGAATTTGCAAGTGATGGTGGTGGGTCACTGGTGGTTGCAAGTCCATGGACAAAACCTGGAGTCTCTCCATTCCTAAATGTAATTTTCGAAAAATCATATCCAGGTCCATGCTCCTCTATTGCCTTTTTAATTTGGTCCCCTACTTTTGCAAGATACTCGTCAAATGAACCTAATGATATTTGTTTATAGAATGCTTCCAATTGATTTTTTTCATCTTGTTGAAGAGTTCTTAAATTACCCTGTTCGTCAAAAAGATCGTGCAGTATATCGTGTTTTAAACACTGTAAAGCGGTTGTTATGAAAATTATATTCTTATTCATAATCTTGATTCATGGAAATTTTAGAAATCATTTCACGAAAAGCTGTCAGGCTCATCCAATCGGCCACTATCACGGATCCTTTCACATTCACCGTTCGATTTCAAGACGGACCCGTTTCCATAAAAGACAGTGTGGGTCTGCGCATGTGGGCGGCGATCGTTCAACACTTGGAGTTTGAATGGATCGCGGGAAACACGGATCACTGTACTGTCGAACCGGTGAATTACTATGCCTTGCTAGGTTTCCGTCAAGGGGATGCGGTTCTCATTCGAAATGCAGACGGTGTCGATCAGTCTATTTTGTTTTCATAGCCCAAATCAAATCGTCCATCTGTCGAAATGCGAAACGAAACTTGATGTATTTGAAGACGGAAATGAATAAAAGAGCTGTGAATATAACGAGAGTGAGAACAATGAAATGTATGCGGTAGCAAGTGTTTGCTTTCGATTCCACCGTTAATATACCAATAGAGTACAACAACCCACCGGCCAACGTCAACAAAGCTAAGGGTTCCAATTGTCCAACTTTAACCATCATAAAGATTCTTTAGCCTTCCGAAGCTGGTAGTGTACTTGATTCCAAAATTCATCGTGCAGAACCAAAGAATTGTCGAGTTCTTCAGCAAAAGAGACATAATTTGGAAAAAGCTGAGCAAAGCTATGGATGCTGTGTTGCATGTTGGTCAACGAATGTTCTTGTAACCAACCGTGGATTGTCTTCCAGGTATGAGGCCAACTAGGAAACATTTTATTGATCTGTTGAGCGACCATTTTCATTTTATCGGTTCCGAGCATTTGATGTAAAAACTTTAAGACATTATCATAAACAACTTTGACAATTTGTTCAGAATTCATTTCTCCCCCCCTTGACTTTGTTTCTTAAAAAAAAAAAAAAAAAAAAAAAAAAAAAAAATTTTTTTTTTTTTTTTTTTAGATTATTATATTCTTAAAATTTTTTGAAAGTAGTAAATGTTTATCGTCCTTTTTAATTGTTTGTTGTTTTTCTAATAATTTATAAGCTTTATTTAAAGATACAAGTTGGCTTTGATAAATGAGTCTATCATCTGTCCATTTTTTTATTTTGGATGTTGATAGGTATGTTTGATCGAAAGAATCAAAATACCTACATCTGTGCAAATTTGTTACATTTTCTACGACAAAATAATATTGTGTATAATAATTCTCATCACATCCTATAAATTCAATTTTTATAAGAGGATATTTCTCTATATCTTCTTTGGTAAACTTGAAACGAAATCCAGTTTCTTCACGAAATTCTCTGTAAGCATTTAAAAAGCATTGTAACCGAGTTTTTGGTAATTTAGAACTCATTTGACCATGAGGAAAATCATACAAATCTTCAAATATTTTGTTATCTACAAAACGATAATAATCTAGTTGTTCTCGTTGAGTTAATTGCTGTAACCAGTCACATTCAATAATGTCTTTAAATTTGTAATAGATATTTTCATCATATTTTATACCATGTTTAAATAAGAAAATGTAAAATTTTTGGACGGAATAAGGTACTTTTCGTTTTATAAGCATCACTCTACCATCTTTAGTTTTAACAATTAAACCATACGAAATAGAAAATTTATTACGATGCCGCAGCATTTCCAATTCAACCCTATGCCTACTTGATCCTTAAGAAATGTTTTTTTAAATATATATACTTAAAAAAAAAAAAAAAAAAAAAAAAAAAAAAAAGAGAGAGAGAGAGAGAGACAGTTATATGATAATATTTATTTCATTGAATTACATCCATCATACATTTGATTGTACATAGCAGTTAACATTATTTACTTTCTCCCAGCTTACACTTCTTTTTCTTCCAACTTGAATAAAATTTACAATTTGTATTTTGTGGGACCGCCTGTTCTTCTTTAGTTTCGTACAAATCAAATACTTTCTGGGACTCATCATCAATGTTTTCATCGTCGTTGGGTACTAGATTGGCTAAACGATAACAGTTTTCAATGCAATGACGAAAGACTGACCGGAAGATTGACTGTATGATATCCATGAGAGTTTCTTGGGGCTTTGAGAAATAGTAAAGAAACCAATATATTAAAAAAAAAAAAAAAAAAAAAAAAAAAAATTAAATTCTTATTGGTTTTCTCTTATGACTCGGATATATAAAGTATTTATTCCATGTTACATACTTTCGAAAGTGTAAATCTTCCAAAAATTTCCCAGTCAGGTTACCTGACTCGGCCTGCACCATTTTCCAATCACAGTCTTTTAATTGAGCAAGTTTCTTATCAAACTTAAAGTAGAGTTTTTGACCATTGTTCCCATAGAGAAAACTATCTGTAACATAATTTACAGGTATATATTTTGCATCTACTCGAAGGATAAAATCCTCACGTAATTGTACAGAACGTGCAAGGTTGTATGTTTCCAACTGCCATCGATCGTTTACTTTTTGAGTAGAGAAATACTTTAAATTGTTGATGATGTAATCCGTTACACCTTCTTTGTAGACGAATGATAACATCCATTTGGAAAAAGGAGGCAGTAGTCGATTTATATAAAAGTTATTTCTTTCTTTGTGAAAAAAACACATAGATTCTTTCCTGCAGAGTGCGTAGATTGTTTCGAGAAGTTGGTAAGGATTATCTATTGGATGATATTGTGGATTGTCTTTGTGGAGGAATCTTGATTGAATCACATTTATAACAGATGTTACTAAAATCATATGTCTGTGCCATTGTCTATTCGGGCCACTGTCACACCAACACCAGCAAGGTAGTGTGAAGGCTTCGTTTCCTAAATTTTCCAAAACGTTTTCAAAATTTAAGAAATCACCATATGAGATTTTCACATGGAACCAGCGCATAGTTGTTTCTTTTAGCGCTGTAAATATTCGAATGGATAAAGCACCCATATTAACATTTGTGTCCTTAAACTCTAAACCAATACCTGCAGACCACCATTCATAGTTGGGTAGACAGAGACTTGCAAAATGACTTTGGAAATACGAATCCTCAGAATGTGCACGTCCAAAAAAATTTTTCTCGTTGTTTTCGCGGTAACTAGGCCAGTCGAAAAACTCCTGCAACTCTGCATAATCTGATTCGTTGATGTCAGTACGGCAAAGAGGACAAATCGTGTCATGAAACTCCACTACATTCCAAATGCACCGATCATGAAACGGATGACGACAAGCACTTAAAATAAATTTTTGATATTGGAGAATGGGTTCAAGACACACACTGCAATCCTCCATGACTGTGGGTGAACTGACTGGTCGAAAGCAAAAGACTCCAACCTATTAAAAAAAAAAAAAAAAAAAAAAAAAAAAAAAAAAAATTTTTTTTTTTTTTTTTTTTTTTTTAAATTCTTATTTGTTTTCTCTTATGACTCGGATATATAAAGTATTTATTCCATGTTACATATTTTCGAAAGTGTAAATCTTCCAAAAATTTGTCTGTCAGATTACCTGACTCGGCCTGCACCAATTTCCAATCGCACTCTTTTAATTTAGCAAGTTTATTATCAAACTTAAAGTAAAGTTTTTCACCATTGTTCCCATAGAGAAAACTATCTGTAACATAATTTACAGGTATATATTTTTTATCTACTCGAAGAATAAAATCCTCACGTAATTGTACAGAATGTGCAAGGTTGTATGTTTCCAACTGCCATCGATCATTTACTTTTTGAGTAGAGAAATACTTTAAATTGTTGATGATGTAATCCGTTACACCTTCTTTGTAGACGAATGATAACATCCATTTGGAAAAAGGAGGAAGTAGTCGATTTATATAAAAGTTATTTCTTTCTTTGTGAAAAAAACACATAGATTCTTTCCTGCTGAGTGAATAGATTGTTTCGAGAAGTTGGTAAGGATTATCTATTGGATGATATTGTGGATTGTCTTTGTGGAGAAATCTTGATTGAATCACATTTATGACAGATGTTACTAAAATCATATGTCTGTGCCATTGTCTATTCGGGCCACTGTCACACCAACACCAGCAAGGTAGTGTGAAGGTTTCGTTTCCTAAATTTTTCAAAACGTTTTCAAAATTTAAGAAATCATCATATGAGATTTGCACATGGAACCAGCGCGTAGTTGTTTCTTTTAGCGCTGTAAATATTCGAATGCAGAAAGCACTCATATTAACATTTGTGTCCTTAAAGTCTAAACCAATACCTGTAGACCACCATTCATAGTTGGGTCCACAGAGAGTCGCAAAATGACTTTGGAAAGACCAATCCTCAGAATGTGCACGTCCAAAAAATTTTTTCTCGTTGTTTTTGCGGTAACTACGCCAGTCGAAAAACTCCTGCAACTGTGCATAATCTGATTCGTTGATGTCAGTACGGCAAAGAGGACAAATCATGTCATGAAACTCCACTACATTCCAAATGCACCGATCATGAAACGGATGACGACAAGCACTTAAAATAAATCTTTGATATTGGAGAATGGGTTCAAGACACACACTGCAATCGTCCATGACTGTGGGTGAACTGACTGGTCGAAAGCAAAAGACCCCAAGCCATTAAAAAAAAAAAAAAAAAAAAAAATTTTTTTTTTTTTTTTTTTCGACCAGTCAGTTCCAGAGGGCTCATTAAAACTTTTTCTTACATCATCTAGCAAACATTACAAAATTTTTTTGTCTTACCAATCTCGAATGTGGCATTTATTTTTCATGTCTGAAGTAAGTCTAATTATTGATTCATCTTCTGAGTCCTCCTCCTCCTCCTCTTCTTCTTCTTCCGATTCCTCCACCATAACTCTTTTTCGATCCCTTTCCTTTGTCAAGTGGTCATTCATGGTAAATGTATATTTAAGACCCGGTATGACCAGCATCACGATGCGTCGTCCTGTTGTGTGCCAATGTAATAATTCGCCATGCATAAATCGCCTCCAAAGAAATGTATTTAAAATCATGTCGGTGGCATGGGTCGGGTTGGGCAAGTGCCAATAAGCCATATTCATCAACGTACATAATGTTTTCTTTTGACTCACAAAGAGTTGTTCGAAATTCACCCCTTGGCAATCCTCGACGTCCATCACCCAGTTGGAAGCCTCCGACGCGGCGACATCGGCCCTTCCGTAGGTATATTGGACATATTCCCCCCCTCTGTCTGGATATTTTTTCAAATATTTCACCGAAGGACAGTTGGACGATTTGTAGTCCTCGATATTTCTCAGCTTCCGGTAAATGGCATATTTTTTGGGATCTCGGCATCGATAATTCGCTTCCAAGAGTATCCTGACCCATTCGACCCATCCGTCACTGTCGGATCGGTAAAAGAGAGCTTTCCACACGCAATCGAGTACCTCTTTCAACATCCATTGAACCAATCCGTTTATTTTTTTCGCGAAGCCGACCATCACATAGTGGTCACCCGCCTCGTACGCATATCGTTTTTTGGACAGGACCACGAGTCGTTTCATCCGTTGCTCAAATTTCAGTTCGACGTGAGGCAGGTGGAGAAAGGCGTTCACCTCGTCACAGTGATCCACCGGCCATTTGTGAACCATCAGGCTGTCGGTGTCCGCATAGCAAATCTGGTACCCTTTGCTTTTTAAATAGTGATAGGAACCTAGCAACTGGTATCTCGCTAACGTCACAATGGTGATGGCCAACGGGAGATAGGCGAGGCACGAATCCTTGTTGCCCATGATGCCGTACAGAGAATTGATTAAAATTTTGATGGCGAGCTGTACATTGTAATGATAGATATCTTTGGTTTTTTGGTACGCCTGCTGGTGATGTTTCCGCAACTGGATAAAGTGGGTGACGAGGGTCGGCAGAAAGGCTTTGGTATGGGGGTTGATCACAATCACGTACGGATCATTGGATTGGGGATCCGGATAGGCGAAGTGGTCCAAAGGCCTTGTGCGAGACCTGTTGAAATCCAGGTGAGAATGCTCTCGATGGGGAATGGCCAGCAAAGCGTTGCGTTGAGGCAGAACCTCCCAATCTTCTCGTCTCATGATGGTGCAGGTGCCATAACACAAATTGCTACTCACCAAACAGCTCGGATACATACTACTGAAATCCATGACCACCACATCATTGTACACTTGTTCCGGTCGACAATAGTTTAAGGCCCCCTGATACTTTCCCTGTTTATTGAGGAGATGGTGATATTTCATCAAATCGACTTTGAAAAAATGATCGTTCAAAAAGAACCCCAATTTCGTACCGTACGATTTTAAAAGTTCGGCCAAATATTTCGAATTACCCACATGCAAAGCCTGTACCATATTTAAAGTGGTGAAATTGGCCCGGGACGCTAAGAAGGATAAGACCTCCTCTTTGATCAGCAGACGGTAGACCAATTCCGAATCTCTCAAACAATAGTCTAAATAAGTGATAAAACTTCCAAATTGCGATACGTCATCAATTTTGGCAGGTTGCAACATTTGAAAAGCGGGTTCGGCGAGATTCGTTTCAAACAACCACCGCGGTATAGGTCCATAGGTATACCAACTCCGGATACCAATGGATTTCACGGGGACTTTGGTCATGTCTTCCAACTTGTGACGCGCCACGTCGTCCAGTGTATAGCTCGGCAAATTATAGTCCGAAAAAATTTGGAAATAGGGATAGAGGTCTAGAGTAATTTTGCGATCATAATACACCACGATATCCGATCCCACATAGTTGGAGGAGTAAGTCAAAGCTAAGGAACCGAATCCTAAGAAGGTGAGTCGCGCTAACAGAAAGGGAAGATCGTAAAAGTTGATGTTGTAACCGGTCAAAATATGAACGTCTTTCAAGAGCTCGTGAAATTTCAATAACATTTCCCCTTCTGTTTTATAGCCATATTCATAGTCTTTCAAAGGTTGTTGAATGCCTTCGGGCAAAACATATAAGATCCATTTTTGAGTCCCGTAGCGTCGATTCCATTTGTAAAGACTCACCATCACCGTTCGGTCCGTAGGAAGATACCCTCGGGGCAAGGCATCCTCGACAAGAGGCACCGTTTCCAAATCAAAGGCTCCAATGGTCCAATCGGGTGGGTCGGTGCGCTCGGGCACCATGTGCAAGCAATCCAGTAAACTGTGAGAATCATTGTTGAGCTCGTACCACATGTAATAAAAAAAGAAGGTATTGTGTCGACTACAGAGGTCAATGTAGAGGCGCGTCAGCCACTCTTCCGGTTCGTAATAGCTAATTTTATATTTTTGGAAAAACCTACCAATGTTTTCGTGGGAAGCAGTCGTATAGACTTTATAAAAAGGTTTTCGACTATACTCTAATTTTCCCTTGGCCAACCTTTCGTCGAAATAGGGTAGTACTTTTTGGGTCTCCTCGGAAAGTTTGCGATAGACGACATTGTGACCTGGAAAAAAAATTTTTATATTTTGAACCACCTTATCAATGTCACTCGTACAGACTCCAATCCATTGCTCGTAATATTTTTCTATAATATGATGCTCCCCTTGCTCATTGAGAAATATCACGCGGATCAAATTAATACTTCTCTGTCTCTGAACACACTCCCAGTGGGTGGAAAAGTACATCATTGTGAGGAAAAATAATGTATCAATTTATTTAAAAAAAAAAAAAAAAAAAAAAAAAATTTTTTTTTTTTTTTTTTTTTTTTTTTTTTTAAGCCACACTCAAAAAAAAAAAAAAAAAAAAAAAAAAATTTTTTTTTTTTTTTTTTTTTTTAAGTGAGTGTGGCTTTAAAAAAAAAAAAAAAAAAAAAAATTTTTTTTTTTTTTTTTTTTTTTTCTAATTTAACGATTTACTTTTCGTACTATTTTTAAACAATTTTTGCACTGTTTAAAACAGTTGGGCATTTCATCAATGGCTCTATCTTGTTTCAAATACACGATATAATCTGGATTTTTACAACAATTTTGTTCCCGTGTTTGTTGGAACCACTGTTGACATTGCTCTTGTGTAAACACTTCCCTCATCTTGAATAAACCAAAGAATGACCTCAGTCTTTCTATCCGGATTACTCCTGCTCTACTTTTGGTATTTTTACACGTCCACACCCGTACCCAAACCGGCGAGTGGAACCCCTTCTCCAGTTAAACCCTACGCTTTCACTTTCAATTCCCAAGGACCCCACCATTTTCAATTTTTAGTGAATTCGAAAGTGGCTTGGGAACACGCGATTCCCCAAGACTCTTACGTTTATGACTCGGGGAAAATTCAGAAAAAAGACGCCTGTTACGGCATCCAATTTGGGAGGTCGGTGGTCACTAAAGGTGAAACCCTTTACAACTACTTAAAAGAAAAACCAGAAATGAAGGATGTGTTGAAATTTCAGGAAACGAGTCCTTATATGGTTCAAACGGGGGACCTCTTTTACTTCACCTGCAACAACAATGAGATACGAGACTTAAAAATGTGTCCGTCAGGACACGTTTTTCTCCAAGGAAGGTGTCGACCTATCAATGCCTGTACAGGAAAACCCAATAACACGAAACTACGCCACGCGGTCATTACCAAATACATCGTGTGTAAAAATCAAAAAGAGATTGTCAAAAATTGTCCCTTTCAAAACTTTTTTATCACGATCGTTGTATGAATACAAAAGATTTAAATTATTATTGCAAATTTTATGCCGATACACCGTTCCTCCTCAATAGTGAAACGCGCGTGGAGTGCGTGGCCGGGAAACCCACTTACAGGACGTGTGCGCCGGGCACTCAATTTTTTGACAAGGATTACTGCGAACCCAATAGTTGCGTGGGGCAACCGGACGGCACTCTATTGCCCCTCCCTCGGCAGGACCTCGAACCCTTTCACTTTATACCCGGTTTCATGACGTGTCGCGGAGGCAAAATTGATCAAAAAACGGTCTGCCCCCAATCCTGGGACTACATGTTGACGCGGGGGGATAATCTGACCCACTTACCCATGGTGTTCGACGGGCAACAATGCTCCATTCCAACGTTTTGCGACAATGTCTTCTCGGACGATCCGGACGTCATGGTCCCTCTTCACGAGTTTACCAAGTCGGTTCAAAACTGGAACCTCTCCGAACGGTACGACCGAGCGGCGGGTTACGTGTGCGAGGGGGGGAAGCGAAAACGACGCCTGTTGGACCCCCACTTGCGGATAGGGAAACGATTCAAACCCGAACCGGCGTGCTCGGGTTCGGAAAAATGGCCCCTCTTCGAAGATCCGAGTCGCTATTACGACTGCGCCCTTCAGAGTGTCGCCTCTTGCCTCCCCACGGAATACTTTAACGGGTTGAAGTGTGCCCCCCGACCCGACAAGGCTTTCTCTTTCCACCAAATACCCCTGTTTGAATTTGATTCGTTGAACAGGGAGTCTTGGATCATTCCTTGGGACTATGATACGAGTCGACCCGAGATGATCTGCGAAGATCCCGAGTCGATTTATATCAAATCGTATAATATGTGTTCGCATCCCGACTGTGTCTCCATGGCATTTCTATACCTCATTCCTGATTTGTCTCTGTTATTACCGCAACAAGCCAAATGTAAATTCTACAGAGATGAATATAAACTGAAAAAAGAACCGGTCACCTTCGAATACAGTTTTTGGAACCAAAAGTTGTTTGACGAGGGAGTGGAGAGGGAAGAGGTGTGTACGCCCGGTCAATCTCTTCAGACGGGCAATTTTATTTGGGATCAAACGGTGTTTGCCACCTGTGACCTCAAACACCCATTTATTTTTTGTCCCTCGTCCCACAACTTGGGAATTATTCCGGTCCCGTCTCACGGCTATGCTTGCAAAGCACCTGACGAAATTACCGTCTATCATGACAGTGTAGACTGGACTCCGTTTACCACCAATGAAGTGCAGCGCATTCGACCCTATGTATGGGACGGTACGAAACAATATATTCGGAGAACGAAGAAGGACAAAGACGAAGAATTACCCGAAGAAGGCGTGGAAATTAAAAGAAATGAAAGGTTAACGCTGCTGATCTATCGACCGGTTTGGTTAGATTTGCGTTACAGGGTGACCTATCCACCCAACATCGCCTTCGAATACGATAACGCCCATCAACTTCACATAAAAACTTATTCTGAAGAGATGAGCTTTCTGATGAGGACAGCGGGCGCAACGAAGAGAGGTTTAACCTTTCCCCAATACAAAGCTATTCCCTATGTGGAATCGTTTGTAGATCACCACCTCTTGTATGGTTCATAGAAGAAAGGAATGGAGCGTTCTTTAGCCCACGGAGTATTATTTTATACGTCTTTGTATGCCAACGTTGTCTTATTAACCATTGGTATATCGACGGGTCGTTTAATATTTGTTTTATTGATACTCTTAACCATGGGTTTAACAGCTTACATGATGTATGTCATTTCTCATAATGAAGAACATTTGAAAAATGTGGGTGAGTGGGCCGAAACAATGTTCTCTACTTATTTGGACAAACTAAAGCAATTGTTTTAATCAACTCTTGCACCACACATTCCAAAGGTTGATTGGCATCCACTATATGAACGTTCGATCGACTCCTCACGGCAGCATATCGTTCATACAATAACTGTAAATAGGCTAAGGATATCTTGGAATCAGTGGGGGATCGTTTATGGATTCTTTGGAAAGCGAGAATAGGATCAATTTCCAAATAAATGAAATAATCCACATCGTAGGCTAATTTTTCATGGATAGGGTCGTACAATTGCAATTCATCTTTTGTTAAAAGCAGAGGCACAAATATATTTCGAGATGTCCAAGGACATCGTTCAACGAGGACTAAATCATTTGGAAAATGTTGTCGTTGTTTAAATTGAGAAATTAATACTTGTAGTTGAAAAGGTAATGCGTACAGTTTTTCATTTCCATATAACATAGGTAGTAAATACCATTCTGAAAGAGGTTCGGGAAAACAATGGTAATCTTTTGCCAACTTTTCCATCAATGTGGATTTCCCAGCCCCAATAAGGCCATCTATACAAATAATAAACATGCTCAAGAAGTATACTTGAGTTAAGTTTTAATTTAAAAAAAAAAAAAAAAAAAAAAAAAAAAAAAAAAAAATTTTTTTTTTTTTTTTTTTAACACACTCTTTTGTCAGGGCTTGAAAGCTTCGGTGCCCGAATAAAATTGGAAAAAAAAAATTTTTTGGATGCTTTGTCCTGATTGGTCAATCTTGAAAGCAGATGCCCGAATAA